>OZ010787.1:330759401-331359401 GCA_963932465.1 Maratus speciosus
AAATAACACACGGGCCACTAGTACACTCGGCGAGGCACGGGTGGAAGACCCTATTTTATATGCTACTTTGCAAAAGCCCAAAAATAACGCGCATGCATATTTTGAATTAAACAGTTACTTTTGATTAAACAGTTTTAGAAATGTTAAATATTAATTAATAATGAGATAATTAAAATTCGTTAAAAGAAACGTATGCGTTTTTGTTCTTAGAATTTGTAAGATAGGAAACCCTTTAAAAAACATTTTGCTCCCTTCTGGTTCGAATAAGTTGAAAATATCTTTCCTATCATTTCAAGCATGTTAAAAACTCGAAACTGAGCGATATTTTTATGGATTTTCAGATGAGCATTGTTATTTCCATCAATAAATAATTTCTATATCATTATTTTAATAGGATTAGCCGCAATATCACTCAATGTCAAGCTTCAAAATGCGTTTCTCAAAATTGACATTGTCCTCGAACGCATTTTTACTCATATTTAATGAACTGAAGATTAATATTGAGATTTTCAAAGCTCCCATAAAAATAAATATATAAATGCTCCCAAAAGAAAATTACTATGCCGAACGAAAAATTACTATGGAAAATCATTGTTTGTTTGTGAAACATAATGTTAGGTTCGAAGTTTTAAAACTGATCAAACTTGTTTTTCTGATCACATAATAATTTATTTACGTTCTTTGAAATGACATAAAACGAAAGGATGAATAGACTTTGACATTCAAAATTATGTACATATTTACAAAAAAGTAGACTAATTTTACCTTATAGAGAGATCACCGTACTGTTTGTAAACAAATATTATCTAAATAGTTTTACTTTTCTTCACTGTATTAATTCTCGTCATATTATTTCTGTAAAATTGACAGAATTCTAAAACTGCCTCCTCTCTGCAGACGATTCCAAACATAAACACTGAAAAATTCTTTAGAACTCAAAACAAACTAACGCCAATTTTCCCCCTAAATTTTAGCCCACTGTCGTGAGATAAAAAATATAAGAGAAAAGGAAAAGAAAAACTATAGAAACAATCCGCATATAACTAATAAAATAAATTATGACAGCAGCAAGAGCCTAAAAGCAAGTGCACAAAAGAAAAGAAATAATTTTATTGGCATTAGCTAATAGCCGTGCATATAAATACAATATTAATTTACTATTTCTTAACATACTCCCACCTTTAATTTAGGCGGATGCCAAATTAAACATAAGATCACTTATGATTGAACAAAATACTGACTTAAAAATATTTAACTATAATTTAAAAAAAACGCAAGTAAATAATAAAACATTTAGAGTTCTAGAAAATGTCAGTTCACAGTATTCTTATAAGTTGACTTCACAAGTCTCTTTACTACTATACCACTTCTAGTTATTCTATCCTTCATTATGTGAATTATGGGATCTTCAGTACTTGATGTCGCTAAAGGGTAAAGTTTGCGAAGTGGACTTACTAATGTTCCGGAACTTGTTTTCACTTCAGCCACTTTGGCTACTCCATGACCAATGAAATCTCTTCTGGTTTAATTCGATCAAGACTACTTCATCTTGTCTGACAACTTGTCCTTTCTCTTTTGATTTTTGGACTTATTCTGCCAAATATTCGTTTCTAAATCTATTTCTGAGTTTTTGTCGAATATATTGACAATGTTTGTATCTGGATTGGAGTTTATTTGAATCTATTGTAGTAAATCAGGGACGCCCATTTCCCCAATTTCTTCTAAAAATGATGACGGAGTCAAAGCTATAAATTTATCTGTTTCTTCGAAAATATGGGTTAGATTATTTACTGTTGCTTCAAAATCACGTAGAACCGTCATAAGCTCTTCAAAAGTTAAAGTTGAACTACCGAGTGTTCTAATCAAGGGAATTTTAAGACATCTAATCAGACGTTCCCACCATCCACCCTGCCAAGCAGCTGTTGGAGGATGAAATTCTATGTAATAGGAAACACTTCTTCAAAAGAAACTATTGCCTTCCAACCCAAAGATTTTAAGTGGTTATTTGTGCCTCTAAAGTTGGTACAATTATCATTGTATATAGTGGATGGCTTTTCTCTTCGGCATATAAATCTTCTGAGTGTTTAAATGAATCCTTCTGTTGAAAGACAGGATACAAGTTCCAAGTGTACTGATCTGTATATTGCACATATAAGAAGTACAATCCACACTTTAGACCCATGTTTTACAAAAAGAGTACCGAATAGATCATTTCCAACAAGTTCAAATATTTTAGAGTCTCTGACCCGATCTAGAGGTAGTTAAATAGGAGGTATTGTATATATGTTTTTGCATAGTATCTTTTACATCTGTAACACTTAGACGATTGACTTCTAATGTTGCATCTGGAAGAAATGATCCAATATTTTTCTCATAAAATTGATCCAACTGTTTGAAGTCAGTATGACAGTTCTTTAAATGACATTCTTGAAGCAGACAATTGCCCGTAAGGCATGATGACGTCACGGCGACGTCGTTGTGAAATCACACCGTGACTTTGTGACCGTCGATGTGACGTCATAGTGACTAGAATGCGAAGTCGTTATGGCCGTTTTAGAGGCCGTTTGTGACCACTCTGTGAAGTCACGGTGTGACAAATTTGTGAAAAGTGTGTCATTTGTGACGAACATGTGACGAAAGCGACAATGCTTTGAAGTCACATTGTGGCCAATTTGTGAAATATGTGTCATTTGTGACGAACTTGTCATAAACACTATGATTTCAAATGAAACTCAAATTTCAAATTAATTGCTTAAAAGGCGCAAAGGACAACATAGTGAAAAAGATTCCTTGCCGGGACTCGATCCCAGGCCATCAGCATAGCGCACTGACATTCTACCGACTAAACCAAATGGGACGATACCCAGTCTGAAAAATTTCTCACTATTACATATTGGCAAGGCGACAAACGCAACACAAGGTGGAATATTTATCGTGAGCCACCGAAATGGGGCAAACACGAAACTTAATTAAATCCAGCAACGATTGCAACTATATTAATACTTGGGAATTTTTCCAGAGAGAACCATTCGCCTTGCATAGAATATTTCAAATGAAAATCAAATTTCAAATTAATTGCTTTAAAGGCCATTTTAATTTGAAATTTGATTTTCATTTGAAATACTGTATGCAAGGCGAATGGTTCTCTCTGGAAAAATATCCAAGTATTAATATAGTTTCAATCGATGCTGGATTTAATTAAGTTTCATGTTTGTCCCATGTCTGTGGCTCAATATAAATATTCCATCTTGTGCTGCGTTTGAAGACTTGCCAGCATGTAATAGGGAGAAATTTTCCAGGCTGGGTATCGTTCCATTTGGTTCAGTCGGTAAAATGTCAGTGCGCTATACTGATGGCCCGGGTTCGAATCATGGCATGGAATATTTTTCACTATGTTGTCTTTTGCACCTTTTAAGCAATTAATTTGAAATTTGATTTTCATTTGAAATATTGTAATGCAAGGCGACTGTTTCTCTCTAGAAAAATTTCCAAGTACTAACACTGTGATGATTCTCGTCATAAACACTCTGAGGAATTTTAAAGTAAAGTTTTGTTTGAAATATAAAATCTTAACTTTTTACCGTACTTTTTAGCGAAATATCGCTATTTTGGAGTCCGACCGATTCTTCTAAAATATTTTTAATTTTTCCACTTAAAAAACAATGCTTATCAACTGGCATCTTTTTTTATTAAGTTCAGAGCTTGATCTTGACTTCAAGCTTGTTATTAAGAATGTGTAAGTTTTTTATTGTGTTGTAATTTGTCATTGCTTTATTAAATACGAACATGGAGTCTAACGGATATTAATACGTTTCTTATTTACAGAACATGATAAGCCATATTTATTTAAATTTTTTATTCCCGTGTATATTGTATTTTGTGAATATGAGCTAAATAGATTTGGTATGTTTTATAGGAAAAGACTGATCTGGGAAATGGAAAAAACAAGTAAGAAAAATCATGCATTAAGCATAGATTATAAAACACTTTCCAACACTTCCTGAATGCTTTAACAAGACATCGTAATTCGTAATTTAGGGAAATAATGTAAATAAGATAACTAAGTAAACATGAAAACGCATAAAACATTTGACAAACTGATTTCAGCAGTTACCATCCATAGCCAAATATGTTTTCCAGTTCTTTTGAACAGTCCTGTATTTGATCTGTAGTGATTAATTGATATCTACAGTATATAATGGAAAAATTTAGTTTATCAAGAAAACGCATAACAGGTTGAAATTCTCTTTCAGCAATTTATACTAATATATGGAAACATACATAAATACTTTTGTACAACCCTGTATTTTACCTATAACCTTTATTACACGCCACTATTTAGTTAAAATTTAATTCAAACTAAAACACTCTTAAAACTGCTGAAATCACATTTTCAGAAATTATAATTTATAGACAGCAACGTATCCAATTCTTTGCAAGACCCTGTATATCCTTTTATCTATATTCTACAAACGGTTCTTAGTAAATTAAATACAGTTCAGCATAAAAATGCATAACTAATTCAAAAACCACATTTAAGCAATTTGCGCCCATACCCAGAAACCCTTACGAATACTTTTGTGTAGTCCTGTATATGAATTGTAGCATAATACACCATATACTCTGGATAAATATAGTGAATCATAAAAGCGCATATCATAATTAAAAATGCATTTCCAACAATCATCGCTAATGAACAGTACTTCGGATACAATATAGTATCTGAAATATTTTGCGTGCCCCTGTAAATGCTATATACACCTCGTATTATACATGAAATAATTCATAGTATGTAAACCTCAACGACGTATATGAATTTCATTATATATCAAATAGATTAACATTATTAAAGTACGCCATAAATAATTCCCTCCACCCCTATATCATTATGTATTGGAATTCCTTTTTTAGCCCTGTAAATGAACAATAACGATTCTTTGCATCGCATATTCTACAGAATGCACATTTTAGTGCGCTTCAAAAATGAGTATCAATTTTATTCTATTTTAAAGCGTATAAAATAATTAAAAATCATTTGAAACGATTTTTTCCCCACAGGCCGTAATGTAACGGAAAACTTTTGACTGTCCCTGTAAATGAACTAAACATGCTACAAACCTCATTACAAATAGGGACCATGCTACTGTAAACGTCAATAACATCCAAAAATTTCAGGGCAATCCGAATATATTTACGTGAGTTTAGAGCTCGGACAGACGGCCAGACAAACCGAAGTCATAAACACTTTTCAACTTTATCGGGCATGAAAAGCACTTTATTTCAATGCATAACCCCTTCACGGTCGCTTAATATTTGGAAAAACCATCAAAAAAGTACCTACTTATTTTATTACAGAAATTGAATAATTATAAGGTTTCTAAATCAAATATGCAATTAGTTTTAATTTAAGGCGAAAAAAAAAAGATGTTATAGAACAAATTCATATTTGTAGAAAAGCCTTCATGCGAGAATTCTGTGTCTTAATATTTGTTTTACACCATACAAATTAATGCGAATAAGGCCTTTATTTTTCACATCTTAGAACTTTATTTATCATCATCCCACAAATTTTAGCAAATAATATTTGAAATGATATATATAGATTAAATTTTGATTATTAATAAATTTTTTAGTGTTATATATTTCGAAACATGCAATACAAATCCCAACATTACAATCAGCGACAAAAGCCAAATCAAAACGGCAATATTCAAAGACTTCACACGGAAATATCAGTTAAATTTTTCTGGTTTCAGAACTTTTTACAGCAATTAAATCTCCAGCCTGGAAATATGACGGGCACGAGAAATAACAAACGACACCTCAGCCCGTGATATTGACGGGAGCGAGAATTAAGGGGTTAAATATTATATTTTATTTTTTAATGCCAATAAAAAACTAATGCCAATAAAATAAATATATCGAAAACGTAGAAAATGTGTTTACAATCGAGGAAAATTTAATAACTGATTCTGAATGTCTACAATTAAATGTTTGATTCAAATAACAAACAGAAAAAAAAAAGAGAGAGAGAGAGAAATGATTACATACAATTTAAAAAATAAATATATCAATTTGAAAAACATCAAAAAATTAGTATTTATAAGTGTACTATTAAACAACAGCAAACTACAATAGATGAATTAAATGCATTATTAGATTTAACAATTTCTCAAAAATCTTTCCATATGTTATAAGGAATTCCTATTATTTTATAATTTTGGTAAATGTTAAATCTGAAAACATTGGTATGAAGATTTAGGATTTTAAATACTAATTTAAAATATATTAGCAATGAAAAAAAATCTTTCAAAAGTTTTACTACTATAATATGTAAAAAGACATTTTCCCAGTATAATGTTAATTTCTAAATTGAAAGAGTTTCGTAATATCATTATAATAGAATATCATATTTAACTCCAAAATAATAATGACGATAAATACTATGTTAGAATCAGTCTCTGCGTCAGACTTTTTTTTTCTAGCGATGGCAGATTAAGATATTTTACAGTATCGAATCGGAAAATATTGCTTCTGAAAAGAATACCAGATCAGTCTCATTGTATATAACGTAAAACTATTTAACTCAGGAGAATCTATAAGACAGGAATAAAAGATTTAAATTAAATAAGACATACCTTTTATGCTCCTAAATACTTTAATAATATCCGTGTTTTGTTCTAAACTGTCAGACATCTTTCTGTTATTTAAAAAAAAAGAGTTTAGCTAACTTCCCGCATCAAAAGTTCTATGATCCTTATCTGCGGTCGAATTCAGGGCAGACGATTTTGAGAAAGCAGGTGTTTCTAATGTATTATTTTTTTTTTCGTATACGACATATTTGGAGTTTAAATGTGCTTAATTTTATCTTTTTGAGAGTGTCTATAATTAAAATTTTCTATTTGAATGAAACACCTCCCTTTTTTTTCTTTTTTTTTAAAGTAAAGTTTGTTTTACACGTAATAAATACAAAATACGTATCTTCTTAATAAATGAAAACGGAGTATAGAGGATAAAAAAATTTTCTTTGTCAATCTGTCATTCTTTTCATATTCATTTTTTGTAGAATAAAACAATTTGTAAAATAACTTTTTTTAAAGTCATATCTCTAAAACCCAAATTTGAAATACGAATAATTATATCATGAATTTTGTATAAATTTTGTATATATATTTTTTCTGAAAATGCTAATTTTATTTAAAAAGTCTGAAAGAAGTAGAATTTTTTAAAAAATAGTTACTTAAAATAGTTAAACACTAACAGGAAAAAATATGATTTGAATGCAAATTCTAAAGCAAGAAATGCATATATGACTAAACTCTAAAGACTCTTTCTACGTGCTCATTAAAAGCTGCAGACTTAACTCTAATAGAAAATTTTTAGTTTGAAACCACATAAGTGTTTTGAATACCACTGATCGACAAAAAAATAAAACAACTTCCTCCCTGCAAACTCAATATGTAAAGTGTACAGATTTAATATTCCTAATTCTAAATATGTTATCCAAATTGCTCCAGCACGTACCATTTTTCCGAGAAACACTTTTATAATAATAACAATCAGTGAAGGATTATTATATTAAATTGCAACTGTAGATAAAATTGAAATCATGAAAAAAGTATACTTTCACTGTCTTAGATAACAAATTTATAAAATATAGCATGAAAATCTAGTTTGTTGATACTGGTACCGTGCATTTTCCTTTTTATACCCCCTCCCCTCTTTTCGTGTCCGAATTTACAATTTGCTATCCAATAATATATTTTCATTCCTTATGCCGCTATAACTCGGGCCTGTTTAAAATATTTCTGTTCATTTTCAAATATTTTTGTAGTTCATATTTTTGTCATACTGTGATTTACAATATGGTGGTTTTTTCCGTCACATATGTGACGTGACGTACGTTACGTGCAGTGACATAACAGTGACGTCACAATTTTTTTTAATTGCCAGAAAATATAATTTTACATAAATAACATGTTTTGAATATTTTTTGTAATTTTTTAAAGTTTTCTGAGAAGTTCACATCTCAGTCACAATGTGACATCACTGAGTGGTGACATTTTGGTCACAGGTGTGACGTGACCACAGTGACTTACAATGACGTCACAACGACGTCACAACGACGTCACTGTGACCATGCATGCTCTGAGGGTGACTACATGATGTTTTGATGTTAATAAAATTGTATATATGAATGAAAACTCGTCACCTCTCTGTAATATCTTTGTTTTCACTCTCAACAATCCTTCCTGGTCTTTCATAACCTTCAATCGTTTTATTGCATCAGTAATATCTCCAAATCATTCCAATTGTATTCTAGACCAATGTAATTTTTTCGCATCTTCTTTCTCTTCGATGGACAGTTCTGATGGAAAAGGATCTATTTCTATTTCTGCACTTCAATATGGATCTCTTCACCCAACATATGATATTTATAAATCTACCTAATTTTGAAATTCTGCTATATATCATAAATTCGTGTGAATTAGAACATGTAAGAATAACTACTATTATTTCCCTCTTTTCTGTCATTACTAATTCTTTGTTGGGGGTTATTTTTTAATTTTGGCCAATTTTCTTCTGATGACCTCAACCATTCCGGTTCCTTTCACCATCCCATCTTCTCTAGCTGTTTAGGATTTATCATCGAGAAGTTAGATCAGCAGGGTTGATATGACCAGGTGCCTTTGTTGATATCCAAAAAGTTTACAAATTTCTCGAACTGTGTTGCCCACAAACGTTTCCCATTGATCATTTCTTCTAACCCAAGCGAGAACGGTCGAACAGTCAGTCCGGTACTTTACTGGTATGTAAATACTATTAACCCCTTGGGGACGATCGACCGGTTTAAGTGCCACCTACGTTGCTCAGAATCCTTCATTATTCCCACCAATTATTTTTTATTGTACAGATTACCTTATTTAATCGGAGCATTTTCGCGATTGAACTACAGAAAATTTTCTGTTTATTAAAACCGGTGGTAAAAGATTAAAAATTAAGCAAGGCGCTCTCGTCGCGAAAGGGTTAAACACTTTTTTTTTTTTAAGTTAGTCAATTTTACTCCTAAAACACATGCAAGGGGCTCTAAATGGGGATGGTTACACTTTTCTTTGGTGCAAGACGAGACTTAGCTCCTAAAGGTTGTACAGAAACCGTGTCTTTGTCTTCACAACGCAAGAAAACTGCTGTTGCATAAGCTCTGTTCCTCGTATCAGAAAATTTATGGATAGACCAGTTATCTTTAGAACCATAACCTACACGTCCATTTATCTTCACGCTATTTAAATATTTGAGCTGACTGTACCATTTTTGGAAACTATTCCAGATTTTTTTCTGGAAGTGGAACATTCCAATCTAATTTCGTTGAACAGACCTCTTGAATTATTAGTTTGGCTGGAAACAATGCAGGGGCTAAAAAGCCAATTGGATTGAAGATCTCCTGAGTTATAGCAGCTAATATCTGTCTTATAGACGGATTTTCTATTTCATCACTAAATTTATGAGCGATCTTCAAACTATCCTCCTTTATATCCCACTTCAACCCTAAAACCGGAGCTGTCCTAATTATATCTTTGTTGAGCAATTCTTTCTTGCTAAAGGAACACTGGTCTTCTTCTTAAGGGGGTCCGGGACACATTTTCAAAATTTTTTTATTTATTGAGTTAAAAATTTGAATTTTTTTGTGATGGTTAACCATATCATTTGTAAACAAAATCAAATGATAAAACTTCTCTTAGCTTTTTAAAAAAATTTTTAATTTTTAAATTTATGAAATAAGTGGTATAACTTAAAATCTTTATAACTCGAAATATTATTTGTATAATTTAAATTCTTTTTCATTTAAATAAACAGAAATGTATATTTTTTAATTTAGAGCCAGCATTTTAAAAAATATTAATTTTTAAAAGAATTAAAAATATTTAACGAAAAAATTACGAAAAAAGTGGTGCAACTTTTTTTTTAAAAAAAATCATATTTTCAAAAGTAAATATTTTTTTCAAATATGCTGGCTCAAAAGTAAAGTAAAATAATTGAAAAAGATATGTTCCGAGTTTCAACCCTGTATCTTTAACGGTTCTCGAGTTATAAGAATTTAGATATGAGAAATGGTGAAAAAACCTATCATGAAGAAAAACGCAATTTCACAAGAACTCGTTTCCTTGACAATCATAGCTTGAAAGGCAGATTTTGAAAACAAACCAAAACGAAAAAATTAATATTTCCTGAACTAATTAAGATAGAGACATGATTTAAACATCATTTTAAGCAGAAAATGGCAGAAAAATTTTTAATCCAATAATTAAAAAAAAAAAATTGAAAATTTGAAGATTTTTGTGTCCCGGACCCCCTTAACTGGTCCGAATTTCTACATTCTTAGTTTCATTTTGATCTCAGCCATGATTTCTGTAGATTTTTAAATAAATTTTTTTAGTTCAGACACACTTTTCACTGAAGTCACGTATAGTTATCGGCATAATATTATTTCATAAGTTTCTCTTATATTTGTTTCTTTTCTTCATTAACATTAATCAAATGATATCTTGTAACTAAACCGAGTAAAAATGGACTACAAGTGCCCCCAAAAACTACTCAATTGTATGACAATCTAATTCTTTGACTTCAATTTAAAGAAATTCTCTTCTTATAACGGCTATCACACCGAAAGCTTTCTCACGCAAGGCCGTAGCCAATGGGGATCACCAGGGTTTGATCCCCTCTGAACTTTCTGTGGGGATGACTGTAAATTTCAGCCAAGATAGTCAAGATTCGAAAATCAACTGCAGTTAAGATTCAAAAATCAAAATTCTAAGCTAGCATATCTTTATCGTTTCATTCCATTCGTCTGCCGAAAAAATCAATGCAATTTCTGGAGAATCTTTAAAATTCATTCGGATTTTTTAAAATGCTTTGCAAAAACAGAATGTCAAAATAAAATGTCTGCAACAGTCTGCTACGGATCGGTAGACATGTTTAGCCCAAATTCTTGAAGAATATGCAACGAAAATAATTTAAAATATCCCTAACTTTAGCTGTTCCGCTGTATGCCACTGGAAAAAAATTTTGGCTAAAAAACTAAATGTGAAAACATACGTACAAATTTCGGATATTCATTTGGTTCAAACTAACTTCAGTGCATCGCTGCAGAAACATTTAAGTAAGATTATAACTTTATTTGCAATGAAAAAGTCTTAAGTTTTCTTTTGTAATTATTTTGATTTCAAATAATTTAATTTTATATAAAGTTTTAAAAAGACTCTTAATATTTGCCTTTATTCAATTAGTTAAAAAAATTAATTAAATAAATAAATAAGACAAGAACAAAATTCTGGGCCTCATATCCCCCTCGGAAATAATTTTCTGACTACGGCCTTGTTCTCACGAAATCTTATTAACGCTGCAGGAATTTGTTCATTGAGTTTTTAGGTAGATTTCATATGGAATACTACCTATTGGGATCGTTCCTATGTTGGAATTTCCGAAAAATTTTTGCAGATCTACACCGATCATGACTCCTAGAACCCAAAACCACCCTCAGTAAAAAACTTTATATGTCTATCTATCTATCTATCTATCTATCTATCTATCTATCTATGTATCTATATATCTATCTATATATCTATCTATCTATCTCACTTTCTTCTGGACACGATAACTTTCGTAATTCTGCACCAATCTCTTCCAAACTGATACATAAAATCAAAGGGCATAAAATCTCGGTCAAGTTCGTTAATAGGCAAAATCGGACCAAGGGGATGGAAATAGGGAGGGGTTTTGTGAAAACCGAAAACCCCCATAACTTCTTAATTTTTGTACATATCAAATCAGTTTAAAGTTTTTATTACTTCTAAAAATAGGGCCAAAATTTTATGTATCACAGATTTTTGATAAAGTTAAAAATGGGCTCAAGGGGCGCAAAAATAGGGTTTTGGGGAGAAAAAAATTCATAACTTCGTCAATTCTCAAGATATCAATTCCAATTAATTTTATTATAGATCTCCTTAATATTATCTACAACTTTTATATTCACAAGTTTTTGATAGGACCAATTCGTACTGCAAAAAAAAAAAAAAAAAAAAACGAAAACAAAAAGGGGGTTTGAAGAAGAAAAAAATCCATAACTCCGTCAATTCAAAAGATATAAAATCCCCATGAATTTATCATATATCTTCTGAATATTGTCTACAACATCTATATAGACAAGATTTGGATAGGACTAATTCTTACAGCAAAAACAAATTAAAAATACATAGCGGTTGAATAAAAAAATCATCTAAGTAAGGGTGTATTCAAATCAAAACTGCGTATTTTGTGACTCATTTTACAATTCATTTTTGCTCTCAAAGGCTTCCAATTGGTACGTTTTCTTACTCAGAAACTATATAATGTACCGTAATGGTCGATTTTTTGATAGAGGCAGAATATATTTAAGAAAATGCTGTTAAAGTGGGCATTTTGAACCGAATTTTGCGAAGCGGATTGTGTTGGAAAAATCATTGCATTAAGGATGCACTCAAATCCAAACTGCTTATTTTCTGACTCATTTTTAAATTCATTTTTGCTCTCAAATGCATTTAATTGGTAGATTCGCTTATTCAGAAACTATATAATGTACCGCAATGATCGATGTTTTGATAGAGGCAGAATATATTTCAAAAAATTATGTCAAAGTTGGCATTTTGAACGGAATTTCCCGAAGCAATTGTGTTATCACTTTCTTCTCGACACGATAAATTCCACAATTCTGCACAAATCTCTTCCAAACTGATACATAAAATCAAGGGACATAAAATCTCGGTCAAGTTCGTTAATGGGCAAAAGCGGACAAAGGGGATGGAAATAGGGAGGGGTTTTGTGAAAACCGAAAAAAACCCATAACTTCTTAATTTTTGTACATATCAAATCGGTTTAAAGTTTTTATTACTTCTAAAAATAGCGCCGAAAATTCATGCATCACTGATTTTTGATAAAATTTAAAATAGACTCAAGGGGCGCAAAAAATAGGGTTTTTGGGAGAAAAAAATTCATTACTTCGTCAATTCTAAAGATATCAAATCCAATAATTTTATTATACATCACCTTAATATTATCTACAACTTTTATATTCGCAAGTTTTTTATAGGACCAATTCGTACCAAAAAAAAAAAGGTGCGTTGAAGAAGAAAAATTTTCATAACTCCGTCAATTCACAAGATATAAAATCTCCATGAATTTATCATATATCTTCTTAATACTGTCGTCAACATTTATATAGACAAGTTTTTGATAGGGCCAATTCTTAAAGCAAAAACAAATTAAAAATACTTAGCTGGTGAAGAAAAAAATCATCTAAGAAAGGGTGTATTGAAATCCAAACTGTCTATTTTCTTACTCATTTTTAAATTCATTTTTGCTCTCAAACGCATCCAATTGCTAGATTCTCTTATTCAGAAACTATATAATGTACAGTAATGATCGATTTTTTGATAGAGGCAGAATATATTTCAAAAAATGATGTCAAAGTGGGCATTTTGAACAGAATTTCCCGAAGCGATTGTGTTAGAAACGAAAAATATTGACCTACTGAGAAAATAATTGTTTATTAATCAAGTTTTAATTAATTGAAAGAAAAATAAAAACACAGGTCGCTTATAAATCTTTTCAAAAATCACGTCAGCATGTTTCATATTTTTTTTATTAAAAATGAATCTGAAAATGTGCCAGAAAATTTCGAGTTGTTGAGTATGGAAAAATATTTTTTTAATATCGCCTTAACATGATTCTGATAAAACCAGCTATTTTATAAAAAGGAAATATAAACTCATCAAAAGCAGACAGATAAAACTGTTAAAGTGGATTTATATCTAATAATGATTTAGTTTTTGTTGGCGAAATTAGTGTACTTAACTTCGAAATCTACCTCTGCCTGTAGGCCGGGCCGGCAGGGATTTTTTAGCTTTAAAGAGGCAATCTTTTAAAGAAGGTGATCTCCCCACTTTACATGATGCATCAAAAACTGGTCTAATACTGGTAGTAAGAGTATCAGGTTTGATGACGGGTAATAAATTTTAAAGTTTAAGTGTAGAATAATAGCTATTTAAAATTATATAAATTTTTTGTGAAAATTTCTAGGCCAGGCCAAATTTTACTGAATTTTGAAAAGGTCATACCAGGTCATTCAGGTCATGCCGAGACAATGACGGACTGGGTCTTGACCGGGACTGAAGATTTCTGCCATTACAGGACTAGGAAGAATGATACCAGTCGCGGCTTGTTATGGAAAAATTACCTTAGGCCCGGCTTGGCTCGGCCCGGCCCGATCCTTCAGCCGTCCCGGAACGAGTAATGTCTAGGCAGGGCTCGGCCCGAGCCTTCAGAAAAAAGTAAGGCCCGGACCGGCCTTGCCCAAAAAAGAAAAGACCAGGTCCAGCCCGAGTTTCGTGAAGGAAAATAGGTCCTGGGTCCAATGCCCGGACCGCGATTTTGAGCTTGCAAAATGAAGGCAAAAGTTTCAAAAGGTCCGGGCCGGGAGAATATGGCAGATGTCAGACGAGCGATTTTGAAAAGCAGCCATATTGACGCTCTCTCTTGAGAGCATACGAATCTTCTGGTCTGTTCAGACGAGCGCCCATAAATCGTTGCGGTAAAAATTCCGAAAAACTTCACGTCGAGGCTCGGCGTTTCCCCCAACTCGACAGCAGCTTGTCGCGTGCTCAAGTCTTTTGTTTCTTCTATGTTGTCCAGACGAACCCCAGTTCTGACGCTGACTTTAATTTTTTTATCAGTGATTCGTAAGTTGTTGGTTTTGGTTGCGTATCGAATTTTTTCGCTAGAATTTAAAATGGATTTAATACACGTGGATTAACTAATTTTTGAAATACTAAAGCGTCCAATATTGTTGGACACTTCATGCTTACATTATATAAAGATAAATAATAAAATACAATAACTTGGTTAAAGGCATCCTTGATTGAAAAATAAAAAAAGAAAAATCAGAAAAATCTAAAGAAGATTAGGAAGTTATCGATAAATTATATGAATTAATTTTGTTTCATATAAACAAACAAGTTGTAAATTGCTCGTCAAACGTGGCAAATGAGGTGCATTCGTAATATAAATAGTTTTATAAATATTTTTTGCACCAAATTGTACTGATTGTATATCTGAGTGCACTTCATAAGTGCATATAAATTTCATTCTGTTCGAAAGGCTGTAACATCATTAAAATACACTTGCAATATTTTTTTTTTCCCATTGGCCGTAATGTAACGGAAGATTTTGACTGTCTCTGTCATTAATATATGCATCCGATTTACATAAAATTTGAAACGACTCGACAAGATTTTGCAAAAATTATATATTTAAAATTTCAGACCATTCGGAAGGCTGTAACATCATTAAAATGCACTTGCAATAATTTTTTCCCATTGGCCGTAATCTAACGAAAAACTTTTGACTATCCCTGTCATTAAACTATACATCAGATTTTCATAAAATTTGAAATGACTCGACAAACTTTTGCAACAATTATATATTAAAAGTTTCAGGCTATTCGGTTGGGTAGTTTTTGCTCTGTTATATGCGGACAGACGGACTGAACGACGACTATAGGTGCTACGTATTTATATAATTACGAACGCACCTAAAAAATCATTTAAAATTATGTTAATGTTACAAGTTAACGTTTTATAAGAAAAGTATTTAAATAGTAAAATATTATTATAAAGAAAAATCGAATGTAATCTTTATCAAATACTAATAATAATAATACTATTTTGTCCTAGTATGTACTAAATTGAATTCAGGGGTAATTGCAGGGGGTTTTCTTTGCGAGGTGGGGGGTGAAGGAGGCATTTTGCGAAAAGTAAATGCTAAAGTTTTCGTTTTGGGGGAACTTGTTTTCTTAACAAATTACAGATTTTTAAACCTAACAATATTAAAATAATTAATTAATAGTATGTTTTTATGGAATATAATTTGGTGAAAGGGCCTGTTTTATAATTACGATTTTTGAGATGAGGCCTGTTTTATTAAATGGATTTTTGTGACGGGGCCCTAAATAGACAGCAAATGTTGCATTTCTTAATAATAATGAATTCTTAATAATAATGAATTCTTAATAATAATGAATTCTTAATAATAATGAATTCTTAATAATAATTCTTTGAAATTAAAATCATTACACGTTAGATCTGGTTTTGAAAATCCGGTACCGGTTCTATTTACTGCGAGCATGTAGTTTAAAAAATACTGTAATTTTTTTTTTTTTTTTTTTTTTTTTTTTTTTTTTTTTTTTTTTTTTTAGCTCACAGGCTATCAAAGTTTGAGAACTAATGTGCCTGCCGGTTCTGTATGTACGTACTTATGTACGTAACGCGATAATTCTTGATGGAAACATCCGATTTGCTTCAATTTTTTTTCTAGTTACATTCTGATAAGGCCCTTCCGTGATTAGTTTTGGGGATTCATTGGTTAAGTATAAAGGGGACAACGGGGGGCTAATCCCAACTTTAATTTAGATAAATGTTTTTTTATGCAGAATTATCCGATTTGCTTCAAAAAATTTGTCTACGCTCATTCCGATAAAGCTCTCCTCTGATTAGTTTTGGGGGTTCATTGGTTAATTATAAAGTTAGAAAAGAGGGGGGGGGGGTAGACTTCACTTTAATTTAGATAAATGGGTTTTTCATGCAGAATTATTCGATTTGATTCAAATCTGATATACTGGTTTCTGATACCGGTTCAAATCTGATAAACCTCATTAAAAGGAAAGCTATCTTCTTTGCTATTTTTGAAGCAAATATAGTTAAGTTTGGTAAAGTGGCCGTTTCGTTTTCTTTCCTTTCTTTTTTTTATCTTTTGTAAAATTTTGTGTACAGCAAAGTTAATTTTCTATCGATTACTTAAAATAGGATGAACCTAGTACCGCCTGTGTATATTTCTTTTTTCTAATTTCTTGAATAACTAATATAAAATTACAAAATCATTTATTTCCTGCAGAAGATCCATTTTGCTTAACATCGAATGGAAATCATTCTGTTGCGTCGATAAATAATGTCGTCTGCTCTGTGTGGCGGGAACGGTTCATAGATCGCTCGTGTGACCGGGAGAGCGCAGGTGTTTATTTTTCTTGTTGAAACCACAAACGTTCAAAAAGTCGTTCGTCTGACATTTGTCTAAAGACTTTTTTTAACGGTTCGGGACGATAAAACATATGAAATTGTGAGGGCTAAACTTATGAAAAAGCTCTTAATCGGCATGTTAGAAAAAGCCTTGTTTAAATCAACTGAGACATTTAAACAGTACAGAAAGAAGGTGGAAATGAAAAACCTAAACTGAATCAGAAGTTTAAGCTACAGAAAGGAGTTACTTACTCACCTGCAAGCTTTTAAAATACATTTAAGCATTCTATTAGGAGACAATCTTTCTTTAAAGCTTTAAAAGCGTTTTTCTGCATGGTGGGGTTTTTCACCATTTCTCGTCTTTAAATTGTTATATGTCAAGAATGGTTAAAGATAAATGGCTCAAACTTTGAACGTCTTTTTCGATTATTTCACATTACTTTTGTTTCGGCAAATTTGAAAAAAAGTATTTACTTCTGAAAATATGATTTTTAAAAAATAAGTTACATCATTAAAAAAATAATAATAATGCTTTTATTTTTTTCAAATTAATATTTAAAAAAATGCTGAAACAAAATTGAAACTTACATCATTTAAGTTATATCACATTAAGTTACGCCATTTTTTCTTTTTAATAAATATTTTTAAAAAGTGCTGAAACAAAATTGAAACATATTTTTTCTTTAATAAAACGAAAAGTTTTTGTAATTCCACAAATAATATTTCGAGCTATAACGATTTTTACCCCCAATTAAAAAAGAAAAAAAGTACTTTAAATTTTTTTTTACTTTATGAGAAATTTTAGGATGTGATTTTGTTTACAAATTATATGGTTAACCATCACAAACAAAATCAAAATTCTAATTAAATAAATAAAAAATAAAAATTAAATGTTTCCCGGATCCCTTAAATTAACATTGTTTCTTGAATTACATGCATTTAAATGTATGTCTAATATCTTAAAACCTGGCGAATTATTTAAACGGGCATATCTCTGTGAGTTTTGCAGATATCAAGATAGAATTTTTTGGGTTTAATTCAGGAATGGATAAGGAAACTTTTCCTAATTTGAAATTTTATCCTACGGGGGCCGTATAAAAATTTAGTTTTTGTATTTTCTCAAATAGACTCCCTTGGAGTTCTAATTTATGTCATCAAGTTTTGCACATTTTTTATGAAACTTTGCGATTGAAAGTATGTGTTTAGGGGCAATATTTAAGGAAATAGGTTATTGTTTCGATCTTTATGAATCGCACAGTATATTATGAATAACATCAATATAGCAGTTGCCTATAAACAATCTGCGGGTTGTTTTTTATGTCTTCTCCTTGTTTAAAATAAAATAAAATACAAACGACAACGTTATAGCTTCCAAATTTTCTTGAAAATACCTCAAAAAAAAGGAATTCGATTCTTCATCTTTTATTTCCTTTTTGTTTCAGAATTTGTAACATTTTATGCTTAATCAAAACAAAGCTTCAGATCTTCCGCCGTTTTTCCAGCTTCTCTGTTTATTCCAGAGCGTTGTATTATATACAGTTTTTTTCAGAAGCGGACAGGATAATAAAGCTTTAAGAAATACGATGAATGAATTCCATGTTACGTATTTTTTAAGACACAGTTTCTATTTTGAACCTTATTTTTTTGTTTAATTCGGATTGCTATACGTTAAAAGTATAAGGATCTGCATTGCAGATAACTTGCTGAACTCTGCAATTAAAATCTTAAGCTCGAAATTGCAATTTTAGAACGTTTTTCATCTTAAAAAGTAGAAAAGGAAATCATTCACTTGTGAAAAATCGAACTTTATAAATACACTCATAATATCACTTAAAAAAAAGAAAAAAATCGTCTGTTACACATAAAACATGACTTTTTATTCCAACATTACGAATGTACGAAATACCCTCCCTTATTATTATTTTTTTTTTAAGAATCAAGTGAGCATAGTTGCCAACCTCGCAATTTTTTGTATACCAGTAAATTCTTACAAAAATGTTCGCTTTACTTAATTGCAGAAATTGTACAATTGTATAAAAGAAGTATTTCTGTATAAAAATATTGATATTAAAAAAAGCGGGAGGTTGGCAACTATGGAGTGAGGTATTCGAAGTGTCTGTTATCAACATCCAAAAACTTAGACGCGGCCAAATTGCAATACAAACTGCAAACTGATTCTGTCTTTTGTCCACTGTGCAGTATAATAGTTGCACTTGACGTTTTTCTCAAAGCACAACCATTTGTTATTAGTTGTCTCCAATAGACCTAATCTTTTAAAATTCCCCATAAGTTAAAAGTGGTTAGTTCCAGAGACTAAAATACAAAGTAGATAAGTTTCCTGGTCACCTTGTGCACATTTAGACGTCTTTCGTTTTATTTTATTAAAAATTTATTTCTAAATTTCATTAATAGTCCTTTTAAGTATGCAGAATCCGTCATGATCAAAATATTCTTACCAGTTTTAGATCTGAGACGAACAGATAGCAGAATAGAAGATTCAAATAGAAAGCAGTTTAACAAATTAAACCCATAAGCACTTTTCAAACAGCATACTAAGATTTGCAGAAAAAGAAAATGTTACACGTCATTAAAATACATTTCAAAGAATAATTGCTTAAAACGATCCAGGATTTAAAGAGCTCAAATTATTGGGATGAGTTATAAGTTGGAGCAATTATTTTACATTGACATATTTTTAAAAAATATTTTGGCGTATTTTTTGTAGCAGGTTTTCCCTATCAGAGTTATTCGTAGCTTTTATTTTCCTCTTTCAAAATCGCTATCGATATTTAGATTTTGTGTGCTATGTTGATATTTTACCCTTGTAGGTATAGTGTATTCTCAAGTGGACAAAACAAACATTTCCGACACATTCTTCTCTAACTATAAACACCGCATTCCGACTCCACTATAACACGAAACAAAAGCAATAGGTGATGTTTCATCAAGAGTACAGGGAGTAAGCCAAATCACAAACAGTGTCAATTTTGTCGTTTTGCTGAGTACGTGTGGAATCCATACGCTTTTTGTACTTTTCCAGTTGCGTGTAAGTAATCATGCTCTCAAATTTCCTTTATGTATGGCGCCTCTTGAGAAAATGTAGGTTGTGGGAACCACCACTCGCACCTTTATTAATATCATCTTGTCCTTCGATTTTGCTTTCGCAATGAAGGAGAGGATTTTGTTGAATTTTTTATGGCACTGGAGCTCACGTTTGAGATTCTCCTGATTAGTGGCATTGCTGCAGGTTATCACCATGTGGAACCGTCTTTCGATGATTCTTTCCACGATCGAGGAAGTAGCTATGTTTTGAGCGGAAATCAGTTTGGAAATTTCTTTACCTGTGAGACGGCGGGACCCACTCGATTTGGCAATGATTGTTCTGCCTGCGGTTTCTGTGTGTTTGGCTGCTCCCAGTTTGTGTTAGGTTGATGTCTTCTTTTAGGTATGGGATTGGAGGGATCAGGTTCTGCTTTTGCATTTGTTGTCTGGAGATCTTGGTTGCCCGTAGCACGTTTATGTGAAGGTGCTTGACTGGATTGTGTAGCTATTGCTGTACGGTGTATTTCGCTGTCTTCCAGTTTCTTTTGCAGGACATCTAGAGTCCTGCTCATGTCGTGGATCTGCGCTGTGTGTCTTTTAAGGCCATCTTCGATGGTTGATTGGATGTCGTTTGCGGTTGGAATGTTTGTTGTTATTTGATTCATAGTGAACCTGAGCTCCATGAGTTTTGTATCGCTGACTCTAAAAGAATTTTCCAGGATTTCTACTCTTCTACACTGCAAATAGAAGCGTCTTAAATTTAGACACATATGTGACTGAAAAAGAATTTTAGACACTTAAGTGTCTTAATCTGAAAATTAAGACACTATAGATGTCTTAATTTAAGATACATAAGCGTCTTACTATGACCATGGTGTAAACGAACTGAGAATAATGTCTAAAATATCCGCAAACGTCTTATTTTAAGACACTTCATTGCTTTAAACGTGTCTTAATTTAAGATGTTTTGATTCTTCCGACGCAATAACCACCAGGGGGCACTAGCACTCCCAGTTGCGCATGCGTTTTAGATGTCTTCGTTCGAAGTGGTATACGTTGTAATTCAAACAAAGTTTGTTTTTATGTACGCGTGTATTTTAATTCGTTTTTTGCGAAATGTGAAGTACTGTGATTTTAATTCGTATTAACTTGGAGTATTTATTTATTGAATACATACATCTGACGTGTGTGCTCGACATCAAATGTCTCTTAGAAGCTGTCGTCGATACAAGGGCGGGATAGACACAGAACAGAAGTAGACGACGGTTGAAGATTACACCCGGAAATTCTACAAAGCGTGTGCAATGGGCTTAGTGTTAACTCGTATCAATTTATATCAATAATATTATGTTATTCATCTTCGTCCTGTCGAAGCTGGCAAAAAAAAAGAAACTTTTGTCTGGCGGGTCCTGTTTTTAGGATGAAACATCTCATTCTTTAAATATGGCTAGTCGGATGTATTATGGGATTACCTTTTAAACTGATGAAAGTCTTTCTCCCTCACTGTGGTTGTGGTAGTTTTTAAAATTTCAAATCGAGGAATATTTCTTACCTCTTGCAGCAACTCAAGTAAGTTTCTTTATAGTAGTAAAATTAGTGTATTTTATGATTTTATTTATTGTACTAAACAAAATCCTGCATGAAATTTAATTAGTTTTGAATCTGTTCGCAAAAAACCCCACTAATTCTAGAAGTATATATTTTTAAACTTATGACGTTCTTTTTTATTACGAATTATATATTCAATGTCAGTTCTTAGTTTCAATGGATAATTTTTATCTCGCAGTAAATGACGGCCACAAGGAAGTAAAGAAAAAAAAAAACTTTGAAAGATGACCTAATGCTTTCTTACTTCCTGGCATAAAACCGCAGATTAAAAAAAGATAAATAAAGTAAATGAGACTGGTCTATTATATGAAGCTGCCTGTAAAAATATACATATGTATTTCATTTGCAATCAACTCTAATACTGATTTTTTTATTATTTTTAATAAAAAAGTAATTTGAAATTTATAATGGGAAAAAGTAAAAACCTCTAACTAGATTTCGTATTTAAAATTGTGATAACTTTATTTATATGCACTTATACGAAAAATACAAAAATGACAGATGTTACTGTATATATTTAAGACGAAAGAAGTTTGGAAATCATAAGTTATTTTTTCCTCATGTTTTTAATATAGAATATGTACTTATTTGTTTTTATTGATAGTTGAATAGCTTTTGTGAGTACCCTCTGATCTACATAAAAACTTGCCCATGTGGAAATATAAATTTTTTAAAAACATAATTTTTAAATAAGTATTTTCATTTTTTTTTTTTTGGGGGGGGGGGCGGATTTTGCATGATTTTTTGTAAAGCTGATATCTTAAATCTTGCACTGATTATAATGAAAGTTTTGAACTTTTGGAGTAGGACAAGTTTAAAAACGCAAATATATTTAACAAAATACCAAAGTCATTTTTCCCCCAATGTTATTAAAGTAGAATATTTATTTATTTATTTTCATTATTCATAGTTAAATGGCTGTTGTGATTATCAAGTGATGTATATGTAAAATTGCCTATGTGGCAATATATTTTTTTATATTTTCATTTTTTTTTGGGGGGGGGGGGGGATTTTTGCAATTTTCGTACATCTGATATTTTAAATCTTTTTCCACATTCAACCGAGTATAATAAATATTTTGAACTTTTAGAGTAGGACAAGATTATAAAATATATATATGTATTTATCTATGTACCTTAAAAGCCCTTAATAGCGAACACTTCGGGACCGCGGAATTTGTCCAATAATTGGAGATGTCTACTTTTTTGAGGTAAAAATATACAAATATGTATGTCTGCTGATTAAAAAAGTATTCGTTAAATAGAGGTGTTCGCTATTCGAGAATGTCCATTAACCTCCACAACGGATACTCCCGAATACCGAACATCTCAATTTAGACAACTATAATGCAGGGTTGCGTTTTTTGCAAAAGTACTTCTTGATTAAAGGAAGGGCAAACTGGGAAGTGCCCCGTCCCCCTACGACTGTAGTGCCCCCAAATTTGATGTGCAATATTTGTAAAGCTTATATTTTAAATCTGTTTCGAAATTGTACTGATTATAATAAATATTTTGAACTTTTAAAGTAAAATAAGGTTAAAAACAAAATAAATTTAAAGAAATCTAATATTTAGATAAATATTTTTTTGTTTTTTAATCTTGTTCTACTCCTGAAGTTCAAGATATTGATTATAATCAGTACAATGTCGTAAAAGATTTAAATTATCAACGTAACGAAAATTGTATACCAAAACCGAGAGCACCAAAAAAATCAGGCTGTATTGGGGGGGGGGGGGGAGGGGCAGGACCACAGCCAAATATTTTTCCAGGATTCAACGTGGTCAAACATGGCTACGTATGATGCTTACAAAAAAATGGATGCGATTCAGACGTTTGAAGTGTCTGAAATTCAGACGCAAAAAGTGTCTGAAAAAATTCAGACATTTTAAAATGTCTGAAAATTGAACACTCCATTTCAGACACTTAAGTGTCTGAATTTCAGACATTTTAATTTAGAGTGTAGTGCTGGCTGTATCAGTTTTGACAGTTTTTGGAAGTAATTTGTTCAGGGTTTTGAATTTGGCTCCAGCTTGTAGGCTGAGGTTGCTGATAGTCTTTTTTGATGAGAGGATACATTTCTTTGCCTTTTCCACTATATCGTGAATGGTAATTGACTCCTCACGTAGCAACAAAAGTTGGTAGCTGGATATGGATCTGGTTAATTTCTGTGATGTTTTCGTGCTTCCCCCGTCATTGGTGGATCTGGTGGACTTCGGTGTTTTATATACAGCTCTAGTGAGTCGATGTCAGAGTTATCATTGATGCCTGAAGGCATTTTATAATGTTATAATTGATAGCTAGAAGTAACAACCGAAAATACTATTACATTACGTGAGCATCAAGTTATGTTTAGATGCTAAGATAAGATTTGTGAAGACAAAAGAAAACTTATACAAATAAATGATCATTGGACATCGGGACCACTTGAACCCCGAACGGGAAGTGGACAGCACGAGGTTATAAATAATTCAGAATTTTGAAAAGGGGGGTACGAGAAGGCCTCTGTAATCTCTGTGCGTTTTTCTCTGAACCTGACTGTAGAGAAAATTTCCTTTTTTAACTTCAGAATTATGTTATTTTTCATTTTATGTTTCATATTTTTATTTCCCTTTTCATTTACAGAGAAATAAAAATATTATTTTAAATATAGTTATATTATATTACAGCATCATTTCGAAAAGGAAAAGCATCTCCTTTTCGTCTTAAAAGTAGCTATTCTTTCTTCCTTCATCGGCAAAAAGTATTGCAAAGCCTTATTAGTGTTATCTATAGGGGGAAAGGGGACACATGTGAAGAATGTCCATTTCATATAATTAGCATCATATAAAAATATTTTACAACTTTTCAATAGTAGTTGTTACAATTAACCTCTTGAAGAGGGTGGAATATATTTTGCCCCGCTTAATTTTAATCAAGATATGAACCAGAATTTTTTAACAAAATTTTAGTGTTACAATTTTGGCGTAAAAACGCTGTAAACCGTATTTCCTTATTTTAAAATAAAACTTTTCGAAAATTCTGGTGTGAATTCAACATTATAGAAACACAATTACTTGCTCCTGAAAGGGTTAATATCAAGTATTAAGAAATTTTAAAAGATTTTTATCTAATGTTAATTAGATGAAATGGACGTTGTTAACATGTGCTTCTTAGTTCCCATGGCCCCCACCTTTTCCCTACCTGTTTCAGGTACAATGGACCTTCTGAGCCGGGTATTACTGCATAAGGAATTTGATGGCGAAATAAATGCCTTTATAAAGATTAAATATTCTGAGAAATTTATATTTCCACCCAATGAAAGAACATAAAGTCCTTTAGAAAAAGTTTAAAGTTACATTCTCATTGACCATTGGTCCCAACTGCGAGGTAATGGGTGCAAAGAGGTATGTGCTACTTCTGTAAAATTTTCAGAAGGGGCGTTGGCTAATTGAAAATATAAAACAAATAACAGCAGGTTTGTCTCTTCATCTTTTCGATTGACATCTGCGGCCTCCGTGATCAACTGTGCTCCATCCCCCTTCCCATGAAATTTTAAAAAGTTGACATCTTTGTCATTGACTAATCATTATCCATATTTATTTGTTGACACTTTTCCTCGGTAGCCGAAAAATTGAATGCTTCAGATATCTCAGCGTTGTTATGTAAAAGAAAACAATCATTTTTTTTTTTTTTTTACTATTTCCGTAGTGAATAGTCTAAATATATAAAATCTTTCTGAGATTCGTGCTTTTTATTGTTTAAATAAATGTCACCCGTGTTACATTTTTAGAAATTACAATTTGAATTCGTTTCCTTTTTGGGGCATTCCACGTCAAATCAGGCAGTAAAATATCAATATGTAACCCACCATCACAGATTTTAATGAAACTGCGTGTGATTGTTCTTACTAGTAAGATATGATCACCAGTAATTTTTTTTGCTCCTTGGTGAAATAGTTTCTGAGAAAAAAATTGTCAAAATTTTGAAAAACTGCCGTCAGTTGGCATTCTTGATAGCTCGGTTTTCAAATGTAGCATGTCATATATATAATCATATTTCAATATCTACTCTACAAATCATCTTCAAATAATTTATGCACAATATTTAGGGTACGCAGCTTATGAAAAAAATATATTGTTACGCTTATAACATTTTAAGTGTGTCTAAAAAAATATTTAAACTTTGAAGTCGTGAATTTTTTATGAAAAATAATGCATTAACAAAAAAAGCATTATCAACAAAAGGCGGTATTTTTATTAAATTTATTTTTTATGGGAGATATACTTAAAGGTGTCCTTTACCTGATTCTGAAATAAAAATAGTGGGATTTTGGGTGTTTTTGGTAGTATTTCCTATTTAAAAATATTTTGAGGTGCATTTCATATCAAATCAAGCAGAGTCATTCCATGTCAGTTCCCCTAAGCCATTTAATCACTGTCACAAATTTCAATGAAATTGGGTTTGTTTATAGCTTATTTTAAGACGTAATCACCTTTAATTTTCTTGATCCTAAGTAAAATATTTTTAAAGATAAAAAATATCAAAATTTTGAAAAATTGTTTTAATTTTTTTTAATGACAGTTCGATATTCAAAGACTACATAAAAAAAAAAGTCATTTCAATATAAAATCACTAAATAGGTTTCAAATAATGTAAATGTGACAAATAATGTAGGCTGATTATTATTTCTTGTTTTTTATCATGTTTAAACACTAAGAGTGTCTTTTATCTTATGAATTTTTAAAATCAAGAATTTTGTCAAAAATAATGTGTTAATCAAAAATTTATAATTAACCGAAGGCAAGGTGTTATTGCTTTTTTTTTAATTGTACGTAAAAATATCTTTTAAATGGTTATAAAATAAAAATAGTGAACATATGAGAAAAAATTATCAAAATTTTGGAAAAATGCCACGAGTTGCCATTAATGATTGTTCAATTTTCAAAGGCCTCATTTTATATATAAAATCATATTTCAATAACTAATAAAGAAATCTTCTTCGAATAATTTAAGCAAGTTAAATATAGTATGTAGATTATGAAAAGAATATTGCTGTAATGTTAAAAAATATTTAAATGTGTCTAAAAAATTGTATAATCTTTGAAATCAAAAATATTTTACAAAAAATAATGAAATTGTTAAAAAATCTTTATCAATCAGAGGCGGAGTTTCTATGACTAATTTTTTAATTTTAAATTGTACATAATACTACATTATAACTGGATCTGAAATAAAAATAGTGGAATTTTGGTTGGTTTTAGTAGTATTTAAATCATATTTTAAAATTATCAATATTTTCAAATGTAAAACCTATCCAATGTATCATCCCTGGAAATATTTTTATTTATACATTTATTTTATTTTTCAAATTATCTTTTATGTTCGTTTCTTAAGGAAAAAAATAAACAATATTGTTTTTTAGTAAAACTTCTAGGACGAAGAGCAATTATCCCTTTCCAAAAAAGAGAAAAATCACTAGCTCCTCACCGCCCAATAGAAATTTTCAAAATGACAGTCCTAATTTTTAAACTCATATTTGGCTGTTAATATTGAAAATTTAGCATTGAGCTGCTAATATTGAAAAAAAAACCAAATTTCACTCTGTTGAAGAAAATTTTGACGTATTGTGCTTTAAATATATGCAAAAAATGCATAATCCATTATATTTATATCTTTCAAATAACTATATCTAAAAAAATATTTAAAACTTAATGAGTTGCACTTTTGTAACTTTATTCAGTTACTAATGATATGTACCGTAATTTCGGGTGTATAGCCCGCAGATCAAACAATTCAGTTTGGACCCAGAAATTTTATTCAGTATTTGAAGACCAATATTTACTGTGATCTAAAAAGTTACATTTTATTTTTAAAAATTTCTGGGTCGAAACACGATTGTATGATCCGTGGGCTATACACCGGAAATTACGGTAATTTGATTTATTTCATCACAATATTGCTGAAAGATGGATTTTCAACATATATATGTGTGTATATATATCCCTGTTCTCAAACAAATTATTTAAAAATTATTCATTTATGTTTAATAAAGCATATATATATTGTTTATACACTTACAGAAAATACATATAGCAAATTTTATGATATTATGTCAATAATGTCTAAAAGTAAAGAACTTATCTAATAGTATGTAACGAAAAATTTAACATCTGGTGTAATGACAACAAAATTTTATAATTGTTTTACTTAATTTGGATGAATGAAAAAAGCTTACATGTTTATATTTTATTGAAGTACAGGTGAAAATGTCACAAAGACATACCTCAACAACCACTGAGTATGTCACATTCACGCTACAGATGATTTTATTTTCTTTTGATCTTTCGGGTTTGATTTCAGATGGTAATGAATTAATTAGTTTTGTTAGAAGTGTCACTGCAGTCAGCATATTAGGCTCACTATTTTTTTTTTATATAATTTGTTTTGATTGACTCGATGAACAGCAATATTTAAAGGGACCATTTCATGACTTTTCAATTAAAAGCTGATTTATAAATTCATCATGTTGTTTAGTTATTATTATCGTCTTAAGATAATAAGTTGATATTAAAATTTTTAAATGCATTTATTTATTATTTGAACAGTTGAAAGTATTTTTCAATAAGAGTGCGGGCTGTTGATTTTAAGTCGGCTGTTGAGCAATGTAGTGTTGGTAAAGGAACTGGTACTATTTAATTTAATTTTTATTGCTGTAAATAATATTTGTTATTTTATTATTGTATGTATTATATTTAAGCAAGAGTAGAAATACACGATATCGTAGTCATTTTAGTACATCTTAGCATGAAAAGCTTCAATATTTATCATTAAACATTCACATTTTATGAAAATTTTGTTAAAATTGCTCATATTTTCACTATTTTTATTTTATAACTATTGAAAAGATATTTTTACGTACAATTAAAAAAAGTAATAACAGCCTGCCTTCGGTTAATAATAAATTTTTGATTAACACATTATTTTTCACAAAATTCTTGATTTTAAGAATTCACAAGATTAAACACACTCTTAGCATTTAAGCATGACAAACAACAATAAATAATAATCTGCCTACATTATTTGTCACATATACATTATTTGAAACTTATTTAGTGATTTTATATTGAAATGACTTTTTTTTTTATACAGTCTTTGAATATAGATCTGCCATTAAAAACATTTTTAAAAAAATTTCAAAATTTAGATATTTTTTTATCTTAAAAAATATTTTACTTGTAATCACCTTTAATTTCCTTGATCCTGTCTTAAAATGAGCTATAAACATACCCAGTTTCATTGAAATTTGTGACAGTGAATTAAATATCTTAGGCGAACTGACATGGAATGACTCTGCTTGATTTGATTTGAAATACGTCTCAAAATATTTTTAAATATGAAATACTACTAAAAACACCGAAAATCCCACTACTTTTATTTCAGAATCAGGTAAAGGACACCTTTAAGTATATCCCCCACAAAAAATAAATTTAATAAAAATACCGCCTTTTGTTAATAATGCTATTTTAGGTAATGCATTATTTTTCATAAAAAAATCAAGACTTCAAAGATTAAACATTTTTTTAGACACACTTAAAATGTTATATAAGCGTAACAGTATTTTTTTCATAAAATACGTACCCTATATATTATGCATAAATTATTTGAAGATGATTTGTGGAATAGATATTGAAATATGATCATATTTATGTCATGCTACATTTGAAAATCGAGCAGTCAAGAATGCCAACTGATGGCAGTTTTCAAAATTTTGACAATTTTTTTCTCAGAAACTATTTGACCAAGGAGTAAAAAAAAAAAATACTGGGAATCATATCTTAATAAAAGGAACAAACACACGCAGTTTCATCAAAATCTGTGATGGTGGGTTACATGCCTGCCTGAACTGACATGGAATGACCCTTTTGATACACATGGGAATTATTTTAATGAGAATCAAGCAAGAAATATTTTGATATGAAAATCATCATACAATTATTTATTTATTTATTTGTAAGGCATACAAAAGCAAAATTTTCAAATTTCCATTAACAACATCTCATTATAAAGATAATTTCCCGTAGTAAGAAGTGGTTATTTATTATAAGGTGCGTTGACTTTATTGCGATTTATTTCAGTTTAATTTCAATGTATTAAATACGATATAAATATTTTGATTGTGTTTCATTTATATTAATAAGGGAAACGCTTAACTTCAGATTACTGTCAACAACTAACATAACAGATAAGAGGTGGAGACAGCTTAGAGACTAGATAATCCCTTTAATATAAATGCCGCGAAAAGAGTAGACAACTCGCGGACGCTACGATGTCATTCCGGTGCAGCGAGATGGGTGGTCTGACAGAAAAGAAAGGGGAACGAAAATATCGTAACTTTTCTATAGCATAAACAGTTTACGAATTGCAGAGAATGACGGTGGAAATTTCATCGCTACGCGCTACTTCCTCCATCGAATACTCATGAACAAATAATGGATTTATGGTTAGTTTTTTGAAGTACGAGTTGAAAAATGCGCCAAAAATACTCCCGGAAAAGAAATTACAACCAGACGTGACAAGTGAACCCGCCACTTAAGAATTGCTTTGAGTAGAGTTGATCGATTTGAAACAGTTCTGAAATATGTATAATTTGTTAAATATCAGTTTTAATTTCTGCTTAATATAGCATGCAATTTCAGACAACTAAAATCTGGAATGTTATCACCACTCTTTTTTTTTTTTTTTTTTTTTTCTTTTTCCCTTAAATCGCTGTTATTTCTAGGATCAGACCAAAAATATATTTGAAATTATATGTAGTTATATTGGAATAAATTAAATACGTTTATTTTATTTTATTTTTAAACACTATAATCACTTTTTCATACGATCAAGAAAAAAGAAAACAAAAAGAGTAGAACTTCCAGCTTAATAACGCTTGTCATCAGATACGCCTCTGGATTACACTATGAGTATATGACCAAAAGGCACCGGACAATTTCGATTTTAAACGTTTCGTTAAATATCTCAAGAACACAAATTCTTCTAGAACTTCGTGAATTTAAGGAACATATTTGACCTCATATTTTTCAGTGACGGTTTAGTCCCGAGCGCAATTAAAGGACCAACAAAAATTTAAATAATAAAAAATATTTGTCCTTTAAAATAAAATGATCTATAGCTGTAGCAGATGACTATGTGGGTCCTGTATAACGTTTATGTTCATTTGTGGAAGAACAGCAAACATATTTTCATATGGATACAAATATTTCTTTAAAAAATTCACAGAAATTCCGCATGTTTTTGTTTATAACATGTAAGGTTTCAAATCAAATTCAACGCCAGTTTCAGTAAACTTAATAAAGTGCACTAGAAACAATATACTGCAATTAGAGTACAAATGTACTAAATATTTGAAGAAATATGAGCAATTGTATCAAAATATTTTAAATTGCACTTGTGCGAACGATGACATTTTCTTTTCATAATGTAGTAGACAATTATATAGCGCAACTCATATAAAAATAATAGTCGAATATCGTAAAAAATCCAGAAGGATATCGGCGAAAGAGTGAGCCGAATTTCAGTTGCTTTCTAAAAGTGTCTGAATGATAAGGGATTTCCTACAAATTTACTTTTTTTTATTAAACGATTTCCAGCAACTATTATATATTCTAATATAAGAGCAGGAGCGAAAGAGAGGAGAGAAATTATATATTCTCTATATCCAGCAACTATTATATACAACTATTATATATATACTACAGTATTATATAACACTAAATATCAGGAACCCGCCAGTTGACTAGTACCAAATGAAACTATTTCCATTCGAACCAGAAATTCCTTTATAAAAGTAATAAAATATAAATCACACAGAAATAAGTTTAATAGAAAAGTTTTAAATAAAAATTCTGCTGTGAAATACTTTTATAAAGGCTATTTCCGGTATGTTTAGTGTTAACGCATCTCCATGCGTAGCTTTAAAACGGAGGCTCCGATTTTGATAATTATCTCTTTGTTGGAATGAGCTATTTGTAATGGTTCTGCTAAAGAGAACTAACACATCAATAAAAAAATTGCAATAAAAAAATTTAACAAGTGGATAAGAGTGATCGATGATCACACATAGGGATTCATTTAATGTTCCTTTCGAAGCACTTTATCTTTTAATTAATAAATCCAAATCGTTAATTTATAATTATTACATCCTTCATCTTTTTCAATAAGAACATAGGTGGCAGCAGCATTAAATTTAATTTTAAAATTATTAAAATTTATAAGATGTTTTTTAATCAAATGAAAAATATTCAAGAACTGGTTTTTGACAATTTTAATAGAAACAGCATATGTTTGTATATCTGAAAAGCAAATTTAATTACATGGTTTTATTTAAGCTAAAAAAAAAGAAGCCCTTAAAATCGTAAAAAATACGGAAGTTCTTTTAATTAAATCCACCAGACAATGAAATGTAGTCAATTTAAAATTTCGCAATTTCTCAAAAGAAGAATTCTTGAATTAAAATAATAATTGGCAAAATATTTCAACTTTTGGACTTAAAATGGCAAAAAAATTACAAAAATTCAGTAAAATTGAATCTATTAGATAATGAAATCTATTCCAGGGGAAATTTTTTTTAACTCCGACTCTGAGTTTTGAACCGGAACCTTTTGACTAGCAGGCAAACGCGATACCACAGAGCTATCTAGCCTGTACCAGACTGAAATTAAGGTTCTGTTTTAAAATCTAATTAATTCATTTAATTAAAATAAATAACACTTTTTCAAAATTTTACGATTTGTCGTGTGATCGGAGGTACTCAGTTATAAGTATGCAGAATTTCAAGTCTCTAACTTATACAGCTTCTGAGACCGAGCTCTGTGACGGACAGACAGAGGGGTGAAACGAATAGGGCTTCGTCAGATGAACGAAACCCTAAAAAATAAAAGATGACAATTTGTGGAAAAGCACTTGTATCATCCAGCTGCTAATAGTAGAAAAAATACAGTCCGACCCCAGCAGGTGGTGGGTGGTGGGAGCAAAGGAGCAACTCCTCCGCCTGCTCCTCCTTCTGCTTCACCACCTGCTCCTCAACCTCCTGCTGAAAATGTGTGCTCTTAGAGGAGGGGTCAAAAAGGAATTTTGATCTCTAAGAAGAGGGTGGAGTTTCAAAAAATTTAGATTTTTTTTTTTTTTTGGAGATTGAAATTTTTTAGCAAACTATAGTACGAGGGGCAATTTTGGAGATTGAAAATTTTTTAAGTGAACTATAGTACGAGGGGTAATTTTGGAGAATGAATTTTAATTTTTTAGCGAACTATAGGTTGAGGTTTAAATTTACATTTTAAGGAAGAATTAAGAAAATTAATTTTTGGGGAAGGAATTTTTTTTTATCGAACTATAGCATAGAGGGGTAATTTTGGAGATTGAAATTTTTTTAAGTGAACTATAGTACGAAGTTTAAATATACATTTTTAGGAAGAATTAAGAAAATTAATTTTTGGGGAAGGAATTTTATTTTACTTAATCACAAAATATTTTTTTTTTTTTTAGATTTAAATTTTTCAGCAAACTGAACTTAAGAAAATTTTGAAAGGAAATTTTGCCGAAAGGTTTAGAATTTTGAATTTCTGCTGTTAGACAATAGGTCGATAAGAATTTTTTTAGGGGATTTTAATTAAGTACAAGATTTATTTTGTGCTGGCCTCTAGCGGAAAAAAATTGAAATAATTTCGAATTTATTTAAAAATAGTTAAAAATTGAAGTTTGAACCCTCGTAAAATGTAAGGAGGGCTTATTCCTCCACCTCCTGCTCCTACATCTGCTCCTCCGCCTGCTCCTGTCGCGAGTGACGGGCTCCACCACCTCCTGTTCCTACACCTGCTCCTCCTGGCGCGAGTAACGGGCTCCACCACCTGCTCCTGCTCTTGGTGCGAGTAACGGACTCCTCTTCCTGCTGCTCCTGCCGCGAATAGCGGGCTCCTCCTGCTGCTTCACCTGCGGAGAGCTTGTTGTTTAAGAGGAGGGCTTAATTAAGGAATTTTTAAGGGCACGCTGTAGGTTGAGGTAGATTTTTCAATTATACATGAAGAATTAATTTAAAATATTTAATTTTTGAATAGGGATTTTTTTTTTTTTTTTTAATTTACTAATGGAATATTATACCGAATTTGAAAATTTTAGAATTTTCTCTAGTAAGTTTAGGTTTTGGTAATATTACACCCCCACCTAAATTTAATTGTTAATTACACATTAAGAAATTTTCTTAATTACGTTTTTCATTCAATACGAATTGTTCTTTCATAATTTTTAATTTAAAACTAAATAAATAGTTTCGATATAATATTCGTAGTCACGTGCTCTCCCCATCTTTGTTTTTTTCAACTTGTGTAATAAACTATTCAAATTTCATTTTAAAACCTAGAATTAGATATACTGCAAATAATTATTTGAATTTCCTATAAGGTATGAATACTACAAATATTTTTTAAACTGATTAAATATTTATGAGATGTTTATCGAAATTATATAGATATGGGGCATTCTCACAATCTTTTGACTTTTATGTCCCTGATTAATAATTTTTATTTTAGTACATGTTCTTGTGTTTTCTTTATTTCATATTCTGGGGAACATCCAGCGGTGGGATTCAGCCGGTTCGCACCGGTTCGGTAGAACCGGTTGTTAATTGGTGTTGAGTTCGTAGAACCGGTTGTTAAAATGATACAGCAAATGGGAAAATCGCATTTACATTAATTTGCTTTCTTTAAATGTTTATCTGCACAACATTGTTTTCTAGGCATAACTCTGTGATAAGTCTGGATTAATTTCATCTAATAAAATATTTCATTTGCATCAATAATATTTTTTCTTCATTAGTCCTGGAAGAAAAGATTCAAATTAAAAAAGCGAAATTTTGAAGAATTTTGGTAACTAAATTGTGACAGCCTTAGGCTAACCCAAGTTATATGGCAAGGTTATTAAAAATTAAAATAACTACTTATCTGTATTAATAAAATAAAGTTTTCCTCTGTCTCTGTGTGTGCGATGGTTAACAAAATCTACGGCTCGTACGAGGCTGAAAATTTTTGTTAGGCTAGCTAAAAGTGTCTCCTGATGCACCTGAAACACAGAATTTTAAAATTCTAATAATTAGTTGAATTATTAATTAAAAATCGCAACTCACTCTCATTAAAAACTCAACTCGATTCTTGAGAGAAAGAAAAAACTTTGACACACGCACAGAAGCCTTATTTACGCATCAGTTGAAAATGGAGAACGAAAAGAAGAAATTTCGGGGGTATTTTGTCATTATTTATTAACTTACATCGGCCAAACCGCTTAGTAAAATTTCGACGAAATCCGTAAAAAAATTGAATGTTTTGTCGCGGTTTTGCCATTTTAGAGCGCTAATTTAAAGATTCCTGCAAGCGAAAAACATGTTCTTAAAGCGGAAACCTTCTAATCGATGGTGCAATCGGTTTTAAAGAATAGGAAATTTAACCCTTACAAATACACTGTCACAGTCACTGTACAGGTCAATTGCGCCACACGAAGACGATATTTTTCTACGCTAAAAGTAATTTAACGACCGTATTTTAACACAATTTCTTAAAAGCGTCTCAAAATGAGATGCTATTTAGATTCTCAATAGATCAGATTTACATCATCTACAAAAATTTTGAAACATTCGGACGGGTAGAAATATTTTTTACTAAATAAAATGTGTGAAATTTCGAGGAAATCGGGGACAACGACAACCTGAGAGTTTCGTCGCGGTTTCGCTCGCTTTCGGTGCGCATAGACTCCACAAATCAAATTGCGCAGAAAGTAAAATTCCAAATAGCATATACTTTCAATTCAAATTTTTTTCATTTAAAAATATAAATTCAGATAAAATAGATTTAAAGATATAAAATCATACAAATTTCAGGTTAATTTACGGGTCATTCATCACGGACCCGGCAACGCTATTATTCGAATAAACGGTACTTTGTTTTGGGACGGAGTGTTCCCTGTTATCGCTGATCTATTGCTAATACTTAAATCGTCAGATTTAGAGATATACTTCCAACTACACCTTTTTACTTTCTTCTATCTTTACAAGAAGAAAGTATTGGATTCATAAAAATTTTCGACTTCAGGTTTTTGACGGATTTACACGCTTTAGGGGTCAGAGATTCCAAAAAACATGTTTTTACAAAATGTCTGTCTGTGAGTCTCTCTGTCCGTCTGTCTGTCTGTCTGTATGTGACACAAATTTTGTGGGCTCTCTATCTCAAGAACTAATGAACGGAATTTAACAAAAATTTATAGTCAGGTAGTCCCTGATATATATTGGTGCTGATTAGTTTTTGGTGTAAATCGCCCGGCAGGTGGCCCTGCTATGCTGCATTTTGCAGGATTTCCGCAATAGCTCTATCTCAAGAACAACTGCACGGATTTTTATAAAACTTCAGATTCAGTTACTCCTTGATATGAGTTGGTGCTGTTTACGTTTTGGTGTAAATCACTCAACAGGTGGCGCTACTATGCTGCATTTTGCAGGATTTACACTATTTTCGCAGTAGCTCTATCTCAAGAACTAATACACACATTTTCATCAAACTTCGGATTTAGTTAGTTCTTGACATGAATTGACGTTTTATACATTTTTGTGTAAATCGCCCAATAGGTGGCGTGCTGCATTTAGAACGATTTCCTCAATAGCTCTATCTCAAGAACTAATGCACGAATTTTCATCAAACTTCAGATTCAAGTATACCTTGATTAATATTGCTGCTGATTTTGTGTTGGTGCAAATCGCTCAACAGGTGGCGCTGCTATGCTGCATTTGTCATGATTTGCGCAATAGCTCTATCTCGAGAACTAATGCACAAATTTTCCCCAAATTTCATATTCAGTTAGCCGTTGACATAAGTTCATGATGATTAGGTTCTGGTGTAAATCATTCTATGAGTGGCGCTGCTATGCTGCATTTACACGATTTCAGCGATAGTCATATATCAAGAACTAATGCACGGAATTTCATCTTTTTAGAATCCTTATGATGCGCATAGATTGCCATTTAATTTTAGCAAAGTGATAACGAATTTTGAAGTATTGACATGTATGAGATAGAAAGTTTTGGGATTGGTACATCCGAATAGTTTATATTGTTATTCAAATTTTAGAAGTCATTTAAATGAAGTTATTTTCGTAAATGTAACGAATCCAAAATTTTGATAAGATCCTCGAGTCCTATAACTTATATTTGTAAAAATATTTTTCCAGCTCTAACAAATGAAAAGACATTGTATAATCTAAACTTGCCGAATCATGATACTTTGCATTTTACAAATTTCCAGCGTTGTCTGGCCCGTTTTTACTTTCTTTTATCTTTACAAGAAGAAAGTATTGGATTCGTAAAAATTTTCGACTTCCGGTTTTCGACGGATTTACACGTTTTAGAGGTCAGAGATTCCGAAAAACATGTTTTTACAAAATGTCTGTCTGTGAGTCTGTCTGTCATATATGTATGTGACACATTTTGTGGGCGCTCTATCTCAAGAACTAATGCACGGAATTTAATAAAAATTTATATTCAAGTAGTCCCTAATATAAATTGGTGCTGATTAGTTTTTGGTGTAAATCGCCTAACAGGTGGCGCTGCTATGCTGCATTTTTCGCGATTTCCGCAATAGCTCTATATCAAGAACTAATCCTTGGGTTTTCAACAAACTTCAGATTCAGGTATACATGGATATGAATTAGTGCTGTTTATGTTTTGGTATAAATCGATCAACAGGTGGCGCTGCTATGCAGCATTTTTCACGATTTCCACAATAGCTCAATCTCCAGAACTAATGCACGGATTTTCATCAAACTTCAGATTCAGTTAGTCCTTGACATGAATTGACGTTTTATACATTTTTGTGTAAATCGCTCAACAGATGGCACTTCTATGCTGCATTATATGTGATTTCCGCAATAGCACTATCTCACGAACTAATGCTTGGATTTTCAACAAACTTCAGATTCCGGTATACCTTAATATGAATTAGTGCTGTTTATGTTTTGATGCAAATCGCTCAACAGGTGGCGCTGCTATGCTGAATTTTTCAGAATTTTCCCTATAGCTCTATCTCAATAACTAATTCACGAATTTTCATCAAACTTCAAATTCAGATACACTTTGATATGAATTGGTGCTATATTGATGTAATTTTTTGTACTATTTAAATGATTTAATTGACGTGATTTATATAGAAGAAAGTTTTGTGATGGCCACAACATACTAGTTTTGTACTAAGAAATGGTAAAAATTCCTAAAATTTCTAAATGTCTTAACTCGAGAAGTTTCGGTCGTGCAAAAATTTGTCTCACTTGCTGTAGCAGGGATAATATATTTCTAAACTTGTTAAATACAACTTTAGGTCATGAACATGGGTTAATTCTTAAGCTTACATTTCTGCACTTTTTATTATATTGTTTTGATGAATTTTCTGATAGAAGTTATTATCACGGTTTCATGATTGCCAAATATTTATTAACGTTCTTTTATAGGGTATCATGTTTCAGGATTTCTTTTCACTGTACCAAAGGATCAAAGTTTTTTTTTTTTTTTTTTTTTTTTTTTTTAACCATGTTTTTATAATGTTAGACAGTGTTTCATAATATATGTGTGATGCTTCATTTTTCTTTCATTTTTGTGCATCAAAAATCATTCGAGCAGCGAACCGGTTGTTAAATTATTTGAATCCCACCACTGGGAACATCCCATTGCATGATTGCACAACAATATTAACGAGATAAATAAGTTTTGGACGACGTTGGGGGTCCAAACACCTGGAAAACTCCTATACCGTCCCGTGTCCCTAATGCTGATTTTTAAGTTTGGAGCTGTCTGGATAAAATTGTTTCAATAAACCGTACAACACGCTATGGATAAAGCGCTGAAACGTCGTAGCAGCATTGGCCAAACCGAATGGCATATACAAAAATTCGAAAAGACCAAACGGAGTTGTGACTGCTGTTTTTTCAATATCCTCAGGCCGCACCGGAATCTGGTGATAAGCTCTAGCTAGATTCAATGTCGAAAGAGTCTTTTTACCGTGGAGCGCTTGCGTGCAATCCTGAATATGAGGGACTGGATAGCGATCCGGAACGGTAGCAGCATTTAAATTACGATAATCCCCACACGGACGCCAATCACCCTTAGATTTGGGAACCATATGCAGCGGGCTAGCCCAAGAGCTTCTGGAAGGTCTGCAAATCCCGGCAGACATCATAAAGTGAAATTCCTGCTTAGCCGCACGAAGCTTATCTGGTGGAAACCTGCGAGGCTTAGCGAACACAGGTGGACATTTGGTTTCAATAATATGCTGCACATTATGCTTCGGGGGTTTAAGGGAGGCTGAAGTATCCGTAAGACTGGGGAACTTATTAAGTAGCATATGGAATGGCGTTATTTCAGAAACCGTGCGTATTTTACTACTAACTGACTTATCAATTATGCCCTGCGCCTGTAAGTTGGTAATGCGGTCGTGCAACTTCCCTTGGTGCACATCAATAAGTTAGCCAAAATGCCGAAGGAAATCAACCTCAATAATTGGCTGCGAAACGTCTGCGAGAATAAATGACCAATGAAATTCGCAGGCCTAAATCAAGCTTTAAGAGCTGCTGACCAAAGGTAGGAATAATCGTGCCATTAGCAGCAAAAAGTTGGAGCTTATCTGCCGTTCACGTTTTATTAGCTTTTGATACAGGTAAGACGGACACATCAGCTCCCGTGTCGATTAAAAATTTCAAATGAGTAGTTCTGTCATTGAGATAGTCTATTTATTTGAACTATGCCGTCACCCTCAGATTTGAGTGACGGCCTTACTAGTTTCCCTCCCATGAGCAAGGCTTGCGGCATTTATTCGCTGTCTCAGCAAACGTGGCATGGTACCAACATAAATTTTGGGAATGACCATTCTTTTTGGTACTTTTCTCGCGTATATACTACCTAAAACGGCCACGGGATTTGGAACGACCCTGCCTGAAATTATTCCCCTTTCCTTCCAACTTCTCCAAGCGTGTAGAGAGCGCAACAATTAATGATTTTAGTTCGTCATTACTTGACTGAATACTTTGAACCATGGGGGGCGGACCATTCGCAGCAATGATACCATCAGCCATCTCGGCTAATTTGTCAAGCGGGTCATTAGAAATTGCTAAAATTTGCTGAACATTAGTGGGTAGGCGCTGAAGAAATAACGTTTTCAGCAAATCATCTTTCAGCTGGCTATCAGCCTTATTTCTCATTTCTAGCAGCAAAAGGGAAGGTTTTTTATCCCCCAACTGTAAACCAGAAATCAACTCACGAATGCACTGATCCTCACTTAACGAATACTGACTAATTAGTCGCGTTTTTAGCTTTTCGTACGGTTGATCAGGAGGTTGCTTGCTAATGATGTCACCTGCTATCGCCAGCTCCTCAGGTTGCATTGATGCAACTAAATGATGAAACTGTGTAACACTATCAGTAATCCCTGCAAGCTTAAACTGAGATTCTAAATGTAAAAACCAAAGTTTCGGATTTCCCCGCCAAAACGGGGTCGCTTTTACCCCAACCCTCTGAATGCTAGCTGCGGTGTTTACTGGGGTTGTCATTTCATAAAATATTTAATACACAAACAAAAAAAAATAAATGCAGGAAATATAATAATATATACAGAATAGATGGTTTTAGAAACCCTAGCAAAAAATTATGTGCTCAAATGCGGAGCAAGGCCTAGTAGAAAAAATAATGCAAAGATAAGCATGAAAACAAAAATTTTAAGCATGATAATATGCGGTAAACAATCCTTCAATTCGCCGAGGAGATTGGTGTGAAACACTAAAATGCGATTTACCTAAACATACGATTCTATCTGGCCAGGCTTAATTACAGTATATCATAACAACTCGCGTCATACCCCGAACTTCAAATAATCATATTATTAAGCAAACAAAAATGTTAATTTTGATAGCAGTGAAATAAAACTCCATTTTAAAATTTAGTACATTACACAATATATATATATATATATACAAAAGTAAGATAAAATGCGCAAAATTTAATGTTAAATTTACCATGGGGCAAGCAAAATTAATAAGCACACACAGAGGTAATGGTAATTTGAGACACCATCAAAAAAAAATTATGACTCACCGAAATTATCCTCACGCTATTTATATCTTAGCGCCGAGAACTCCAAATGCCAGTAGGTGATGAAATAAAAAACTCTACAGCCACTGCATGAAATCACCTCGTGCACAAAAATCTTGTGTAAATTAAAAATATATACCCTCTCGGGTCACTACCCATACAACCAAAAACTGCCTCCGGACGTCCTATATGGTCCTATATAGAGCCGGGCGGTCCGATACCCCTCAGATCCTGTACAGAGCATAATTTGGACGTTCGCAGGACGCCAGAATCCGGACGAACCATCCACGATCGTCCGGTGTTGTCCGGAGAACATCCGTGTCACTTGTACGCATGCGCAAGAAATTCTGAATTCAACTGCTCTGTGCGTTTGTTGTTGAAACGAAATATTTTTTAAACAACTGTGTTCTATTACTTATTTCGTTTAATAATGACTGAATTTTTCCTAAAGGTAAGTAAACTTTCGAATCTTAACTTTTTAGAGTGATCTTTTGAATTTTGCACTAAAATATAAGGCTTTTGTCGTAATCTATAACATGAGACAGGCAAATTTTCATAGAAAACATATAAACAGTTATAAGCATTTTTCATATAAATACTCGAAATAATAATGTTGTATGATCGTAAAACAAACCTTTGTTCATTATATTTTTACTGAGGTAGTATTATTTTTAAAGATAGATCATTTCGTGAGTCACCAAAACATTGTTTATGACCCATAGTTTGGGTGTTGTGTTAGATATAAAAATACATTAAACATTCATTTTGTTGATGACGAACAAGTAAAAGTATTCATAAAGCTTTAAATTCAACTTTTAAATCTATTTAACTATTAAATTTATTCATCTTTATAAAATCTAATAAAAATACTCGTAAAGTAGATTTTTATTCCAAGAATAACCTGCTTATAAAATTAATTTTGTATAAGATAAGGATTTTTAAATTTTCTAACTAAGCCTACATGTGGCCCAATAGCAAAGATCCAGTTGGGGCCCCTCTGTGACACTGTAGCAGCTTCAATTTGCCTTCATTTATACATATATACTGTATTAAAAAAGTATATATATACTAGCTGGTTCTTAGCTTGCTTTTTTTGGATGGGAGGAGAGGGGGGAGGGAGTTCAGTGAGACACACAGAACCCCTGAAAAAAAGATAAAGTACACTGTTTACATTCTTCCTTTTAAAAAATGTGTTTTTATGTTACATTTCTGTGTTGTTTGTTGTTTTGATGTGTTTAAAATCTGTCTTGCATTTTCAAAGAAAAGATTTTTAGAATAGCTTATTTCATCTGTCTGTTTTTCATTATAAATAACATTTTAGCCTTGTCTGTGTTCCCTCTAAGTCATTATTTAAAGACGCAGCACCTGTCTTTTTAAAATTGGCAAAATACACCCTTCCTTCTTTTTTTAATATAGTGAAATGTACACCTATTTTTGCAAAAATATCTCATAAAACTCTTCGACGAATTGCAGTATTGCAGTATTTCAAAATCCGTGTGCCCTACAGCTTGCAAAAATTATAGAACTTCCTTATTTCTTTAGGAAAACAGGTTATTCAATCATTGTAATCTAATTGTGTTTTTTTTAAATTTTTAATCCATAAAATCATTTAAAGTTAATGCTTCTTTGTTTACCATACATAAAAAATCACTTTTTTTTTTTAACAATCACTGCTAAACATGTTAATGCAATTTCTCTTGAAAAAATAGTTCAAAATATAAGAAACACTCTATATCTCAAGTTGAAACATCATGTAGATGCAAATATTTGCACCTGTTTAGTAATAAATGTTTTTGAATCATGTAATCACATTGTTTTATTTATTTTATTTCAAGTATTCTTCCCTATATTTATTTTCCGTCTACAGTAAACACTAGGCCTGGTAGCAAAATTTTTTCAAATTCTTGCTCCATCCCATATATTTTGTTAGTTCTGCAAGCCCAAGAGCAGAAACAGTGCAGCACGGCAGCGGGCACTGTAGATTATATTAAACCTTGCAGATTAATCCACCAAGTTAAAAAGAAATGCTGGGGTTAAAAAATAGCTGAAATTTGCTTTAAGTCGCTAGATTTATAGTATTTATTGTATCCTTATATTATATTTTCTTTATAAATGGAAATTTTGCTTACTTTAAGTGTTGTTGTCATTTCTTATGAGAGTAGGCTTATTGAGTCGCAGATAAATTTTAGTTTGCTGCAGACTGATGCAGAAAATTCTGCTTTTGGGTCTGCAAGTGTACATGATCTTAAAACTAAAAGTAAATACCGTATATACTCGCGTATAAGTCGAGGAGTTTCTGACAATTTTCGGCAAGCAAATTTGGGGGGTCGACTTATACGCGAGTCAATTAAAAAATAAAATATAAAACTTCGAATACTGCAAAATTCTGACAATTTATGTTTATTAATAATAAAATAATACATAAAATATACAAATAATAATAATTTATCATTAAAAAATTTTTCAATGATTTATTTTTATTTACTTACTACTTTTTCGCAAAGGCAAGTGAAATATTTGGTTTGATTTTGCGCAAAATTGAAGTAAAAAGTTAAGGGGTCGACTTATACGCGGGTTTTTGATTTTTTGCAGAATTTGTATTCGCAAGTTAGGGGGTCGACTTATACGCGAGTCGACCTATACACGAGTATATACGGTAATACCATTTTTCAGACATAACATTTTTATTTCTTAATTTTTATTGGTACTTTTGTAATAATTTTAACTGGATGTCTAAACTCATTATTAATTTCAGTACTTCTCCGTTATCCCATCAATCACTTTTCTTAAAAAAAAAAAATTATTGCCAAAAAATTTCAACAACTAATAAATAAAAAATAAGAATGTTACCATTGAAATTGAAAAAAAAAATCAGAAAAGCTCTGTTTACTAATTTGCTAACTATCAATTTTAAACGATATATTTTATAATATACTATTATTGAAAACCTAAATAAAAATCTTGGATATTTAATACATTATTTTTCTTAACTATCCCTCTCGTCTGGTGAATGTTTAAGTGATATCAATTGAAACAAATCTATTATATGAAACTATGCATCATAAAATTTGTTCAATAGTTTTCCTCTTTTAATATCATTTTGTTGCTGTTTAAGAACATAATTGTTATTTTAATCTACAAAATATCTAATAAATCAGTAAAACATCATTAAAAAAAGATATAAACACATTTGACATCAAGTAAATGTGCCGCTACGATCATGTAATTTTGGCATTCAATTTTATAGTTTGGTGGTAGCTTTTTCGGTACTTCTCCATTATCTTGTCGACTGCTTTCAATAAAAATAACTTTGGCCAAAATAGGATTAAATGCCAAAGATATATGATTGTAGCGTTACATTCACTTGATGTCAGATGTTATTTTAATCCATAATATTATATATGATGTGTTTATGTCATCTTATATGCGATATCTTATATGTGTTTGTCATCAGGGAATTTTTAATTTGACCTTTTTCTGTATTTTTAATGGTGTTTTATTGGTTTACTAATTATTTCATTAACATAAGAGTAAAGCTTTTAAATGGTGGCACTATGATATTAAATGAGAAAAAGCTTGAAAAATTTGTGATTCATAGTTACCTACAATAGATCCATTTCAACTGACCATTACAAAAATTCACCAGCCGATAGAGATAATTAAGAAAATAATGTAAACAAATAAGTATCCAAGATTTCCTTTTCTGTTTTAAGATATTATTAATTTATTGTTTAATGTTATTGATAGCTGAAACTTTAGTGAGTGAGTCTTTTCCAATTTTTTTGTTTTTGTTTTATTTATTTTTTTGTGTGTGCAGGGCGGAGGGGGGGGGGGGGGGGGTCCAATGGCTTTATTCTTCCATTTGTTTACTATGTGTATTACAAATTTTAAAATTGGAGTTTGTTACGATAGAATAGTTTTCTTTTTAATTTTAATGAAAAGGGTCAAATATCCAAGATTCCTTTTTCTGTTTTCATTAATTTTATTGTTTAAAATTATTTAAAAAGTGGGGCTTTTCCAATGCGCCAATTATTTCAACCCTGATCGTGAAAGGGATTTTTATTGAAAACCATGCGATATTTCTAAGATATTTGTAATTTTATGCCAGAAGTTTAATATGAGTTTTATTTTATTACTTTATTGTATAACAATTATTTGTTCACTTATTTTAAGTATATATTTGTGATTTAATAAAATAGTTTGAAAAAGTCTGTAATTTTCAAATGTTATATTTTTAAAATGCTCACTGTACTATCAATTTTTTCTTTAATTTTTCAAATGTTTCAATTCACGTGATTTTCATTTTGTGCCAACTATTATGCTTGGCGACAGTGGTGTCTGTATAACGGAAAAATACAACCTCCATTTGTTTATTAGGCATTACATATACAGTTTGTTAAGATACAATAGTTTTTATTATTTTTTTTAATGAAAAGTTGTCAATGGGTAGAGCTTTAAAAAAAAAAAAAAAAAAAAAAAAAACCTCGCACAATATTATTATTTTACGACTTTATTTATAAAATTATATACACAGACATGAAAATTAATGGTTCAAATTTTAATGTTATAGGTATCACTAAAGTCAAGAATTTCTTTTAAGCAAACAATAATGTTGATTATTTTCTCACAGCTTGTACGTTTCTCTCCTGCATAATGCAAAAGAGGGGATAATTAATCTGTTAGTCACAATGCTTGTTTGTAACGAGCAAAGTCATATAATTTTATTTTACTTAAACTTGCAGAAGTTTCTCTAAATACTATATTAAGTAATAGACAAAAAAATGTTCCTATATTTAATATATTCCTGCTTAGATTTCCTTACTGTTGCTAGTTTATTTTACAATTTGATTCAAATTAAATTTGAAACCATTTTTTTTCTATTACATTGTACTTTACTTGACAAAAATTTTAATCTTATAAAGCTTAAAAGCCTTATCTTTCTAAAAACTGATTCATTATCTGTATTATATAAAACTAAATATATTTAAAAACATTAATATGTTTGTTTAAATCTATGAATTTATTTAAACAAAATTTAAAAAAAAAAATCAATTGATTTAAATCACGATTAAAACTAAATTGATTTAAATCAATGAACCCTGCGATGGAATAATGAAGTACCTTAATTTCTTTGAATTTGTTTAGGTCGAATGTAAAGATAATAGAAGCTGCTTAATGCCACATGTGATCATTTATATTAAATTTTATTTTGAGTTGATTTGACTTTTGTATCTTCAGTTATTTTATTCATTTTTTGTAGGCACAAACTGTAGGATCCAGAAAGTATCAGCATGGATAAATGAAGGTTAAAAAGATACTGCAAACATCCTGCAGTCAAAGCTCAGTTCTGCATAAAATGTTCAAAAAATTAAATTTCAAAATTGGTAAGTTTTTTTTAGTATTTCTGAATAAGGGTCCATAACAATAAAAATTCATATCAAGTCTATGCATATTTGTATCTCCCTGTTATATATTCTTTAATTATACTTTTCTGCAGCAAAATTATAATTGATATTTTTTATTGATTTTTCTTAATTGATTATAATTGAATTACAATTGATTTTTTTTATTGACATAAATGCAATTTTAATGTAATCAAATGATAATCATAAAAAACATTTAACTATTTTTAGTTCAACAGTATCTATATATTAATTAAATTAAACTTTACAAAAAGAAATATAAACAATTTTTTGCAACAAATTTAGTCGAAAACAGCTTTTATAAGTAAGTAAAAATCCATCTGTTTTATAATTTTCATTAACAAATATATTGAGAAAATTAATTATTATTTATTAACATGTATATTGAGAATCTAAAACTTGAAGTAAAGTGTAGTTTTGGTTTGGGTTTAGACTTGGCAATTATATCAAAACTAAATATTTGGGAATTGAAAATTATATATTATATGCGTTCAACTGTGGTGTCATTTTGGTTAGAAATCAGGTTTGCTGGCTTTTTTTTTTTTTGGGGGGGGGGGGGTTAACCACTTTTTAAAAGCTGGCTTTTATTGAAAAAAAGCTGGTTTTTATTTTTAGGTAGCTTTCATTACAAAAAGCTACCTATTGCAGCCGTTCGGAGGAAAGCGATTTCAAAAAATTTTGGTATATTTTCATCGATCATGACCCCCAGACCCCGAAACCACCCTCCGTTCAAAATTGAAATATATATATATGTATATATCTGACCTATGTCACGCTCTAACTCTCGTAATTATGAACCGATTTTGATGTAATTCGGTGTGTACATAGTACATACCAATGTCTCGACCGAGTTCGTTGGACAGCTTCATCCGTCGTTTTGTTTCAAAATGGCGGCCATTTAAAATTTTTTAAAAAATTTAAAATTTGAAATGTGGTACTAAAAAATTAAAAATGGAAAAATATTTTTTTCTTATGTATTTGACCTTTATACAAAGATTCTGGAGCAGTTTTTGTTTCGTCTATATCTTAAAAAATGGCTGAGTTATAGCATCTTGAATTTCTAGCTTGGTTGGCATTTTGAAACGTCCTGAATTTTGTCACGCGATAAAAGGCGTATTTATGAACCGATTTCGATGTAATTCGGCGCGTACATAGTACATACCAATGTCTCGACCGAGTTCGTTGGCCAGCTTCATCCGCCATTTTGCTTCAAAATGGCGGCCATTTAAAATTTTAAAAAAAACTTAAAATTTGAAATGTGGTACCAAAAAATTGAAAATGGAAAAATATTTTTTCCTTGTGTATTTGACCTTGATAAAAAGATTCGGGAGCAGTTTTTGTTTCGTCTATATCTTAAGAAATGGCTGAGTTATAGCATTTTGAATTTCTAGCGTGGCTGACATTTTGAGACGTCCTGATTTTTGTCACGTAATAACAGGCGTATTTATGAACCGATTTGGATGTACCTCGGTGTGTACATAGTACATACAAATATCTCGACCGAGTTCGTTGGCCAGCTTCATCCGCCATCTTGTTTCAAAATGGCGGCCATTTAAATAAATTTAAAAAATAAAAAAATTAAAATGAGATAAAAAAAATTGGAAAATGAAAAAGATTTTTTTCGTATGTGTTTGACCTTAATACAAAGATTCCAGAACAGTTTTTGTTTCGTCTATATCTAAAAAATGGCTGAGTAATAGCATTTTGAATTTCTATTGTGGCTGACATTTTAAAACGACCTGATTTTTGTCACGCGATAACAGGCGTATTTATGAACTGATTTGGATGTAACTTGGTCTGTACATAGTACATACCAATGTCTCGACCGAGTTCGTTGGCCAGCTTCATTCGCCATCTTGTTTCAAAAGGGTTGCCATTTAAAAATAAATTAAATTTAAAATTTAAAATGAGGTATTAAAAAATTGGAAAATGAAAAAGATTTTTTTATGTGTTTGGCCTTGATACAAAGATTCCGGAGCAGTTTTTGTTTCTGAAAATTTGTTCTTTTGTTTATATCTTAAAAAATGTTTGAATTATAGCACTTTGAATTTCTAGCATGGCTAACATTTTGAAACGATCTTGTATTTGTCACGCGATAACACACGTATTCGCCTATTTCTATGTAAGAAGGCATGTGGATAGTATACATCAATACCTCGACCAAGTTCGCTGGCCAGATTCATCACCCATCTTGTTTCAAAATGGCGGCCATTAAATAAAAAAATATATATATATTTAAAGTGAGGTGCAAAAAAATTAGAAATTGAAAAAGGTTTCTTTCTTAAGTATTTGACCTTGATATAAGGATTCAGGAGCATTTATTGTTTGTCTTTACCTTAAAAAATGGCTCAGATATAGCAGTTTCAATTTCTATTGTGGGTGACATTTTGAAAAATCTGATTTTTTGCATGCGACAGCACTCGTATATATCAACCGATTCCGATGTGAGTGAGCATGTGCACAGCAGTTACTAAGATCTCGACCAATTTCACTGGTTAGCCTCATCCACCATGTTATCTTAAAATGGCAGGAACTTTAAGAAATCGCCGAATTTGGCAGCCAAATATAAGTTACTTTAAAGAAAAGAAGTTTGGATAAAGCTGATTAATTTCGCGAAATTCTCATTCATTATATTGATAAAAATTAGTATTGAATCTCCTATATTCCTATATTCGGTTTCCACTAAATTGAGCTTCGTGTGTTTGAATGATATAAGTTGGCCTTTTTAAAATAAGGAATATGAAAGCTACCTCTTCCTACCGGCACTGGCCGGAAGGACTTTTTAAAGTTGGTTTACAGCTAATTCGTTTTAAATTTGGATCAATTAATTTATAATACATTTATAAATATTTTCTACTGAGAAAATTATAAATTTCTATTAAATTTTCTCAAATTTTCTGTCTTTATAACTGCTAGAAGGCAACTGTGAAGGCATTATGTCTGAAAAAATATATACATAAATATTGAAAAGAATATAAGTTAGACACCAAAAAAATAAATAAAATTTAGAAAAGCTTGTTGCTAAGCATATTCATGCATATGCTATTCATAATATTTTTAAAAGTGAGAAAATGACATTTTTTATTATGGCTATGCATAATTTTAAATGTCTACTAGAAATAAAGTAAGACTCTTATATTAATAGCTCTTAAAATTACTTAAGTAATAAAGCATGTAACTAAGTAACCATTGTCCTCTTTAATTTTATAAAGCTGTAAAAATGAAAAAATTCGGGGGGGGGGGGGGGGGGGGGTTAAGGGTCAGTCAGTGTAAACCAGATAAAGCAGTTGGTATGGCGCTTTTCAAATTTAGCTGACATATTTGCAATTCTAACTACAAATCACTCGCAAAATCATCTAAATTTTATTCCAGTATTAATGTCTTCATTATTGAGAAATTGGGTTACTTATTAAATTCTAAATCAATTGAATGTCATTAAAACTAATTAAAAACACTTTAAAATGTGTAGTGTATAATTACAATGCTTCATTGTATAAAAGCCAATTATGGCCAAAAAAAGCCGGTTAAAACCAGTAAAAGCCACCGGCGTAGCTTTTTTTAAATGTTAGCCGGCTTTTTTGCAACCCTGTTAGAAATCTACTCCAAACAAACAATTGCTATGTTGTATTTTCTATTTTGATATCTCACAGCTAAGTGTTTTAATATTATATGTGGGGGTAACATTTTCTATGATTTATATACAAGAAAAAATGAAACACAGCAAATGTTTGAAGTCAGTTTCCAACCAAAATGTTAAATGCTGATATCATACTAAAGCGTCTTTTGAAAGCGGGGGGGGGGGGGGGGGTGTAAATTGCTAATTTTTATAGAATGAAAGATTTAAAAATAACATTTATAATAATGCCAGAACCTCAATAATTTGTTCCTTTAAAATTGCATCATTTATATACTTAAAAAACAATATTATGTAGATGGCGGATCTATAACACAATCCAAATTTGTTTTTGAACTTCAGGGATATCTGATTGAAACTCTTTGTTTTATTATTTTTTTTAACTAGTTCTCCTGGAAATTAGTCAAATGCAACTGAAAAATAATTTCAACAGAGACATGATATATTACAAAAATTGGTATTAAATTAAGTTGGAAAAGCTACTCTCAAAATTCTGAGATTGAAACGCTAAACTTTTAAAAGCTTTTAAACTGGCTTTTTCTTCTTTTTTTAGAATACATTCATATAAAGTGAAAATCATTTTTTTTTTTTGAGAAATTTAAAAAGTTTTTATTTTATATGTTTTAAATTTTAATTATGATCATGACGACGCAACTTACAAATAAACTGTTTAAGATAAAAGTTCCAATCAAGGGGGGAGGGGGGAAGTGATAGAAAATGTACGTCAACTGGGAGCCTTAAGGCTCCTGTCCCTGCCAGCGAAGGCACTCAAGAGCTAATGTGAATCATTTGGGGAGGGATTTTTCTAATATGTCGTTTGCATTTCGACATTTTAATATAATTTTTTTTTGTATTGTATAGCCGAGTTTCCATCTCTACATCGCACCTTTTTTACTTTTTCAATTTGAGTTGCAGATATTTTTTAGAATGACACTTTCAGAACCGGTTTAGAAAGTGAAAGTAACTTTATAAAAAATTTCTGGGACCAAAATCTACGATTTATATTTAAGAAAAAATTAAACAGAGCAAATGTTGTTTGGTCAGTTTCTACCTGAAATGTTAATACTGACATCATACTAAAGCGTCTTTTGTAAGCCAGGATGGGGTGGGGGGGGGGGGTTAATTTGCTATTTTTTTATAAAAATTACCAATTTTTATAGAATGAAAGATTTAAAAATAACATTTATAATAATGCCAGAACCACAATAATTTGTTCCTTTAAAACTGCATCCTTTATATACTTCACAAACAATACTATGTAGATGGAATCTATAATACAATCCAAATTTGTTTTTAAACTGCAGGGATATTGATTAAAACTCTTTGTATTTGTATTTTTTTTTAAATAGTTTTGGAAATTAGTCAAATGCAACTGAAAAATAATTAATACTTTGATCATGAAATTAAATATTTTGTGGTCTTCTTTACAAATTTTTGTTTTTATAAAACTTCTTTAAAAAGACAGTATGAGAATTTTTTCTGTATTTTAACTGATATTAGTAAAAGGCATGTATGTAATTTAATGAAAATTATGTATTTTAAATGAAATAAGTGAAGGGTTTATAGTTAAAATTAAATGAATTCAACACAAAGTAGGGCTATAAAAGGAATTTTTGTCAATATATCACTTCATATACTAACATAAAAGTAGTACCAATCCCAAGTTAGAAATTAAAAATTCTCTTATTTTCTTTTTCACAAAATTTTGTTTAACTCTTCTAGCTATAATGATATTTTACTCTGAATTTTAATATTTTGAAAATTATTTGTTTCAGATGCTGTTGAGAAAGAAACTTATATCAAGGGCACACACTGAAAGAGTATTAAAGGCATAGTTACAACATGTATAAGAACGTAAATGTTATGTAAAAAAAAAGTCTATAAATGTAAATTAAAGTACTTTAAATGTATTTGTTGATGTTGTTATTTTACAGTATTTTTTTCTTTCTTAACAGTGATTTAAAATGTATGTACTTCAGCAATTGAATTGTTTAAAACTTAAAATTCATGCATTCTAAGCAGCGAGTAAAATAATTGTATAATTATTTTAAAATATTACATCCATACTGGAATAGAAGATGTAAATAGATTTAGTTACAGGAGTTTATTAAGTATTTTGAAAAGAATATCATGATGTGAAGTGATTTTAATATATTTTTTATGTGTTTAATGGCAAGCTTTTCATTTATTTACTATAAAAAATAATTAAGGAATTCAATTGATCTCAAACATAGAACAACTAGATTGAATGTACTATTTATTATTTCATTAAAATCAAAACTTGACAGAATAAGTTATCAGGTAAGAAGTTTTAGATATAATGGAATCTAATGGTATAAATATTACGAAACTTTTATGATCTTGTGTGTTTTTACTTCAAGCTAAAGGGAAGAGAAAATATACCTAATTCTACCCTACCTAAAAATAGAAGTTTTTATTGCACTTGAAAAGAATGCCTATTTAATTGCTTTCATATTTAAGATCTGACATCATAAAACGTTATCATTATTTTCTTTTGATTTATGTTAAAAATTAAATACTAAAATTTTTTGGTTTGCTTAAAGTAAATGTAATATATATAATTGATTATTAACAGAACTTATTAATATATTATTAACGGTAAATATTGAGCTAAATGCTTACATACTTTTAAAAAATGTATTTCTCTTGAATTTTAATTTAAAGAAATGTAATTAGTTCAGAAAAAAATATAACAAATACAAAACATATTTGTTACTTGAGAATGAAGTATTTTCATTCTGAGTTTTCATTATTTCTTCGCTATGGAGTAGGTAATGTTCTTTATCTGTTTTTGTAAATCATGAAAAAAAGAAAAAAAAGAGTATGAGAAAATTGATACTGCAGAAGAATCGATAAAAATTCTGAGAATTTTTTTGTTAAAATTTCATTTAGCGCATACTCAAATTTTTCATTTTGAATGAAAACTTCTTGCACATTCACAATTTCAATTTTGAAACAAAATACATGAAATTTTTAAACAAGCTTACTAAATTTTAAATTTTAATAAAAAAATTATCTCAAATGAGACATGTCTTAAATTGTGGTTGTCTAAATACACGTACACGCATGAAGTTTGCAGACATTATTTTAATACGAAATTTTTTTTCTTTTAAGTAGGGCCTGTATTAAGTTGTAACCGATGTTTTCGATGGTGGCCTTTCCCCTGTTGTATCTCAAAAATCTGATTAAAATAAAAAATTTTGACAGTGTTAAAAAACAAAGATTTTACCCTCTTATCTATTTATTTTTTTAGAAATATTAAAATTGCTATTTAACTTTATTTTCAACTATATTAAATAAAAAAAACCTGCAAATTTGATGTATTTATGAATTTAAATGACTTTGGAAAAGTATGAGGAATATCAAAAGAAGGAAAATAAATTTATTTAATACAAATATAACAATTGGTGTTGAATTCAGAGGGTGGCCCAGGAGGGAATCCTCCTCTTCCCCATATAGAAGGTTTGCGATTTATCCCTTTTAATGAACAAAAGTGCAATTTGACCCCCAGATCTCTAAAATACCCCCCCCCCCTGCCTGGAGCCACAGAAATCCCTACCCGAGAGGTCTGAATTCAATACTGATAACAATATTTAACAATTTTTTAAACTGTTCTAAGAAAATGAGGAATTTTTTATGCATTCAGCTATTACTGATAAAATTTGTTATTTTTCAAAAATTTCAATTCGGTTGTTATATTAGATATGGGCAAAGAATCCTATCCAATGATACCCCATTCATCGTATGCTACATATTATTTGAAAAAAAGAGATGTTGATAACAGAAATAATATATAATTTTTCTCTTTAAATGAACTAGTATTTTCTTCGTATTCATTTTTCATGCTTATTTTTAAATATTTTTAGTATAATTTATTTATATTGAAGGATTCCTATATTTGCGAAAAACAACAGGAAAAATAATCATACAAAAAGAAATCTAATGATATAATAGATCTAATGCTACAAAAAAATCATAAAATGAGGGGGGGGGGGTGTGCAATTTCCCCACCTGTCCTTTCTAAATGATGCTTCTGATTTTTATTAATTTTATTGTACACTGATATTTCTATTAAGAAATAGTGGTAACCTGGACATTTTTAATAGAAATCTTTCAGTGTACGCCGTTGCTCAGTTTAAGATAAAATTAATAGAAATCTGAAGCCTCATTTAGGAAAAACAGGGTGGGGCAATTGCCCTCCCTTCCTATTTATTATTATTTTTTTTTACATAAAGCGTCCGCTACTGATCCGAAGAGCATCCTATGAATGCCGCATGCCGGACGAGCAGAGGATGCAAATTCTAATTGTTTTATCTGGTCCTATGAGCGTCCTACTGTCATCCTATGAATGGCTGAAAATGACGTCCGAAGGACGTGATTAGGTGTCTCTTTCTGCTCCCCCCCCGGACATCCGCCGGATAACGATGGGATATTGTAGGACGTCCGACGGACAAGGCAGTATACTGCATAGGACGTCTTTCGTATGTCCTCAGGACGTGTTTGTGTTGTATGGGTATTAATGCAGGCACGTCGTACACCACGCTATAGTAAAGGCAATATATTAAGATCACTAGGCAAGATGTTCTGTTCAAAGTCGGGTCACCACTTTAGTACCGGGTAGCATAACACCCGATGACTAATTCTAACTTCGTCGTTTACGTAATAAAATAAAATAAAACACTGGAAGCATGAACTTAAGACTTGATAAAAACTTAACTAGTGTATATTACGTTAAAATTACATTCATCGCACATGTGTGCGGCAATACAGTAAGTATAGCGTTACAGCTCAGATTCTCAACATACTTTCACGAGACAGTCCAACAGTCTAACTGTAAAACGTTTCTGCCCGCCTTACCGCGGAGCTAATCCGCGCGGTTTTCAGTTACGGCGGAATAGAAACCATGGATGTGGTATGAAGAAAATAGGAGTCAGTTCACAAGCTAGTTTTGGGTTGTCGGCGATGCCAGATCCCCACAGACTCGTTTCGCAACTCATGGCTGCATGCCGTAAAACAGTAACGGAGCATATTCTTGTGGCGTGGGGTCACGTGTTTTGGGGAAACATTGCCCAAATCACAGCCTCGAACTCAAAGGGAAAATAGGGTCCATTGACTATCAGAACCACCTAGAGTAACTGAACTTTTATACCATAAAGTTTAACATAGCAAAATCTTTTTAACTCTACACTTTGGACATTAATATCTATAAATAACTCTATCAAAATATTGACTGTTAAATCCATCTAGATTCACTGGACTTTCGTGAAAGTACAAATATAAAATTCATATTGATTTCTCCAATTCTACAGATTAAAGAAAAATAGTTATAACTATTTAAAACCATCTCTTTGAATTCAAATTTTTTATCAGTATATTGTGTCAGGTCATTTACCAGTATTCAAAATAATTTATGAAAATAGTTAAATTATGATTTTAAAAATTTACAGATTTTATTGATTCACTTGTAGAAACATGAATTATTATGACCTCCTCTCTGGATCCAGAAGGTAATACAATTGTGTGTTTTCTTCAATAAAAATTATACAGGGTGTCCGGTCTCAACGGTGTCCAATGGCTAATTCCTAAACCGTTAGTCATAGACATATAGTTCCAATTACAAAAATGTTTAAAACCAGGTAAAGAAATATTTTAAAAGCGATTTGGGTCAATAAAAACACTTCTTGAAAAATTACGAAATTTAAATTTTTATACGGTCCCCCGGTCCTATAAGTTATATTTAGTAAAATTTTCCTATTACACTGGCAAGCAAGACAAAAAAAGTCCCATTCATATAACACTAAAATTGAGCCAGTTATGAAACTTTACAAATGCATGACTTATGCCACTTTTCTGCTCTGAAAACAAATGAGTTCGGCTTGGCTTTGAGGGGTCACATATCAAGTGCTTAAAGTATTCGAAGATCTTATTTCAAGTGTATCTGCTCTTTGAAAAATATCGTACAAGTATTACGATTTTAACATTTATTAAGTTTCAGATTGGCTAAAATAACATATGTTTTATCTTGTCAGTATTTGAGACTGTTTCTTTTATGATTTCTTTTAACAAAAATTATGTTATTGTTATAAGTTTTTATGTTACTTCAACGATCTTATGAATGTTTTTCCAGTTCAAAATTTGTACTCGATCTTTAACTCACTTTTAAATATCCGATCGAGATTAGATTTTACATAATGGCGCAAATCCAATAACAATCTAATATTATTAGGATATTCGGTGGTTACCATTTATACTTATTTTACAGGATAACACAAAATATTTCGGATAGATTACCGCCAAAAAGTTTAAGAAAAAGTTTTAGATTAGATAATACAAGACTGCGATTGTTGTTGTTTTTTACTTTTATGTATTTTTTAGCACTGAATCCAAAAATTACATTAATTTTTAACCATCATGTCAGGATATTTCACAAATCATAAATTGTCAAATTTAAAGAATAACAAAAATCGGATACCATAAAGTAGAGGAGATGGTTGTGTTTTTTAACTTTTGATAATTGATTTTTACGTACTTTTTAGCACTGAATCTGAAAATGACCTTCATTTTTAATCATCACGTTAGAATTTTTTTGCAAATCGTAAATGTGTAAGTTAAAATATAGCGAAAATCTCATACTATAAAACATATGTAAAAATTTATTTGTTTTATTTTATTTTATTTTATTTTATTTTATTCAATAATTTATTCGATATTTTTGATTATCCTGCGATTTTTTCAGCTAAATAGCTGAGTAGTCCGATGAGATGAGGGAGGAGATTCAATTTTAACTTTGAACTTTTTAACTCTGAAATTTGCGAAAAATCCTGATGTGATGGTTAAAAATAAACGTCAATTTCAGATTCAGCGGTACAGAATACATAAGAATCAATTATCAAAAGCTAAAAAACATGACATAACCCAACTTCTGCAGGCTAGTGTAATCTAATAATATTTTAAAATACGTATCATTTTGTAAAGAATTGAGGCTGTTAATTTAGCATAATTTTATTTAACAAAAATTCTGTTTTTCTTTCTTCTTAAACGTTTATTACAAATAGTATATTTTGCATTAATATGTCAGAATGACTAAAGATTTCAAATTTATATTGCAATGTTAATTTTACTCTCAACCATTTTTTAATATATCTGACGAAATTATATTTTGACTAAATTTGTGAATGACCCCCAATTTGCAGCAAAAAATATGCTCCAACTTTAAACAGGTATTACTCGGTCAATTTTAATCGTAGAACAACGGGACTTTTTGTGTATTACTTGTCAGTGTAAAAGGAAAATTTTACTAAATATAACTTATAGGACCGGGGGACCGTATAAAAATTCAAATTTCGTAATTTTTTAAGAAATGTTTTCATTGACCCAAATCGCTTTTAAAATATTTCTTTACCTGATTTTAAACATTTTTGTAATTGGAACTATATGTCTATGACTAACGGTTTAGGAATTAGCCATTGGACACCGTTGAGACCGGACACCCTGTATAGGTGATAATTTTTCTCTAGTGAATTATTTGTCAACCAATATACATATAGGATTGGGTGAGTGTTATTCTTTGTATTTTATTTTTTTACAGTAGTGGGAGATACAATTTTTTCACTGTTAAAATTTTAATAGATGGCTTAAGTAGAATTTACTTTCAATTACTACGTAATGTTTATCCACTTACGTTCTGGCCGTAAGGTGACGTTGGACAGAGGGATTTTTTACTTTTAAGATTAGAACTTTACTAAATTGATTTAATTCTTTTAACATTTTAATTTTAATTAAGTTAAATATATTGTTTAATTAAGTTAAAATCCCTTACTCCAAGGTCACGTTACACAGCTTTACTAGAAATTGGGTTGCATCTTGATGGCAGATGTACAACAGTTCTTTGTACTCGGCGAACCAGTCTGAGTATGGCCCTCTGTTTAGGACCCGGCAAATCTCGATGCACTGAAGTCAGCAAGGGCTATCCGCAAAGCGATATAAGTAAGCGTCCTATCTTAAATGGGAGAGGTAACCGCAAGATTAAAGGCGAGGTGACGTCAATCAAGGTCATACGCCACCCAGCGGACGGGGTGAACTACAAGAGGATTATTAACTTCTTTTCCCTTTGTGGATGATCAATGAGTTCGATATCTATAAAATAACTATGCGCACGCGCAGCCGTGATTTTATTCGTTTGTCGTCTGCAGTACTTAATTGTTGGAAGTATAGATATAATTCGATTTATTTATTCGCCATCATTTAATTTATTAATTGAAGTTGGTTATTTAAACAAAATCAGTTCTTTTAAGAACTTGTATTATTTGGAAAAATGCCACGTTGGCGTTCTAATTATTGCAGTTTTCAAAACTGCAAAAATAACTCTCTATCTGAGAGAACTCATTTGTTTCGCTTCCCAAAAGAGAAAAACAGGTTAGTTTTGTGTTTTATTATAATTTATAAAAAAGATAAAATATTATTTAATATATATTATTAAATGTCACTGATTTTAATACGTTCTATTTGAATTATGTTTTTGTAATGCAATGAACAAGGACTTATAAAATTTAGTTAATATATGTAAAGATAGAATTTTGTAGCAGCGTTTTTAATTCAATTCCTGAAAAGATAAAGTTATAAAAATTATATACACATGTGTATTTCCAATTAGAATTAAACGTTTTATTACGCTTAGAGTTTAAGTATAAATTATTTAATTAATTTTAAGGCATATTTTTTATTTACCGGGCGCAGGCGATAAATTGCCAAATATTCTCTTGATCGAATTGTATTTATAATATTTAAAATAGAAACATTTCATTCATTCCATTTAAAGCTCATTTAATTTTACATTAGGATCCACTTTAATTTAAAATGCAAGCAGTAATTTTTGTACTATTAAACCAGCAATAATTGATTATTTATAGTTTTAAATATTTTGAGGATTTTAGACAACAGCTTTGAAAAAATTCCTAAAATCGACAAATTACTTTTTTTTTTAAAATCTAGAAATATGTCGGTCATTGTGTCATATCCGGAAAAATAGTTTTCATGGGATACCTGCACTTCGCACAGGTGAATGACATTGCAGAAAGCATACAAAGTATAGAAGAAACTTAAAAAATTGAATGAAATATAAAATATTTACAAATAGTATGTGGTATGCTCAATTAAACATTTATTATCTTACACCCGTTCTTCGCAGGGGTAAAATGGATAACTTTCCGTAATCGGGTCGATAGCCATGAATGGCATCAAATGAGAAAACAGTATACAATTGTAACTGTATAAAAGTTAAATAATTGTTAGAAAATGAAAGTAACTTTTACCGAAATAACTCAATTGCAGAACATTCTCCAAACAAATATTTGAAAAAGGCTTATGAAACACACAACAATTGCCAATAACTGAAATCATATCATATATTGTTAAACGAACAATATGCATATATATAGAGAGAGAGATTTTTTTCCGGGATATTTTAAAACGGCTGTATTATTTTGATGAACACAGCGGATTACGCGTATTTTAGATCTAGAAATCAGTTTCAGTGCATCATACGGGGGTTACTGCAAACAAAAATTATGCTAGCAATAATATTGTTTCAACTGTATAAGAATTATAATAATGGTATTAAATGTGCCCATTGTGCTTGAAGTCTTTAGTGAATGCGTCTCGGTACCTTTAATGACAACTCTTTTGCAAAGCCGCCTATAAAATTATAGGTGCTGCTTTTCTTCTTTTTTCAACAATACAGTTAATTGGTAGCATCATTCATCTTTTACGCCAGAATTTTTCATGCAACAGAATTGCGTAAAAATATTTTATAAGTGCCTTAGGCTTTTTATGATTTTTGTTTTGACTCCCAAATTTTTGAATAAAAATTGTTAGCTAATAAATTGTGGCACTACTAAAAACGTATTTAATTATTTTTTCAACCGATTATATAATAAACTGCAAAATAAAATATCTATTATTTTAAGTTCGCAACGTATTTCAGTGGGCTTTTGGGAAAATATATTCACTTTATAACATTTTATTTGACAGTTTACTGTGTGATAAAAAAAAAATAGAGAGAGTTGTTAAAATAGTTAATGATCGCTGTTTTCTGTTTGTTTGCTTTATATATTTTTTATATAATTTACTTAGTAAAATTAATAGAATTGGTAAGAATTCAGTGAATCACTGTCTTAACTCGCATAAACATTACTGTACATGTTTTTAAGGTTCTTTAAATTATTGTTGGCCCTTCTTTGTAATAGCGACGTCCACGTTTACGATTATGCCAAGGTTACAACTACGATTTCCCCTAGTTCATCGCCAAATTTATGTATGTATACATATACTCGAAACGTTCATACATTTTTTATATATTTCAATAAATACGTAATATTTGCATCTTATATGTCATATGCACATTATAATAAGACTTATACCTGTGTCACACATGTGCGTCATGTATGACTATAATATATATCATGAAATGTCGTATATATCATATAATATGATTATAATGTCATATACATCTTATAAATTGGCGATAAATCTTGGTGACTTGGCGAGTCATACTTGGGAGCCGGTAAAACAAAGAAGCACCTATCTTATATTTTTAATTGAGATTTGAAATAGAGAAACATTTCCTTTTTAATTAACACTTCCAACTAATTAACATTTTCCAACATATTTGGAAAATGGGTACTTTTCCAAAATAGGGCAGTGCCGAGATAGAGAAAAAGGCCTTGGTTAGGGAAGGAAATTTGGCAACATATTGCATTGCAAACTATTCAATCTGTCATATAGACAAGAAATTTTTGTTCAATATTTATACAATTTATTTAATACAAAGAATCTTTTTTTATACAAACTGAAATGAATGGTATATAAAGAAAAACAGTGTTTATATATATATATATATATATATATATATATATATATATATATATAAATATATATATATATATATGTATGTATGTATAAAGTTCATTAGGTTTGTTTTCATTGCTGTTTATTTCCTTTCACAACGAATTTCACTTTCCGAAATCCGAATTTCACCAATCTTTTTAAATAATCACTCAAGCCTCTATAGTGGTAAACCACCGAAAAATATATATAATTTTGGTTTGCTTGTTTGTCATGTCTGTCCAACCTTCGTAAATCTATTTGAATTTTCACATAATGTACGGTGCATGTTATTGAGGTTTATTATTATAGGACATTATTGAAAATGGTGTGTGTAACATTAATAGTACGTTTAGAGGGATACATACTTTATTACACGATTATGTATTGCGAAAAATTGTAATTTCTGAAATTGATTGTTAACTATGTTATGAGTTTTTTTTCCTCAACCTATCAGAAAATGAAATTGCATTAAAAAATTCTAGTAGTGTTGGAAAGTGTTTCATAATCTATACATGACGCATAATTTTTTTCTTATTTTATTTTAGAAAGTTACATATTAAAAAAACTTTATTCATCTTTGTCTTTACAGGTGCCAGGCCTGGCTAGAATCTTGTGAAAATCCAAAGTTAGTTGGAATCCCTGCAGAGAAACTATATAGAAATTTTCGAATATGTTACGATCATTTTAATGCTTCATGAATACCACCTTAAAAAGTAGACTTGGCCATAATGGTATTCCAGATTCTCCTGATCCTCGTTATAAAATAGAGAATCCAATCAAAGCATCTTCTACTAACAACATATTATTAAAACCTCCATCTTTACTTGCTCATCTCTTACAATCCCCAAATTCTTCATAATATACGTTAATTAGAAACACATCAGTTTCCTCTGATATGCTTGTGAAAACTTCTACCACAGTCCTTTCTTCTACTGAATGTTTTCCACCTCCGTGCCAATTTCTTAATGACCAGTTGTCTTCATCACATGTGATTCCTATGAAAGTGACGGTAGAAAATACAGAACTGCATCAGACTGCTCCTGATTCGGCTTATACAAGCAACACACGAAAAAGAAAATATACACCGACAGAAACTAAATTAGCTAAAATGTTGAAACATTGTAGAGACTCTCTAAGCAAATTTAAATCAAGATTTTCAAGTTACAAGAAAAAAATTGAAAATGAAAAAAAAAATTCTTGGAAGAGAATCTTAACCCTTAACTGGAAACGTGAAAATCCCGTGCACAAACAGAACACTTAGTAATTAACCAAATAGTGAACTTCAACATTTAATTTTTAAGGGGTCTCGGGACTCTTAAAGCGTTAAATTTTTCAAAATTTCAATTTTTTTAGATATTAAACTGCTATTATTTTTGAACATTTTGATATAATTGTTTCCTCGAAATTCTCATTAGAACAGAAGTTATGGCTTTTAGAATCATAACCGTTCAATAGCTGAAGCAGCGTTTCCGAAACTTTGAAGTCATTTTTCTCCAAATAACGGTTTTGGGCATAGCGCGCACAATATCTCAAAAACTTCTGAATATTTTTTCATGAAATTTCCAAAACATATGTTTCATGTTAATCTGTACAAACTGAACCTAAAATTTCCTTTTTATTTCTAAAAAAAATATTTTTTTAGCTGATTATATTGTTAAAACTTTCTAAATTTTACGTTAGCTAAATACAACTTTGTATTAAAAATATAAAAATGCTTTAATTACAAATTTATTTAGGTTCAGGGTAAGTATTACAATCTGAAGTATAAGTAGGCACCAAAATTTTTATTCTAGTTGTAAAATCTATTTTGTAATCCTGCGCATAATCTGTTATGCCGATTTTCTGCCCGTCAAATGTCTGACAGTTTGGAGGCCTCTGTAAATGCTAATTCTGCATCTTGTAACTTTTAAATATTTGAAATGAAAGAGCATACTTATATCTTTCATTCCCTATTAAAATTGTGCCTTAAAATCATATACATTTTAAGATATTAAATGTTGAAAATTGTCTCTTTTTTTAATTTTTTCCAATTTTAAGAGTCCTGAGATCCCTTAAAGGGGTCTTGTACCTTTTAAATGCGTCGAAAATTAACGAAAAACTTCGAAGTTTGAATTAATGTATCTTCAAACCCTTTTTATGTATAAACATGAAATTTGAGATAGTGATTAAGTAGATTGTGGTTTGTAATATACAAGCAACAGAAATTTATTAACCCTTTACAGAATTTGAGTATTGTTGAAATCAAAATAGCTCTTTTTTTACCCCATAAGTCATTGCACGCATGATATCTTGAGAAAGTATGTATGGATTGTCAAGAAATTTGGTAAATATACTAAGCAAATATGTGTGTTTAAAATGATCTACTTTTAAGTATTTACAATGGTATTATTTTTAGTTATGACTATTTTTATTCATTAAAAATACAAATCTTTTTTTTTTTTTTTTTTTTTGCGAAAATATTTTTTTTATATAGTTAATGAAATAATTTTAGCCTAAAAGTAGATCATTTTAAACACACATATATGATTAGTATCTTTAGCGAATTTCATGCAAATCCATACATACTTTCTCAAGATATCATGCGCGCAATGACTTATGGGGTAAAAAAAGAGCTATTTTGATTTCAACAATAGACAAATTCTGAAAAGGGTTAATAAATTTCTAATGGTAGCATATTACAAAGCACAATCTGTTTAATCAATATCCAAAATTTCATGTTTATACATAAAAAGGCTTTGAAGATAGACTAATTCAAACTTTGAAGTTTTTCGTTAGTTTTCGACGCGTTTAAAAGGTACAAGATCCCTTAATAGTAATGCATTAACAGGACCAATTTTTTAATATAACAGCATAAAAATAAGTTTGGAATGTCGGAGAGAGAAAATATTAAGGGCAGATATGTAGACGCAAACATCTCACAGACGAACGTTTCCGGTTAAGGGTTAAAAAACAGGGTGTTAAAGATAAGATGTCAAAATTTATTGCTCGTCAAGTAAAACTGATTACTCAAACTAAAAAGGGTAGACAATACACACAGTTTGATAAAATTAATGCTCATCAAATCTTCTGCAAAAGTCGGGCTGCTTACCAAATATTAATGACATTTCTGCCTTTGCCATCGCCTCAGACGCTGAAAAATTTCATTTCATCACGTTTATCTATACCAGGAGTTAACACAAATATCTTGAATGCTCTGAAGGATGTGTTAGATGGGAAGAGCGAATCAAAGTGACTATTTGCTCTTGTCTTTGATAAAATGGCAATCAAGCCTTTTTTTAGTGCATGACAAGAAAAATGATAACATCATAGGGTTTGAGAACTTTGGAAATGGTGCTGGTCAGTCAAACAAAGTTGCCAATCAAGCATCAATCTTATGATGCGCACTTTAACAAGCCGCAGAAAGTTGCCGTTAGGATTCTTTTTTTTTTTTTTTTTTTGAAGACATATGATGCCAGCAAATACGTTAAAAGATATAATTATTGGAGCTTTGCAGGCACTTTTCAGTATTGGGGCTATTGTGAAAGTCTTAATTTGTGATCAAGGTTCGAATAACATAGGACTTTTCACAATGTTACACATTTCACCCAATGAGCCTTATTTTGAGTTTGAAAGGAATAAAATTTATGGTGTATATGACCCGCTACATCTCTTAAAAAGTTTACGAAGAAATTTAATGAAATATGATTTGATAACTAATAGGGAACTTTGTTCGTTTAAGCACATAAAATACTTCTACGAATTGGATAAGAAAATGTTTTCTAAAACTGCCTTAAATTTAACAGATAGCCACATTTATGGCAAAGGAAAAAATTCGATGAAAGTGGGACTTGCAGCACAGGTGTTCAGTAATTCAGTATCTGCAGGAATGAATTTGGCCTTACTTGGTGGTCTGATTGATGCGTCTGCTGGACCAACTGTAGAATTTGTGAAGACAATAAATGACTTGTTTGATTCCACAAATGGTACAAGTCGAAAGCCTAAAAAAGGTAAAATTTTTCTTTGTGCTGTTACAAAGGATTCACAACACCTTCAATTCTGGAAAGACGTGCTCGCATTTGTTCAGTCATGGAAATTTGTCCAACCTACTTCAAGTAACAAACCTTGTTGCAGGTCAGGTTGGACATTGACATTAACATCACTAATAATGTTGTCTAAGGAGTTGTTAACACAGTTAGAATATTTCATGCCAGGTAGATGCAACCAGGATTGCATACACATTAAAAAAAAATCTGTAATCCTACAAAACTAGTTTTTGTAAAACTACAGAAATCTGTATGTTTACTAGAATTTTATCTGTAACCGGGTAAAATATTTACCACTCGCACAGTACAAATACATGAAATATCTTAGTCGCACCTCTCAGCCAATGAGAAAGGACTTCAATGATGACGTAATGACTGTTCACGCAGCCACAGAGGTGTTCACGGCATCCATCTTGATTATGATTTCAAATTAGGATGTAAGTAAATATTTCTTCTTTATGAGTTAAATTTTGTTATATTTCCATTCTCCTTGATTCCTAATAAGTAAAAATGAACTGCACAGTAAGACCGTTTGATTTCGAATTATAATGTAACATGATTTTAGCAGGTATTAATGCGTAATCATCCTATTATTGTTAAATATTTATCATTCAGTAAAATGACTATTCTTTACATCAGTGTTTATTACATGCGTGCAGTTTCTAATGTTTTATGTAATAAATCAAATTTTATTGCAATATGGTTAGCAGATTAAATATTTTATTTTTAATTAGTGATACAATGAATAGTACTCCCCCTCTTTGACTGATAATGAAGGCCAAATATTCCACTATTCTTCTGCAGAATACTTAAAATGTATACCAAAATTATATTTCTTAATATTAGAGTCGTGCTTTGTAATCGGCATTTATTATACTAGATTCCGGCATCGGGTTGGGTTTACTTTACTTTTTTGATTCGGATCGGGTCGGTTTGGGTTTTGAATCTTGTATGTCGGGTTCGGGTTGACTGATTTTTCAAAAGAATGTCCAATTTTTTTTTTTTTTTTTCAGGTTAAAAATCTATGTATAGGGCAGATGTGCCAGTAATGGCTAAAATTCAAAGTTTTTTGTTTATAAAAAAATGAAACAATAAAAATTTTACTTTAAAAATTTTCTTCATAAGCTCCCCCTCCCCCCCACCGCTTACATATTTTATAATCTGTGTTATTGTTGATACTCTCAATCAAACCAATTAGGAAGCAAAAAGTGATCCTTCGAAGTTCCACTGTTTTTCATTTATGTTGGTGAACATGCAAATAGCTGGTTTAACTTAATAAATTTTATATATTCTACTTTCCTGCAAAATTTCCTGCAAAAGTTGTTTTTGTTCTGGTAGTAATAAAAAATTTTTAATATGATCATTCTAGACATTTCATCAATCGCACACTAGATGAAGCAATGGTAGCCCAATCTCCAGTTGAAAAAAGTTGCATAAGATTTCAATTGTATAAAGTAAAAGATTATTTTAAGAATCAGAAGTAATTTTGCTTCATATACTTTTTATGCTTTCTGAATATTAATGACTTGTTTATGCATAGATGTAATAGTTTCCCTATTTATGGAACATTATACTGTATATTATCCATAATAAAAACTAAGCCTTCAAGCATGGGTCTAAGCATGGATTAAACTAAGCATGGGACAAATTTTGAAACTTGCAATTTCTTTAATTATAAAATTGTTTCTGAAATTATGTTTCTATATTGTTCAAGGACATTAGAAAGTGTTTCATTTTGTATTCTATAAACTGAAATATTGTTTTTGTGTCAAACAAAGTTCATTTTCTTATTTTTGTAAAAGGTGTCCTATTCCTCCATACTCTCTCCTATGCTTCTAACTCTGAATATTGGGCACTTCTCTATCTATACACACATATCATGGGTATGTGTTTTAAAACTATCAGAAATATTATACATGTGTTTGCGTGTATATGAAAAATGAAATGTTGGTAATATTTTTTCTATTCTTAGACAAGAATAAATGGTTAACTGTGCCTTAAATAAAAAGAATTTATCACATTTCTTATATACTTTTTATTTCTTAACCTTTAACTGATGTTACCGGTCTCTCAGACCGCAGCTTTTTTAATTTTAATAGTTTTACCATTTTTTATATACTTGCAATTTTCAGTTTAACTACAAACACTACCGAAATTGTGTTCCGTTGTGAACTTCAGTATTATCACCAGACACTTTTGAATAGGTGAATTTTAATTATAACAATCCTGTACAAAAAGTTTAGTACAAAAACACCATCCTATGAGTTAATCGCGTCTTTTATTCATCTTTGGATGTAGCGGTCTCACAGACCGCTTCACACTAGTTATGTGACAATTTCTGTGACATCAGTTAAAGGTTAACGTATTAGGATAAAAAACACTGTTACTATTCTGGAACCTAATATCCCATTAATATGTATTATACGTGAGTTTCTGAGCAATAAAATGCCGAGTTTTTACTTTCTCATGCAAAGAGAGATATAGGGTAGGTAGGGGTAAAGATACGAGCGGGGAAAAACTACGCACCGGCTGATTTCATATGAAGCAACATTTCGGCTCTCATGACCAATAGGTGGCAGTTTTGTTTCAAGTGTACTAGTTATTTGTTTAAACCTTTGATAAAAGTAGCAATTTGTGCTAAGAAAATGAGGTAAGTTTAAATTTTCGAATTTTTATCTAATATTTTTAAAATTTCACTTTATTCTTTAGCTGAGAGTACCTGGAATTTTTACAAATCCAAAACTTTAGTGGAGATCGAAAGATTTTTAGCTTCTAAATGCGGTAGTTTGCCTCGATCACATTTGTTTATACTTATGGTTAGCCGGTTAAGCAAAATACTGCAGAATAGGGTAAAAGTACGCATCCTTCTTGGGACAAAGATACGCACATGTTTAAGATACGGGACATTGCCCTATCGTTTTAGCTAGATGCAAAGCTTTCCACAATTTCTAAATTTGTATTATATAAAATATAATAGCTACTTAACTAATATAAGTTAGTAAACTACATTTTCCTTTTTCTAGTTAAGTTTTTTTTTTTAATATAGAACGTAGGTATCTACCTACCTACTTTTAAAAATCAATATTGTTTCATGAATCGCTTTTGTTTTAAACCTAAATCCTTAACTCATGTTAACGGTCTCACCGACCGCTGCAATATTCAGTTTTCACAGTTTAACTTGTAATTTTCAATTTAAGTAGTTATGTTAGTTTAATTTTGATTCGTTTGGTAAATTAGAAGTATAGCTGAAGACTTCTGAATGCGGGAAATTTTACTATAATAGTCCTTTGCATAAAGTTTAGCGCAGAAACCGCCTCTTATGAGTCAGTCAACCATTTTATTCAATCAACGATTAAGCGGTCTCGGAGACCGCTTACAGTATTTATGAAACAATTTTTGTCACAACAGTTAGAGGTTAACTGCTATTTGTGATCTCACAGACCGCTGTTTTTTTCATGGTCTAGTTTAGAATTTTCAGTTTAAATACTATCGAAATTTACTCATTCTTTTACATTACTCATTCATTTTAGTGAAAATGGGGCAAAATCTGGCCGTAATGGGGCAAAAATGCGCACTGCGTATCTTTACCTCATCACTGCGTACTTTTAGCCCAACCAATGGGGCAAAAATAGGCAGAGCAATGTTTTTAAAAAATTACAATTTCTCACGAAATTATAATTTGACAGAATGTCGTTTGATAGTGGAACGTGCCTAAGGTTTTAATACAACATTTTAATCAGTCGTCACATAAGTTTAGATCAATGTGTTCGTTAAAAATCAAAATTAATGATAAGTGCGTAACTTTAGCCCCCACCTATCCTACATCACTTAGGTGTGTCATGTGATTGTGAGCCATGTTGAGGACAACTTGTCACCAATCGCCATTGAGATCAGCCATGATGGTGAATATCGATGGCGCTTTTTAACAAGCTGTCCTCACTTCAAATACTTGTGGGCATGATACACACATATGTTTGAATATTAAAGTATATACATTTGTCCATTTTCCTACATAAAACATAAATTTGTATTAGAGATGTAATTGTAGATTACATTTCATAATATCAATAAAACACGATTTCCTTTCCTTTTATTTCGGGTTCGGGTTGAAATAAGTCTGGGTTGAGTTGCAGGTTGCCGAAAATTATTTTGGCTGATTCTGGTCAGATTGCGGATCGAGGAAATATTTTTGGAGGGTTCGGGTCGAGTTGCGGGTTGACAAGGTACGTACGGAGCAATTTTTTCCAAAAAAGCTATTTAATTATTTTTTAAACTTATTTTTACTAAGATTAGGGCTAGAAAATGTGAAAAAAAGTAAAAAATATTTCATTTATTGAAAAAACTTTGATAAATGGAGGAATTTATAGTAAAATTTAGTGAAATTTGGCCCGAAACGCAAAACGCTCTAAAGGAAATTCTACTGTATGTATCTTGATTTCCTTTTTACACTTCATATGTATGACACTGGTGAAGGCAATGAACTAAAATCTAAGAGATTCTTTAAGTATTTCAAAACTTATAGCATATCGCACCTGTTTACATGTTAATTTTCATAAAATTCATCCACAATTCATTCCACAAAAACATCCATAAAACAAAAAATATTTATTCTAAATTTAAATCTTTAGTTCGTTGCCTTCACAATAGTGTAAATAACATATATTTTAAATTTCATAGTGATATTCGAATAACTTTTTGAGAAATCATGTTTTGCGTATGGAATTTTCACCGAAAATTACATTTTCCAAAAAATGCATTTAAAGTTTAGATTTATGTTTTACTACAAGAATTTACAGTAATATACATCTAAATTTCTTGGAGCATATTATTTACATTTCTTATTATTAAACAAATGCATCCAAAATCGCGAAATTTCTCCAAACATACGACCCTTTAAAAGCAATTTAAAAATTTAAAAATTTTAAATTTTAAAGCCCTATAAACAGCACTTTCGGTTTGAGTAATAGCTGTTGAGTAGTTTTAAAACCACTATAACTCCGGATCTATTTATCGTACAATAAAAACAAATACAGTTTTGGAAAGGTAAATAGTTGGTCTTTAATAAAATAAAATAAAATAAATTTGACAATTTTTGTCGAAAATTGTATTTTCAACGTAGTCAGATACCTTAAGTATAATATTCGGTTTTGTGTCTGGTGCAACTTGACCCGTGCAGGACTACTCTGTAGTCGTATGGGATGTAGTCGTGGGGATGTAGTCGTGTAGGAAATTTTTTAAATATATCAGGATTCGTACGGTCCTTAAAAGTACTTGCATTTTTCAAAAGGATTTTTTTTTTTTGTGCTTGAAAGTGCTTCATACAAAATATTTTAAAAGTCCTTAAAAGTGCTTTACTGTCATATTATTTCTTAATCGGAGGTGGAACTCATCTGCATTTCTTTTCATTTCTGATTTAAAAAATAAAGATAAAACCGCCATTGTGCTAACCTTTCTTCTGAAATTTCACCTCCCCTTTTTACTCCCTTCTCCACAATACCAAAGTTTAAACTGTTTAAAACTTTTTTTTATCCTTTAACTGATGTTACCGGTCTCACAGACCAGTACTTTTTTAAATTTTCATAGTTTAACTTGCAAATTTCAGTTTATCTACAAACACTACTGAAATTTTGTTTCGTTTGAAACTTTAGTACTAATACCAGAGACTTTTGAATAGATGAATTTTAATTATAACACACCTGTGCAAAAAGTTTAGTACAAAAACAACATCCTATAAGTTTATCGCGGCTTTTATTCATCTTTCGTTGAAGCGGTCTCACAGACCACTTCACACTAGTTATGTGACAATTTCTTTGACATCAGTTAAAGGTTAAAAAAAATTGCTCTACTGTATTTACTTTAAGTGAATAAATAATCAGTCCTAATTTTCATTAAGTATTCATTCCATCATATCCGTTTGATTAAAATTTTATCTGAATTTCACCTTCAAAATTTCGTTTCCCCGTTTTCTTCCCATCTCACAGTAATAATACTTAGTTTCAAAACTCTTTAAAACTGCTTAAATAAAAAAAAAAAAAATCTGTTATGTGTCATTTTATTGCCACAATAAATAATCAAGATTTTTCTTCCTACTCGAAATTGGCACACCCCCCCCCCCCAAAAAAAAAAAAAAAAAAACTTAGAGCACACAGAATTTTAAAGTCTTTAAAACTCTTCATAGACCAGTGGTAGGGGAGGAAAAAAGGGCCGCATTTGGAATTAATTAGGGGAAAGCTGGAAATTGTTTTAATCCCTTTATTTTAAGTCTAGAATGAATGTTCTAAGTTTTCTCCCTCTTACTAGATGAGTGGTTGAAGATATGTACAGATTTATAGTCAAAAAACACATTTTTATTAATTACCATAACAATATCTAAAAAAATTAACTCTATCAAAAACATTGTCAATACAGATGTTGTAGAGGTTAAAATTCTGATTGAAATGTGTACTTAATACACTGCTCAAAACAATTAAAGGATATTTGAAGTTTTATATAAAATAAAGATATAAACGAATTTTTTTCTGTCGAAAATAGAAGAAGAGAATCACAAATGCAAATTTTTCTGGTTTTCAAACTGTGGAGTATGCAAATTTTGAGTTCGACGTCAAAAACGTCGCTTCAGCGGCAGCGAATGAAATTTGACTTTCAACTGGATAAAAGAGAATGAAGACAAGGAAGATCGGCATTCAGTGATTGCTTTGTTTCGATGAGTACGATGTCTCAGCGAAGTCATTTGACAGATTCAGAAGCTTTGAGAATTGTTGGTAGGTTAAAAGGGGGCCAAACTCAAGCCGAAGTAGCGCAAGCCATTGGAGTGTCACAAAGTGTCATTTCCAGGATCTGGAACCGTTTTTTGGAGAGTGGATGTGCAGGCCGAAGACCAGGGCAAGGACGTAGACGGGCAACAACGCCCAATGAAGATCGGTATTTAGAGTTAACAGCTCGGAGACACCGAACCATGAACGCTACTCTTCTCCAACAACACCTTCGCTCGGCTACAGGCACCACGATTTCAACTCAGACTGTCCGAAACCGGCTCCATGCTGTATGTCTGTATGCTCGCCGACCGATGGTATGTGTTAGATTAACATCAAGGCATCGTCGCGACCGCAGGGAGTGGGCAACCGAGCATGTCAACTGGAGGAGAAATGAATGGAGCAATATTCTGTTTTCTGACGAGTCCCGTTTTTCTGTGCATCCGGATAACAGGCGTATTTTCATCTGGAGGGACCGTGGCAGTAGGAATAATCCTGCGTTCGTGCACGAAAGTGTCAGATTTGGCGGTGGAGGGGTGTTGGTGTATGGTGGCATCTCCATTGACGGGCGCACTGACCTCTACATCATTCGAGATGGAGCTCTGACTGGTCGCCGATATAGGGAGGAGATCCTCAGACCTGTTGTAGTCCCTTACGCTGCAGCAATCGGAGATAACTTCATTTTAATGGACGATAACTGCAGGCCACATCGTGCAAACCTGGTGGAGGATTTCCTTTTCGAGGAAGGAATCGTTCGAATGGAATGGCCAGCGTGTTCTCCAGACATGAATCCAATCGAGCACGTTTGGGACGCTCTAGGAAGACGAGTTTCCGGCCGCCAACAACCCCCACAAACTCTCCAAGAACTGGAAAGAGCTCTTCTGGAAGAGTGGGGCAGAATACCCAACTCGTCATTAATAGCCTCATTGAGTCCATGCCTCAAAGGTGTTCAACGTTGCTGGCCGCCCGTGGAAACCATACCCCCTACTGAAAATGATTTTCTTTGAAGAAAACACCTTTTCTTATTCTTTTTTTCTCATATGCACAAATTGTGTTTTTTTCCTTTAGTACACAAATGCGCAATAAAATGCATTTTTTTCTGCCAAACATGTGTAATTTATTCTCATATAACCTACTATGTCTGTCGACCATGTATCAATCAGCTAAACAGTTTACCAGATACAAAATCATCCTAAAACTGCAATATCCTTTAATTGTTTTGAGCAGTGTATTTTTGTTGAAATTTTACAATTATAATGCAAAGTTTTGCCTAATTCGTTAATCAAGTGATTGAAGCCAGAACAGACGAGGTTCAGTTCACCCTGTTTCTAATTTATATATATTTTTTAATTTATTGAGGTATTATTTGAGGATTTTGTAATTATTTTAGGCTTTATTTTGGATATTTTCAGAGTTATGGCTTAAACTCTTGATTACGGATTATAGCCCACTGGTAGGAAATGAAAAAAAAAGGCCGAATTCGGAATTAAATACGGGAAAGCTGGAAATTGTTTTAATCCCTTCGACATAGGTCAGAAATAAACGTACTAAGTTTTCCCGCCCTACTAGGTGCGGCTTTGCCGCTACGAACAAATAGATAACTTAAAAAGTGCATTATTTCATGATTTTTAGCGTATTTCAAAAAGGATTTGTAAATGATGGGAAATATTGTTTATGATCTCTGATATTGTATTTGAATTATGCGTCGCATTTAATTTGACATACATAGTGAATAACAGTGCGTATGCATCCCATTTAAGGAGGTCGAAAATAGCGGGGAGGAGCGAGGGAACAAATGAGTGTGCAGGATTCTTGTCGGTAGAGGAATTATAGGTCAACTAATAGCACGATTTTAAACTTCGATATTTTACGAAAAGGACTAAGCTGGTTTTAATAAAAATTATTTTCGACTAGTATACGAGCACCTTAAGTTAAGTTCATAAAATTTTAAAACCTTCGTAATATTGAAAAAAAGTATTATAAGCTTTACTTTTTTTTTTTTTAACCAAGGTTTAAGGTTGACGATATCAGTTGAGAAATGCCATGTAAAACGGCTGTCAATTATGTACAGTCGTGGGAAAAAAAAACTAAACACCATCTACTAACTCCTCAACAAATCATCGTAGAAGAAAGTTACTGGTACCGAACGATTGGAAATAAAGTCTACTTTTAAATGATGTATATAAAATTTTCTTAAGGGTCATCTACATATTAAAATGAATCCAAACTTCATTTTTTTAAATGGCAATACCCAATTTTAACGAGATATTTCAAATCTTCGGTTCAAACTATGCCCAGACACCAAATTTCAAGTCATTTAAATGATAAGTTTTTGAATTATAAACATTCAAAATTTAGTGCTTCTAATGTTAAATTATATTTTCATATTTTTATTTATATCTCCCGAAATTATGCTCCTAATGTGCTAATTTTTTTTTGTAGTAATAATACTAATATACCCAAACATAAATAAGCTGAATTTGCAATTTTTATAATTTTATGATATGAATTATGAATTATGAAATTAATATTCGAAAAAATTATAAATTGCAACCTACAATTTTTTTGATAAATTTAGATTTATTAAGTCTTGCTTTATGGAAATTCAAAAATTTCACATTTTTCTTCCAAGTAGTTTTCAAATTATGCTTAAAAAACGGCAAAATGATGGTTTAAGGGGCCGTCTATGATGGAAGTGAGTAGACATTTTGAAATTTATTCTGATGTACTGTAATCAAACAGGTTTCATTGACGCTTAAACGTGCCTTGATCAAGAAGGCGGCTCTCTCGGTTAACAATCCAGTACGGAACTTCAATTTGGATACAGCCCTTAAAATAAGCTCGTTTTAAAATAATTAATTTCTCGGAAACTTATGGTACAAATTGCATAAAAATTCGTCTTTAGGCTAATTGAAGGGTGTAGAGTTAATTTATGCTGTCAAAAGTGGGTACTGCTATTGAAAAAAATAAAGTTATGGTTCGTGTTAATATGTAGATGGCCCCCTAAGCCAATTTTATGTACATTATTTAAAAGTAGACTTTATTTCCAATCGTTCGGTACCAGTAACTTTCTTCTACGATAATTTGTTGAGGAGTTAGAAGGGGGTGTTTTCTTTTTTTTTTCCACGACTGTACCTCTTTCTCGATAACTACTAAATTATATTCCTCAAAATATACAAAATAAAGCATTAACATAATTACAGAAACATCGCGAGGGCCTCAACAACTTAAAGAAAATACATGTATGTAATAAACGGAGGCAGGGCGGATTGATAACTCTGTCTCTCTCTTGATTAGCGGTTAAGGCAAAATTTAGAAATAGAATTGCGACCTTAATGTTCAGCAAAAATATTAATATGGGTACTCATTTTATTCAGAATTTCAAATTCTACGACATTTGTATTGACAATGTTTTTGAAAGAATTAATTGTTCTGAGATATTGTTAAGATAATTTAAAAAAAAGTGTTTTTCGACTATAAATATGTACATATTTTCTAATGTTCACCTAGTACGTGGGATAAAACTTAGTACTTTCATTTTAGACCTAAACGGAAGGGATTAAAACAATTTCCAGTTTCCCACCCACATAATTATGAGTTACATCCCCCCGATCACGGGTCTTTGAAATAGAATTGTGACAATGTTCAACAAAAATATTAAATGTAGTTCTCATTTTACTCGGAATTTTAAGCTGACGACGAGCTGAACACGGAAATTGCAAAACCTAAATTTCATTCCAGATTTCAAAGTGCTGCCATTTGCAAAATGACGTCAGCGTTACGCACAGATATATTTGTTTTTTATAATATAGATAGATATAGATTTTATTTTCATATCAAAATCTTGGTGGGTTTTTTTTCTTTTCAAACTAATTTTTTTCACCCTTACATCTATTTATATCTGAACCAAATCAATACTCGATCATTTCAAAGCTACTGTATAACATTAAGTGTGTATTTTTCAATAATATATACGTAATGTGAGTCGTACAGTAAAATGCGCAGAAAAACAGAAAAGTGACTTCGGACAGTGAATTTTTTTAAAAGATTAATTTTGTATTTTTTTTAAATGTATTGCAGTATTACAAAGAGAATTGAAAGTATATGCTTTTTGGTATTGTTATTATTATTTGGTATTAATATTCTGCATAATTTGATTTTTGGAGTCTTATGTGTAATTTTGAAATATGCCTGGAAAGGGAGGTGGGGGAGGGACAAGGTTCTTCCAGTATTTTAAATTCTTAAAGTTTGTCGTTATCATCCAGACTCTTTGAAATTTTTAGATGTTAAAAACATAATGTTTTCGTAGCCCGAGTGAAAAAATATTAATATTTAGTGGGAAAAAAGGCTGGTAAGATTTTTACCACGATGTAACTCTGGTTTTTGCTAATTTTGTCGAAGTTTTTGCAGATTTTATTTAGTAAAAAATATTTATATTTTTCCGAATATTTCGAAATTTTCGTAGGGTAAATCTGGCCTGTTGAGTTGTTCTAAAAAGATTGTGTTAAAATACGGACGTTTAGTTAGTTTTATGGTAGAAAAAATATAGTCTTTGTGAGGCGGGAAGTGACCTACGCTCACCAATGTATTTGAAAGAGTTAAAACTCATGTTTTTAAAAATCAATTGCATCATCAGTTAGAAGATTTTAACTTTTAGAGCATATATATATATATATATTTGCCGATACTCCTAAAATATCATCCTGGAATAAATTGCTACAAGTTTTCGGAAAAACGTTTTTGATCTTTTTTTCAAAAGTTTAACTGCTAGGTGGGGAGAATATCGTAAATTTAATATCGGAATATATCAACGTGTTAATATTGGTGATATATCGCGATAACTACCGTAAAGTGTATGCGAATAGAAAAATTGTTTATTTTAAAAGATAAATGGCATGTTACCAAAAATTTTAGTAGAAACAGATGTAGAAAGGAGCTAATAAGTGTTTCATGCTATTTTCTTCTACAGCATCCTTTAAATATATATATATATATATATATGTATATATATATATATATATATATATATAGGGAAGGTGGGGCAAAATCGGGTACCATAAAAGTTTGTTAGTCTCAAATGCTGTGAAATGGGAAAACAAACTTTGAACACTGTTTTATTATAGCCAAGGATTCGTTTTACATTAAAAACATTCTTTTCAAACAAAATATATATATAATTGTTTATATAAAAAAAATAGCTTTTTTCAAACGTATGCAAAAATCTGGTTTTACCTCGCTGGTTGTGTAAAACTGGGTATCCATTTAAAACTACTGGAAAACTCATTTTGGTCAAAAAGGTCTTGCTTAATATAGTAAAAAATACATTTTTATTATTTTTAACAAAACGAAATTGCACATGTGTTCTTCCATGTGTAAAAAAAAAAAAAAAAAAATTCGTTAGCAAATTTTCTACGTTGTATAGGCCTGCTTACTTTTCACTGTACGTTTTAGAGTTCTTTTAGCTTCAAAAATCACAGATGATTTTGTCATCATATTCTTCTGCATTACTACATGCTTCGTGTGCCTATCCGTCCCATTACAAACATCGTATTTGTATTCAGAATTTGAGTAATGTTCATAGCAAAACATACAGGTTTCATTATCCTCTTCTTATGAAGATGTGTCCGCAATCTTTTTTGGTTCCTTCTTTTTTTCTTTTAAAGAAACTTCTTTTTTCGTCTTGCAGTTTGTTTGGCTTATTTCTCCTTAATATCTGTTTCGATCTATAATTTATAGGGAGAAGAAATCAAAATAAGTTTTTCCCTTTCTTTTCTCAATTCTAAAGCCTTCCTTAGAAAGGGATAATAACATTTTAGGCGAAATTGGAAATACAGATTGCTGGGCTACATAGTCTGAAGATGTCGAATGGAGATGTCGCTAGAGATGAAACAAATACCTCAATTTCAATCAATCTTCGCAGATGACACTAGGGTGAAAGGAACTCTTTTATCTAGCGAGAGAAATATTCTTTTGATGTTCACGAGGGCCTCGTTCCCGTGGGAAAGTAGAAAGTGAAACCAGAGATGAAACCGGACGCGAAGGTTCCTGACTGCAGCCTATAGAGAAAGGGCTGGTCTATGAGATCATGGCCCACGGATGGTGAGTGGCTAATGGGAGTGGCTTTGGTCCTAGACGGAAAAACGAAACTGATAAAAGAGGATGCAAGAGCATTCTCGGGAGCTTAATTTTCCCTTCTGTTGAAGTTGAGACTTCAAGGTGTTTCTGGCCGTGCAGAGTGGAGATCTCTCACGGTTCGACGGCTTCGGGGCATACTCCGAAGCACAGAAAAGCGAAAGCCAGGTGTGGCTGTTAAGATATCTCCATCACGGAGTTGAAGATCGGAGGTTCCTAAACCTCGGTTAAACACCTACAAAAGTGCGACATTCCTGTCGAGCATCGCGAACTCTATCTTCGAAAATAGTAGACATTGAAATAATAAGAGACTGACTACACTGAAAGCGATCTATTATTCGAGGACTGGACTTGATTCTATAAATATATTATTGTCAGCTGAACTCGAACCCTTTTATGAAAAACGTTGTAAATAAGACTTATATAATCCAGAAAATATTATTTAATTGTTTGTAATGCAATAAAATATTTCTTCGACTTTAAATAAGCCTTGGCCGTTGAAGTTGCTTGCTACAACACCACCTTACGACATCGGCTCCGTTACAACTTGGTGGCAGCTAGAAGATTTTCATCAAGAATAATTGTTGTTAGAGGAAAGCCCAGGACGAAACAGACGGCGAACACCCGGAGTTTCTGACGACAACTCGAGAGGCAGCCGAAAGAATCGAAACTACAGTTCCGAGGAAGACAGAAGGACAGCCCTTCGGGAGCAAAAGACAGTTCACCCAGAACAAAAGACGGTTCGTCCAGAACGAAAGACAGTTCATCCAGAACAACGGCAATGAGACAGTTCATCTAGATCAACTAGACAGAGCTTCGAGACAGTGCAAGGTGGACCTTGGACGACAAACAGTGGGACGCAACACGCCCGATACGAGCCCTTGAGCTACAGTGGACGACACCCGCGGAGTGCCATAACGGACCGTTCCCCAGACAAGATACTTCAAGCAACAACTGCAACAGGTAAGCTCATTTCATTTTGAGTGGCTCTTAAACTATTATTTATCATACTGATAGGATGTTAAAATGTTGTTTAAATAAAAATATGAGAAACTTTTTGAGGTAAATGAAAATAGTAAGATTATGATAAATCGATAATGTGTAGTTAATGCATGGAAATCTAACGATTAATGCAAATTTATATGTTATGTTATCTTTATCATTATTTTTAATGTTTGGAATGCAGAAAGGATTAGATAGGCTAAATTCATAACTACTCAAAAAAAAAAAATGCCCAGTAAATTTTCTTTTTCTTATATAATTTGTGTAAGAAATATATTTTGATGAGTGATTGTATAAAGAGAATTTTTGATGCATGCTGGATTGCTAAATGACAAACAGAGTAAATTAAACTTTTACCCTAAATAGTATAGATGCATTTTGATAAAGGTTGCAGAAAGTGTTCAGTTCTTCAGAAATACTGGGAATGTAGTTTGCCTACAGTATTTGAAAAATTATTTATTGTTTTCATATTGTGTGTATAGGGACTCTAAAGCTTTAAAATTTTGAATTTTATTTTTTGCTTTACGTTTGGCACAAAAATATAGAAATTCTGAAAATCTTTTGAAAAATCATAAAATTATTTTTACATATTGGTTATGCATTTGAAATGTTTATTTATATTGTGTGCTTAGGGGTAAAATATTTCTTGTGATGTGTAAGGTTCATATACTTTTAAATTGATAAACAAAACGAATAGTTTCCGTTTGTATTATTTCAACATACCGTAGTCATGTCGAAGTTAAATTCACTGAAGTACTGCAGGAAAGCGGATTTACAGAATCTCGCGGAAGTTTTAGATGTGGAAATAGATGAAGAAGACAATATGGCAACGATAATCGAAAAAATTGAAGCAGCAGAAAAATACGACAAGGAACTAACTTTAGTGCAGGCAGGGTTTATCGTGAAAGATAGGGAAGACCGAATCGCGGCAGAAAAAGAGAAAGAGAGGGAAAAAAGAGAGAGAGAGAGAGAGGGGAGAGAGAAGAGAGAGAGAAAGAAAAATAAAGGGCGTTTACTTTAGAACAGCTAAAATTAACGCAAAGTTCAGAAAGGCGAAATTCTACGGCTAGCAGCGGTTTCGAAAGATCCGTTAAATTACCTCTTAAAACTATTATGCATCGTTTTGATCCTGAACGATCCGACATAACATTATTCCTGAATTTGTTCGAGCGACAGGCGAATAGGTCCGGAATAGCGCAAGATGAATACGTCACACACTTGTTAGCTTTATTGCCGGTGGAAATTGCAGAATTAATCTTACGCGTACCAGCTCAAAAAATTGACAATTTCGAACATGTTAAATCGCTTTTATTAGCCCGGTACAGGCTGAGTGCGGAAGCGTACCGTTAAAAATTGAATAAACATGCACGTAATCCACGAAACCCGTGGAGAGATCTCATATTCGAATTGAATAGTTTTCTTGAAGGATGGATTAACGGTTTGGGTATTACGCAGTTTTCTGAATTAAAAGACTTGTTGATCACTGATCAGATCAAACGACGCGCGTCGGTCGATTTGAAAGAGCATTTTATTGATTCGTGGGCGAATTATAAAGATCCCTTGGTGCTCGCTACGGCACTAGACGAATACGAGGCGATAAAAGGAGTGTCAAGAAAATCGTGGAATACGAAACCAAAATTTGAAGGAAATTCGCGGGATAGGAGAATGGAAAAAACGGAAAATGAAGACGAAATGAGAGATTGGCATTCGGAAACCAAAACTAATTGGAGAGAGAAAAACACGGAAAACGAAAGAGAAAGGATCTTCGAACGTAAAAATTGGAATAAGTGTTTTATTTGCTCCAAAATTGGGCATTTAAAAGCCAATTGTCCGGAAAACAAAAGGAACTTAGAACCTAATACTAGCGTTCATCACATTTGCGTAGGTACGAATTTTGAGGAAAGTTTCAAACCTTATCTTAGCCGTGCTCTAATTAACGGAAAGGAATGCACGACTTTAAGGGATTCCGGAAGTAGCTATGATGTGACCCCTAGTCAATTAATTAAGCCCAATCAGTTAGACGGTGGTGCTGTACGAGTTAGGCAACCGTTGACGAACGATACGCTTCGTTTACCGACCGCCCACGTTGTCGTAGAAATTGAAGGAGTGGGGAATATAAAAACGAGGGCCATAGTAGCAGAGAATAAATCAGACTTGTCGTATTATATATTAGGAAACGAAACTCAAAAGTTAATCGATAAAATTAAGAAGGGAAAGGCAGAGACTTTAGACGCCGGGAGAAACGCAAGTGGGGCCAATCTGAAACTGAAACAACAGCGGTCCAATCCGACGCAAGGGAACGAGTCGAAAAAGAGAAACCCCCGGGCAAAAATGATTGACGTGAATACGGGATGAAAATCTAGTGAGGATGAACGTTGGTTAAGGAAGATGAATGGGAATTTTAAAGTAGACGGAGGGGACCTTTTGTTACCCGATCGAGAGGGGAATTTAAGCGTTGGATTAAGCAAGGTTGGGAGAGAAAGGCTTAAAACAGAAAAAGATGCGGACGACTCGTTAAGCGAAGCTAGAACAAGGTCAAAAATAAAGAAGACGCATTGTATTTGTGGGGCTTTCGAGAAGTCAAATGACTCCCGTATAGGTATAGCTTTAACGGGCGATCAAAGAGATAAGCCGGTAAGAATTGGGCAGACCAGGAATAACAAGAAATCCAGGCGCGATAAAGATACGTTAAAAAGAAATGCAGTGTCAGGAGATGCAGGTTTAGGTTCCACCAGACATAAGTCGTATGAAAGGGGTACGAGAAGAATGAATCGAGGGAGAATCGATTATAAAAGTTCCGCGACTAATCATTTTACAAACGTCCCAAGTAGACACGAAAAGTCTCAAGTCTATAGAGTAAACATACCGAAACCTAATGAAAAAGGCGTGGAGAATAGAAACGTTTTAACACGTAAAGCTTCGCGGCCCAAACACTATGCTAAATTCAGAGATAAGCTTTCAAGTGACATGTTTTAGCAGTTAAGGATTTAGTAGAGGATTGTGTGACTCAAACTCAACTTAAATATATGTATATACTAATATTCATTTTATTATGTGTAAATGTAATCGTGTAAAATATAAATGTGTTTTGTCTGTTGAAGAGAAATTTCGTAATCAAATGTGTCCAGTATTTGCAGGCTAAGTATAAAATGCAGGAAAAGGTTTTTTTTTTAGGAATTGATATAATTAAATATGGGCCACTTGAAATGTATGAGCTAACCACTTCACATACGTGTACATTTTAGGTGAGATGTAACTTAATTACTTTAAATGATAAAATCAGAAGGTAATAATAACTAATAATATTTATTAACATCTTGGAAAATACGCGCAAACGACATGCACGGAAAGGCAAGCCACAATAATACTCATGGACTGTTGCCAAATTACAAAAGAGAAAAGTTCTTGTGCTGATATCAGTTCAGTTCAGATTCAGCCAAAAACGGCTATTGCATGTTGCCACATCACCCCCTTCCCAGTGACGAAGTGGCGTCAAGATAACGGGGATTGAATTTAACTCGGCGACCAGATTTGGTAACATATGGCTGTTGACTGGTAGATGGGTCAGAAGACAGCGGTTGGATGGTTGTCAGGCCAGAAGGAGACTGTGGTAGGTCAGGCATTGCTGAAGGGAAAAACACAGTCTGTTCTGGAGGCACAGCATCAGGAACTACATTGATAAATGCTGGCTTCAACCGATCAATGTTCACAGTTGAGGTTTTGTTGTGTAGCTGGATGTTGAAGGTTTTATCACTGCGGGATAACACCCGAAATGGTCCAGTGTAAAATGGTTGAAGACTTCTACGAGTAGCATCCTGTCGTAAAAAGACATGACTACACGAAGAAAGTGCATTATGCACAAAAATGGAACGACCAGTGCGCAGGCTGGTTGGAACAGGACGGATTGTGGATATGTGGTCTTTCAAGCGACCAACAAATGTAGCTGGATCTATATAGTCCTTGGATGCAGAAACAAATTCACCAGGTAAGCGAAGAGTTTCACCATAGACGAGTTCAGCAACACTAGCTTGCAGGTCTTCTTTGATGGATGAGCGGAGACCCAGGAGAATAGTGGGTAGTATCTCAACCCAGCGTTCTGTGGCATAGCAGCGAATGGTAGCCTTAGGACTTCTGTGAAATCGTTCAACAAGTCCATTCGATGCTGGATGGTATGGAGTCGTGTATATATGGTATGTGCCAATGATTTTAGACAAACTTTCAAACAGCTGAGATTCAAATTGTCGTCCACGGTCTGTGGTGATCCGGAGAGGTACACCAAACCTGCAAATCCACTCAGAATAGAATTTGAAGGGAATAGTGTCAGCAGTTATGTCCTCTATTGGAAAGGCCTCTGGCCAACGTGTGAATCTGTCCACTAGTGTTAGGAGATACTGGCAGCCTTTCGATTGAGGGAGAGGATCCACTAAATCTAATTGGACATGCTCAAAGCGAGAACTTGGAGTGGCGAACTGACCTGGGCGACTGAATGTGTGCTTATGGACCTTGCTGCGCTGACACGGAATGCAGGAACGAGTCCACTTGGTAATGTCAGTTTGAATAGACGGTCAACAGAAACGTTGTTTTATTAGCTGCACGGTTGACTTGACACCAGGATGGGAGAGTCCATGAAGACTGTCAAAGAGCTGGCGACGCATCACTAGAGGTACAAAAGGTCTGATTTTGTCAGTCGAGACATCACAATAAAGTTCAGATGAGGAACCACTTTTTACTGGAAAATTCTTAAGAACTAAATTGGATGAAGTAGGGTTTTGCAGTAGCTCACACAGTTCACTGTCACTAAGTTGTGCTTCAGCCATTGTTTGTAGACCGAGATCCAGGGATATTGCATTTATGCGGGAGAGTGCATCAGCAACACTCTTATCCTGCCCGCTGACATGTTGAATATCCGTCGAAAACTGAGCTATGAAATCAAGATGCCTAAGTTGTCGAGGAGTACATTTATCAGGTTTCTGTCCAAACACAAAACACAAAGGTTTGTGGTCAGTGTATATAGTAAATGATCTAGCTTCAACCATGTATCTGAAGTACTTAATTGCCTCGTAAATAGCTAACAGCTCTCTATCATAAGCCGAATAGCTTTGCTGTGCAGGAGAAATTTTTTTTGGAAAAAATGCAAGTGGCTGAAGACATTGTTCCGTTTTTTGGTGTAATGCTGCAACAATAGCTGTATCGGATGCATCTGCATGCAACACTAATGTAGCAGTTGGATCAGGATGACATAGCATTGTGGCCTGAGAAAGTTTTTCTTTACAAGTTTCAAAAGCTTTTGTCGTAGCATCAGTCCAAGAAATTTCCCGTTTGTCATTCTTTTGATAATTTTGCAGCAAGTGATTTAGTGGCATTTGAATGGAAGCCATCTCAGGAAGAAAACGACTGTAAAAATTTAAGGCACCTAAGAATCTGCGGAGTTCTTTCACTACTTTTGGTTGGGGAAAGTCTATAATTGCCTTAACTTTATCTGGAAGAGGTTTACAACCATGCTCAGAGACAAGGTATCCAAGGAACTGAATTTCATCCTGGAAAAACTCACATTTAGATGGATTGATAGTCAAATTATATTTGTCAAGACGACTTAACACTTGCTTAAGGTGTGCTTCATGCTCAGCTGGAGATTTACTGGCAATCAAAATGTCATCCAGGTATGGAAAACAGAAATCAAGATCACAGAGAACTTCATGAATGTGCCTCTGAAATGTTTGGGCAGCATTCGACAGCCCAAATGGCATAAAAACAAATTCGAATAAACCAAATGGGGTAGTAATGGCTGTTTTGGGAATGTCAGTAGGGTTAACAGGGATATGATGAAAAGCCCGCACAATATCTACTTTTGAGAAAATTTTAGCACCACGCAAATTATGAGTAAAATCTTGAATGTGGGGTATAGGATATTTATCAGGACGTGTTATCTTATTAAGTGCTCTGTAATCCCCGGTGGGACGCCAGTCACCTGAACTCTTACGAACAAGGTGCAAAAGAGATGCCCAATTAGATTTAGATGGCCGACAGATACCCTGTTCTAACATAAATTGGAACTCCCGTTTAGCTGCAGCAAGTTGTGCAGGGTGGAGTCTTCGCGGTTTGCTAAAAACAGGTGGGCCAGAAGTTTCAATGAAATGGTAAGTATTATGAGGAATTTTGCTGTTAAAAGAGCGGGGACGTGTAAGGTTAAGAAACTGGTTTAGAATTTTATGAACGGTTGAATCCTTACAGATACTTTTGACAGATGTAAATATACCCTTTATAAATTGGCCTTTGCTAGTTAATTTCGTTAGTGGATCGATAAGACAGTTGTTTTTAAGATCAATTAATAACCCGATATGAGCTAAAAAATCTGATCCAATAATAGGACGCTTAACATCTGCCAACGTAAATTCCCACTTGAAGCTACGTCTAAGGTTTAGCTCAACTTCAACAAGTTTTTGCCCATAAGTGGATATCTTAGTATTGTTGGCAGCAAAAAGACAAAAAGTTGATGGGTTTGATTTGGTGGTGTTGGGAATTACAGAGACATCTGCACCTGAATCAATTAAATAATTTGTCTTAGTGGCTGGATCATAAATACATAAGCGACTATTGTGTGGAGGTTGTGTGCGATCACATGCCGCTACTGTGATGCACTCGTGTCGTTTCCCGCTTGGGAAAAAGAACATGGCTTTGTACATTTTCTAGCTTGAGGGCCAAAACGTGTATGATAGTAACAAATATCGGCATTATGTCTCCGGCCGTTTGACAAACTGCGGTTTCTATAAAAATTGTCTTTTCTGCTATGATGGGGAGAACGAGAGCGATTCTCAGACAAAGATACTGTTAATGCTTCGACCTTTTTTGACAATTCAGAAACCTGAAGACGTAGAATTTTTATCTCGTTGGACTCTGACATTGCAGCTATTACATGATCATTGGGGGGGGGGGGGGGGGTGCTGATTTCGGACACTTTATCTGCTAGGACGGCAAGTTTGTCCAATTCATCACCCCCTTCTGCCAAAACGGCTTGAATGTTACTTGGCAGGCGTTGTAGCCAAAGAGTTCTTAGAAAATCGTCTGTAACTTGGCCGGAGGCAAGGTCCTTCATCTTTCTGAGCAACACACTTGGTTTCTGGTCCCCAAGTGTGAGCTCTTGCAGGAGTGCCTTCGTGTTTTGGGCAGTAGAGTTTTCAAAAATTGTTAGCAACTTTTCTTTTAGAGTGGTAAAAGGGTTTACATCGGGCGGTGTGAATATAAGATCACTAACAGAAGGCAGGATATCAGTATCTAAAATGTTGATTAGATAATTATATTTAGTTTTTTCATCAACGATTTTATTAAGTGTGAATGCCGAATCAAGTTGCTCGAAAAATAGTTTGATATTGTGCTTAGAAAACGTTGGCATTTTTGCCTGCACGGCAAGAACTCCTGTCTCTTGATCGACAGACATATCTTTATTTTACTTTTGAAGGCCAACAAAATAAGGAAATAAAAATTACTAGGTGTGATAAGAATGATTAAAATTAATATACATTTATATTACACAATAAAGTTGTTCCGATTACGATACGATTTACAACACGAGAAGGAAAAAAATAAATATTTACATATCAAGGTGCAAGTACAAAACAAAAAAATAAAAATGATCTAACAGATATCAGGTGCCAATTAATTTCTTAGTAGAAGTAATACTTGCGATTGACACAAAACGGGGAACAGCCATTACGAGAAGAAAAAAATTATATAAAAAAAAAACTGTAACCATACCTGGAGACAGCGTATTTATTTACACTGTTAGCGTTTTATAATTAAGCAGATACGAGGCATAAGGACATGTTGCGAACTTATCATCGAAATGAAGATCTTGAAAGCACGTTGCTTGAGGTTAGGCCTAAGTAGCCATGAGGCTGATCGATCACGCTGTTTTTTTTTAATTATCGATGAAACGCGTTCAGAGTCCGTGGTCACCACTGTACATTTTAGGTGAGATGTAACTTAATTACTTTAAATGATAAAATCAGAAGGTAATAATAACTAATAATATTTATTAACATCTTGGAAAATACGCGCAAACGACATGCACGGAACGGCAAGCCACAATAATACTCATGGACTGTTGCTAAATTACAAAAGAGAAAAGTTCTTGTGATGATATCAGTTCAGTTCAGATTCAGCCAAAAACGGCTATTGCATGTTGCCACATACAGCATATTACGTCTGGTAGCCGAAATATGATTTGAGGGAGGGGTGTTGTGAGAATTCGACGATATCTCACATTGGAACTCTCAATTTACAAGGCAAAAGCCAGCATAGGGAAGCTAATGTATTTTCACCCAGCCTCCAAATTTCTTCAGAGTCCTAGAAAATGTCGCTAGAGATGAAACAAATACCTCAATTTCAATCAATCTTCGCAGATGACACTAGGGTGAAAGGAACTCTTTTATCTAGCGAGAGAAATATTCTTTTGATGTTCACGAGGGCCTCGTTCCCGTGGGAAAGTAGAAAGTGAAACCAGAGATGAAACCGGACGCGAAGGTTCTTTCCTGACTGCAGCCTATAGAGAAAGGGCTGGTCTATGAGATCATGGCCCACGGATGGTGAGTGGCTAATGGGAGTGGCTTTGGTCCTAGACGGAAAAACGAAACTGATAAAAGAGGATGCAAGAGCATTCTCGGGAACTTAATTTTCCCTTCTGTTGAAGTTGAGACTTCAAGGTGTTTCTGGCCGTGCAGAGTGGAGATAATCTCACGGTTCGACGGCTTCGGGGCATACTCCGAAGCACAGAAAAGCGAAAGCCAGGTGTGGCTGTTAAGATATCTCCATCACGGAGTTGAAGATCGGAGGTTCCTAAACCTCGGTTAAACACCTACAAAAGTGCGACATTCCTGTCGAGCATCGCAAACTCTATCTTCGAAAATAGTGGACATTGAAATAATAAGAGACTAACTACACTGAAAGCGATCTATTATTCGAGGACTGCACTTGATTTTATAAATATATTATTGTCAGCTGAACTCGAACCCTTTTATGAAAAACGTTGTAAATAAGACTTATATAATCCAGAAAATATTATTTAATTGTTTGTAATGCAATAAAATATTTCTTCGACTTTAAATAAGCCTTGGCCGTTGAAGTTGCCCGCTACCACACCACCTTACGACATCGGTTCCGTTAAAACTTGGTGGCAGCTAGAAGATTTTCATCAAGAATAATTGTTGTTAGAGGAAAGCCCCGGAGGAAACAGACGGCGAACACCCGGAGTTTCTGACGACAACTCGAGAGGCAGCCGAAAGAATCGAAACTACAGTTCCGAGGAAGACAGAAGGACAGCCCTTCGGGAGCAAAAGACAGTTCACCCAGAACAAAAGACGGTTCGTCCAGAACGAAAGACAGTTCATCCAGAACAACGGCAATGAGACAGTTCATCTAGATCAACTAGACAGTGCTTCGAGACAGTGCAAGGTGGACCTTGGACGACAAACAGTGGGACTCAACACGCCCGATACGAGCCCTTGAGCTACAGTGGACGACACCCGCGGAGTGCCATAACGGACCGTTCCCCAGACAAGATACTTCAAGCAACAACTGCAACAGGTAAGCTCATTTCATTTTGAGTGGCTCTTAAACAATTATTTATCATACTGATAGGATGTTAAAATGTTGTTTAAATAAAAATATGAGAAACTTTTTGAGGTAAATGAAAATAGTAAGATTATGATAAATCGATAATGTGTAGTTAATGCATGGAAATCTAACGATTAATGCAAATTTATATGTTATGTTATCTTTATCATTATTTTTAATGTTTGGAATGCAGAAAGGATTAGATAGGCTAAATTCATAACTACTCAAAAAAAAAAAATGCCCAGTAAATATTTTTTTCTTATATAACTTGTGTAAGAAATATATTTTGATGAGTGATTGTATAAAGAGAATTTTTGATGCATGCTGGATTGCTAAATGACAAACAGAGTAAATTAAACTTTTACCCTAAATAGTATAGATGCATTTTGATAAAGGTTGCAGAAAGTGTTCAGTTCTTGAGAAATACTGGGAATGTAGTTTGCCTATAGTATTTGAAAAATTACTTATTGTTTTCATATTGTGTGTATAGGGACTCTAAAGCTTTAAAATTTTGAATTTTATTTTTTGCTTTACGTTTGGCACAAAAATATAGAAATTCTGAAAATCTTTTGAAAAATCATAAAATTAATTTTACATATTGGTTATGCATTTGAAATGTTTATTTATATTGTGTGCTTAGGGGTAAAATATTTCTTGTGATGTGTAAGGTTCATATACTTTTAAATTGATAAACAAAACGAATAGTTTCCGTTTGTATTATTTCAACATACCGTAGTCATGTCGAAGTTAAATCCACTGAAGTACTGCAGGAAAGCGGATTTACAGAATCTCGCGGAAGTTTTAGATGTGGAAATAGATGAAGAAGACAATATGGCAACGATAATCGAAAAAATTGAAGCAGCAGAAAAATACGACAAGGAACTAACTTTAGTGCAGGCAGGGTTTATCGTGAAAGATAGGGAAGACCGAATCGCGGCAGAAAAAGAGAAAGTGAGGGGAAAAAAAGAGAGAGAGAGAGAGAAGAGAGAGAAGAGAGAGAGAAAGAAAAAGAAAGGGTGTTTACTTTAGAACAGCTAAAATTAACGCAAAGTTCAGAAAGGCGAAATTCTACGGCTAGCAGCGGTTTCGAAAGATCCGTTAAATTACCTCTTAAAACTATTATGCATCGTTTTGATCCTGAACGATCCGACATAACATTATTCCTGAATTTGTTCGAGCGACAGGCGAATAGGTCCGGAATAGCGCAAGATGAATACGTCACACACTTGTTAGCATTATTGCCGGTGGAAATTGCAGAATTAATCTTACGCGAACCAGCTCAAAAAATTGACAATTTCGAACATGTTAAAACGCTTTTATTAGCCCGGTACAGGCTGAGTGCGGAAGCGTACCGTCAAAAATTGAATAAACATGCACGTAATCCATGAAACCCGTGGAGAGATCTCATATTCGAATTGAATAGTTTTCTTGAAGGATGTATTAACGGTTTGGGTATTACGCAATTTTCTGAATTAAAAGACTTGTTGATCACTGATCAGATCAAATGACGCGCGTCGGTCGATTTGAAAGAGCATTTTATTGATTCGTGGGCGAATTATAAAGATCCCTTGGTGCTCGCTACGGCACTAGACGAATACGAGGCGATAAAAGGAGTGTCAAGAAAATCGTGGAATACGAAACTAAAATTTGCAGGAAATTCGTGGGATAGGAGAATGGAAAAAACTTAAAATGAAGACGAAATGAGAGATTGGCATTCGGAAACCTAAACTAATTGGAGAGAGAAAAACACGGAAAACGAAAGAGAAAGGATCTTCGAACGTAAAAATTGGAATAAGTGTTTTATTTGCTCCAAAATTGGGCATTTAAAAGCCAATTGTCCGGAAAACAAAAGGAACTTAGAACCTATAACTAGCGTTCATCACATTTGCGTAGGTACGAATTTTGAGGAAAGTTTCAAACCTTATCTTAGCCGTGCTCTAATTAACGGAAAGGAATGCACGACTTTAAGGGATTCCGGAAGTAGCTATGATGTGACCCCTAGTCAATTAATTAAGCCCAATCAGTTAGACGGTGGTGCTGTACGAGTTAGGCAACCGTTGACGAACGATACGCTTCGTTTACAGACCGCCCACGTTGTCGTAGAAATTGAAGGAGTGGGGAATATAAAAACGAGGGCCATAGTAGCAGAGAATAAATCAGACTTGTCGTATTATATATTAGGACACGAAACTCAAAAGTTAATTGATAAAATTAAGAAGGGAAAGGCAGAGACTTTAGACGCCGGGAGAACTGCAAGTGGGGCCAATCTGAAACTGAAACAACAGCGGTCCAATCCGACGCAAGGGAACGAGTCGAAAAAGAGAAACCCCCGGGCAAAAATGATTGACGTGAATACGGGATGAAAATCTAGTGAGGATGAACGTTGGTTAAGGAAGATGAATGGGAATTTTAAAGTAGACGGAGGGGACCTTTTGTTACCCGATCGAGAGGGGAATTTAAGCGTTGGATTAAGCAAGGTTGGGAGAGAAAGGCTTAAAACAGAACAAGATGCGGACGACTCGTTAAGCGAAGCTAGAACAAGGTCAAAAATAAAGAAGACGCATTGTATTTGTGTGGATTTGGAGAAGTCAAATGACTCCCGTATAGGTATAGCTTTAACGGGCGATCAAAAAGATAAGCCGGTAAGAATTGGGCACACCAGGAATAACAAGAAATCCAGGCGCGATAAAGATACGTTAAAAAGAAATGCAGTGTCAGGAGATGCAGGTTTAGGTTCCACCAGACATAAGTCGTATGAAAGGGGTACGAGAAGAATGAATCGAGGGAGAATCGATTATAAAAGTTCCGCGACTAATCATTTTACAAACGTCCCAAGTAGACACGAAAAGTCTCAAGTCTATAGAGTAAACATACCGAAACCTAATGAAAAAGGCGTGGAGAATAGAAACGTTTTAACACGTAAAGCTTCGCGGCCCAAACACTATGCTAAATTCAGAGATAAGCTTTCAAGTGACATGTTTTAGCAGTTAAGGATTTAGTAGAGGATTGTGTGACTCAAACTCAACTTAAATATATGTATATACTAATATTCATTTTATTATGTGTAAATGTAATCGTGTAAAATATAAATGTGTTTTGTCTGTTGAAGAGAAATTTCGTAATCAAATGTGTCCAGTATTTGCAAGCTAAGTATAAAAATGAGGAAAAGGTTTTTTTTTTTTAGGAATTGATATAATTAAATATGGGCCACTTGAAATGTATGAGCTAACCACTTCACATACAGTGTACATTTTAGGTGAGATGTAACTTAATTACTTTAAATGATAAAATCAGAAGGTAATAATAACTAATAATATTTATTAACATCTTGGAAAATACGCGCAAACGCCATGCACGGAAAGGCAAGCCACAATAATACTCATGGACTGTTGCCAAATTACAAAAGAGAAAAGTTCTTGTTCTGATATGAGTTCAGTTCAGATTCAGCCAAAAACGGCTATTGCATGTTGCCACATCACCCCCTTCCCAGTGACGAAGTGGCGTCAAGATAACGGGGGTTGAATTTAACTCGGCGACCAGATTTGGTAACATATGGCTGTTGACTGGTAGATGGGTCAGAAGACAGCGGTTGGCTGGTTGTCAGGCCAGAAGGAGACTGTGGTAGGTCAGGCATTGCTGAAGGGAAAAACACAGTCTGTTCTGGAGGCACAGCATCAGGAACTACATTGATAAATGCTGGCTTCAACCGATCAATGTTCACAGTTGAGGTTTTGTTGTGTAGCTGGATGTTGAAGGTTTTATCACTGCGGGATAACACCCGAAATGGTCCAGTGTAAAATGGTTGAAGACTTCTACGAGTAGCATCCTGTCGTAAAAAGACATGACTACACGAAGAAAGTGCATTATGCACAAAAATGGAACGACCAGTGCGCAGGCTGGTTGGAACAGGACGGATTGTGGATATGTGGTCTTTCAAGCGACCAACAAATGTAGCTGGATCTATATAGTCCTTGGATGCAGAAAAAAATTCACCAGGTAAGCGAAGAGTTTCACCATAGACGAGTTCAGCAACACTAGCTTGCAGGTCTTCTTTGATGGATGAGCGGAGACCCAGGAGAATAGTGGGTAGTATCTCAACCCAGCGTTCTGTGGCATAGCAGCGAATGGCAGCCTTAAGACTTCTGTGAAATCGTTCAACAAGTCCATTCGATGCTGGATGTTATGGAGTCGTGTATATATGGTGGGTGCCAATGATTTTAGACAAACTTTCAAACAGCTGAGATTCAAATTGTCGTCCACGGTCTGTGGTGATCCGGAGAGGTACACCAAACCTGCAAATCCACTCAGAATAAAATTTGAAGGCAATAGTGTCAGCAGTTATGTCCTCTATTGGAAAGGCCTCTGGCCAACGTGTGAATCTGTCCACTAGTGTTAGGAGATACTGGCAGCTTTTCGATTGAGGGAGAGGACCCACTAAATCTAAATGGACATGCTCAAAGCGAGAACTTGGAGTGGCGAACTGACCTGGGCGACTGAATGTGTGCTTATGGACCTTGCTGCGCTGACACGGAATGCAGGAACGAGTCCACTTGGTAATGTCAGTTTGAATAGACGGCCAACAGAAACGTTGTTTTATTAGCTGCACGGTTGACTTGACACCAGGATGGGAGAGTCCATGAAGACTGTCAAAGATCTCGCGACGCATCACTAGAGGTACAAAAGGTCTGATTTTGTCAGTCAAGACATCATAATAAAGTTCAGATGAGGAACCACTTTTTACTGGAAAATTCTTAAGAACTAAATTGGATGAAGTAGGGTTTTGCAGTAGCTCACACAGTTCACTGTCACTAAGTTGTGCTTCAGCCATTGTTTGTAGACCGAGATCCAGGGATATTGCATTTATGCGGGAGAGTGCATCAGCAACACTCTTATCCTGCCCGCTGACATGTTGAATATCCGTCGAAAACTGAGCTATGAAATCAAGATGCCTAAGTTGTCGAGGAGTACATTTATCAGGTTTCTGTCCAAACACAAAACACAAAGGTTTGTGGTCAGTGTATATAGTAAATGATCTAGCTTCAACCATGTATCTGAAGTACTTAATTGCCTCGTAAATAGCTAACAGCTCTCTATCATAAGCCGAATAGCTTTGCTGTGCAGGAGAAATTTTTTTTGGAAAAAATGCAAGTGGCTGAAGACATTGTTCCGTTTTTTGGTGTAATGCTGCAACAATAGCTGTATCGGATGCATCTGCATGCAACACTAATGTAGCAGTTGGATCAGGATGACATAGCATTGTGGCCTGAGAAAGTTTTTCTTTACAAGTTTCAAAAGCTTTTGTCGTAGCATCAGTCCAAGAAATTTCCCGTTTGTCATTCTTTTGATAATTTTGCAGCAAGTGATTTAGTGGCATTTGAATGGAAGCCATCTCAGGAAGAAAACGTCTGTAAAAATTTTAGGCACCTAAGAATCTGCGGAGTTCTTTCACTACTTTTGGTTGGGGAAAGTCTATAATTGCCTTACCTTTATCTGGAAGAGGTTTACAACCATGCTCAGAGACAAGATGTCCAAGGAACTGAATTTCATCCTGGAAAAACTCACATTTAGATGGATTGATAGTCAAATTATATTTGTCAAGACGACTTAACACTTGCTGAAGGTGTGCTTCATGCTCAGCTGGAGATTTACTGGCAATCAAAATGTCATCCAGGTATGGAAAACAGAAATCAAGATCACAGAGAACTTCATGAATGTGCCTCTGAAATGTTTGGGCAGCATTCGACAGCCCAAATGGCATAAAAACAAATTCGAATAAACCAAATGGGGTAGTAATGGCTGTTTTGGGAATGTCAGTAGGGTTAACAGGGATATGATGAAAAGCCCGCACAATATCTACTTTTGAGAAAATTTTAGCACCATGCAAATTATGAGTAAAATCTTGAATGTGGGGTATAGGATATTTATCAGGACGTGTTATCTTATTAAGTGCTCTGTAATCCCCGGTGGGACGCCAGTCACCTGAACTCTTACGAACAAGGTGCAAAGGAGATGCCCAATTAGATTTAGATGACCGACAGATACCCTGTTCTAACATAAATTGGAACTCCCGTTTAGCTGCAGCAAGTTGTGCAGGGTGGAGTCTTCGCGGTTTGCTAAAAACAGGTGGGCCAGAAGTTTCAATGAAATGGTAAGTATTATGAGGAATTTTGCTGTTAAAAGGGCGGGGACGTGTAAGGTTAGGAAACTGGTTTAGAATTTTATGAACGGTTGAATCCTTACAGATACTTTTGACAGATGTAAATATACCCTTTATAAATTGGCCTTTGCTAGTTAATTTCGTTAGTGGATCGATAAGACAGTGGTTTTTAAGATCATTTAATAACCCGAAATGAGCTAAAAAATCTGATCCAATAATAGGACGCTTAACATCTGCCAACGTAAATTCCCACTTGAAGCTACGTCTAAGGTTTAGCTCAACTTCAACAAGTTTTTGCCCATAAGTGGATATCTTAGTATTGTTGGCAGCAAAAAGACAAAAAGTTGATGGGTTTGATTTGGTGGTGTTGGGAATTACAGAGACATCTGCACCTGAATCAATTAAATAATTTGTCTTAGTGGCTGGATCATAAATACATAAGCGACTATTGTGTGGAGGTTGTGTGCGATCACATGCCGCTACTGTGATGCACTCGTGTCGTTTCCCGCTTGGGAAAAAGAACATGGCTTTGTACATTTTCTAGCTTGAGGGCCAAAACGTGTATGATAGTAACAAATATCGGCATTATGTCTCCGGCCGTTTGACAAACTGCGGTTTCTATAAAAATTGCCTTTTCTGCTATGATGGGGAGAACGAGAGCGATTCTCAGACAAAGATACTGTTAATGCTTCGACCTTTTTTGACAGTTCAGAAACCTGAAGACGTAGAATTTTTATCTCGTTGGACTCTGACATTGCAGCTATTACATGATCATTGTGGGGGGGGGTGCTGATTTCGGACACTTTATCTGCCAGGACGGCAAGTTTGTCCAATTCATCACCCCCTACTGCCAAAACGGCTTGAATGTTACTTGGCAGGCGTTGTAGCCAAAGAGTTCTTAGAAAATCGTCTGTAACTTGGCCGGAGGCAAGGTCCTTCATCTTTCTGAGCAACACACTTGGTTTCTGGTCCCCAAGTGTGAGCTCTTGCAGGAGTGCCTTCGTTTTTTGGGCAGTAGAGTTTTCAAAAATTGTTAGCAACTTTTCTTTTAGAGTAGTAAAAGGGTTTACATCGGGCGGTGTGAATATAAGATCACTATCAGAAGACAGGATATCAGTATCTAAAATGTTGATTAGATAATTATATTTAGTTTTTTCATCAACGATTTTATTAAGTGTGAATGCCGAATCAAGTTGCGCGAAAAATAATTTGATATTGTGCTTAGAAAACGTTGGCATTTTTGCCTGCACGGCAAGAACTCCTGTCTCTTGATCGACAGACATATCTTTATTTTACTTTTGAAGGCCAACAAAATAAGGAAATAAAAATTACTAGGTGTGATAAGAATGATTAAAATTAATATACATTTATATTACACAATAAAGTTGTTCCGATTACGATACGATTTACAGCACGAGAAGGAAAAAAATAAATATTTACATATCAAGGTGCAAGTACAAAACAAAAAAATAAAAATGATCTAACAGATATCAGGTGCCAATTAATTTCTTAGTAGAAGTAATACTCGCGATTGACACAAAACGGGGAACAGCCATTACGAGAAGAAAAAAATTATATAAAAAAAACTGTAACCATACCTGGAGACAGCGTATTTATTTACACTGTTAGCGTTTTATAATTAAGCAGATACGAGGCATAAGGACATGTTGCGAACTTATCATCGAAATGAAGATCTTGAAAGCACGTTGCTTGAGGTTAGGCCTAAGTAGCCATGAGGCTGATCGATCACGCTGTTTTTAGGTGCGTTCGTAATTATATAAATACGTAGCACCTATAGTCGTCGTTCAGTCCGTCCGTCTGTCCGTCCGTCTGTCCGTCCGTCTGTCCGCATGTAACAGAGCAAAAACTACCCAACCGAATGGTCTGAAATTTCAAATATATGATTGTTGCAAAATTTTGTCGAGCCATTTCAAATTTTATGAAAATCGGATGTATAGTTTAATTACAGGGACAGTCAAAAGTTTTTCTTTACATTACGGCCAATGGGAAAAATTATTGCAAGTGCATTTTAATGATATTAGAGCCTTCCGAATGATCTGAAATTTTAAAGATATAACTGTTGCAAAATTTTGTCGAGCCCTTTCAAATTTTAGGAAAATCGGATGTATAGTTTAATTACAGGGACAGTCAAAAGTGTTCCGTTACATTACGGGGAATCGGAAAAAAATATTGGAAGTGCATTTTAATGATGTATCAGACTATGCGCTTTATGAAGTGCAAAAAATTATACATTCAGTACAATATGGGGTGCAAACAATAATTATAAAACTAGTTATAGTACGAACGCACCTCATTTGCCACGTTTGACGAGCAATTTCCAACTTGTTTTTAATTATCGATGAAACGCGTTCAGAGTCCGTGGTCACCACTGTACATTTTAGGTGAGATGTAACTTAATTACTTTAAATGATAAAATCAGAAGGTAATAATAACTAATAATATTTATTAACATCTTGGAAAATACGCGCAAACGACATGCACGGAAATGCAAGCCACAATAATACTCATGGACTGTTGCCAAATTACAAAAGAGAAAAGTTCTTGTGATGATATCAGTTCAGTTCAGATTCAGCCAAAAACGGCTATTGCATGTTGCCACATACAGCATATTACGTCTGGTAGCCGAAATATGATTTGAGGGAGGGGTGTTGTGAGAATTCGACGATATCTCACATTGGAACTCTCAATTTACAAGGCAAAAGCCAGCATAGGGAAGCTAATGTATTTTCACCCAGCCTCCAAATTTCTTCAGAGTCCTAGAAAATGTCGCTAGAGATGAAACAAATACCTCAATTTCAATCAATCTTCGCAGATGACACTAGGGTGAAAGGAACTCTTTTATCTAGCAAGAGAAATATTCTTTTGATGTTCACGAGGGCCTCGTTCCCGTGGGAAAGTAGAAAGTGAAACCAGAGATGAAACCGGACGCGAAGGTTCCTGACTGCAGCCTATAGAGAAAGGGCTGGTCTATGAGATCATGGCCCACGGATGGTGAGGGGCTAATGGGAGTGGCTTTGGTCCTAGACGGAAAAACGAAACTGATAAAAGAGGATGCAAGAGCATTCTCGGGAGCTTAATTTTCCCTTCTGTTGAAGTTGAGACTTCAAGGTGTTTCTGGCCGTGCAGAGTGGAGATCTCTCACGGTTCGACGGCTTCGGGGCATACTCCGAAGCACAGAAAAGCGAAAGCCAGGTGTGGCTGTTAAGATATCTCCATCACGGAGTTGAAAATCGGAGGTTCCTAAACCTCGGTTAAACACCTACAAAAGTGCGACATTCCTGTCGAGCATCGCGAACTCTATCTTCGAAAATAGTGGACATTGAAATAATAAGAGACTGACTACACTGAAAGCGATCTATTATTCGAGGACTGGACTTGATTCTATAAATATATTATTGTCAGCTGAACTCGAACCCTTTTATGAAAAACGTTGTAAATAAGACTTATATAATCCAGAAAATATTATTTAATTGTTTGTAATGCAATAAAATATTTCTTCGACTTTAAATAAGCCTTGGCCGTTGAAGTTGCCCGCTACCACACCACCTTACGACATCGGCTCCGTTACACCTGTTTAATATTTGATTAAAAAAAAATCCTGTTACAGATTATATAGCCTAGTTATATAGGATTGAGATTTTATGGATTATTTGTCATTTAGAGCAGATTATTTTATTTAGAGAAATAAGTCACGAAATATATTTGCATTTTAAGTGGACCTATAACGCAAGTTATTACACCTCAGATTAGAAAGGTATTTATTAAAATGTAATAAGCATAATATAAAATTATGCCTTAATTAGTACCATTATTAATTTCATTAATAATTGCAAATTATTTAATTTCATAAATGTAAGTTAAAAATTAGACCCACTTTTTAATATATAGACCCACTTTTTAATATAAAACAAAATCAAAATTAAAGTTTTTTCATTATAGCTAGATAGATTTAGAATTATATTATAACTTAACAGCATTAAGAATGCAATTTAAAATTCCATGCTAATTTATTAACTGTACTAAAAAAGCATTCTATGAGTGTCGGACAAAATTGGGTATACCCAGTTTTGACCCACTCTTAAGTACCCGGTTTTACCCCAACATGACAGAGTTTAAAACATGGCGTCACTACTCTTAATCCTATAAGCAAAAGATCAGTAAAAATTTTAAAATATTATCAGGAAAGGTAAGAATTAAATATAGTACTCAGGAATATTTAATATGCTGAAAAAAAGTGGTTATACGCGTAAAATCTAGAATCAAATAAAACAATTTTTTAAGAGTAATTGAAACTAATTCCTTCACACTAAAAAAAACCGCACACAGTAACGTTTCAATCAGCTATAAATGCCATAATGTTTACCGACAAGTAATTTCTCGTGTTGGCTGATAGACAGAAGTACAACTGAAGGAGGGATCTGCGCTACCCGGTTTAATCCACCTACCCTATTTTTTACAACTCGCCCATATATATATATACACACATACAAAATAAAAATAATTTTTTAAACAAGAACGTAAAATAATCAACCTTCAACGACAGATTATAATTTTCTAACACATTCAGAATTATGTAAAAAAAAAAAAAAAAAAAAAAAATCAACGTTTAATAAAGTTAAATATGATGGCTAAGTAAGCAAATTACAAAACACGTAACACATTTGAAAATTAAAGTTCAGCAATTATCAGTCATCGGAAAAATATCCGAATTCCTTTGTGCAACACTATATATGATCTATAGATTTGAATATATACCACATAGTATGCTAAACATTAGTTCATTTAAGAAACGCATTTTCACAGTTGAAAATTCCCCTTCAACATATTTCGTCAATAAACGGAAATGTATACATCTTTTTTGCAGCCCTGTATATGATTTACAGATTTTATACATACGAAGTAACTAAATTAGTTAAATTAAAAAAAAAAAAACCTCGAACCACAGCAGATAACGAACTTCCAGCAATTATTGTTTATTTATACAGTACTATAAGCGAATCCTTTTGTTTCCCCCCATAAACGATTAATGCTATGCTCATCATGTTCTATAGTAAGCATCTTTTTTGTACATTTCAGTGATGTGTATCAATTTCTATATGTTTGAAATAGTGTAATATCATACCAATATACTACACATGATTTTTCCCTACAGACCATTGAAATAGACCATAAAAAATCATTGATTAAAATCACAAATTTCTAAAAAAAAAATCAGTTGATTAAAATCATGATTTAATCGTTGATTAAAATCGTTAACACCCTATTGCAGCTAAATGGCAAGCATTAGTTTTTGTTAATCACGATTGATTGACGAATTTTTTCCCTCAACCAACTTACGCTTTTTGCAATATTTTTCCACATTTGATTTAAGAATTTCACAACATTTTCCTTCTACCTAACAAATGGAGAATTTTGCAGCTTTTTCTTACAAACTTTCTTTGCATTTATCCAAAATTTTCAGCCTAATAAAATATAAAATTATAACTAAAAATTAAATAAACAGCACATAAAGAAAAACTATAAAATTATTAATTTAGATATTTTAATTCCAATATTTCAATTGACTAAGGTTTAATGCAGTTTTATTTATTTTTTTAAAATAAATAAAATTGTGCGATTTGTGTTTGGTTGCCGTTTTCTCTGAGACGGGAAAATTCAAGTTTACCTGTGACCCTGTGAGAAAGAGAGAGGGGGGGGGGGGGGGGGTAATGTTCCTGCTGACCACTAAAATTTTCAAATTAGTTGTCCAAATGAATTTTTGGTGTTCTCGGACCAGCACACCACCAATTATTTAGAACACTGATTGATTTTTTAAATGCTGAAGATTTCCTTGTAAAAGAGATTTGAATTGATATACTGTTCAATTTTTTGATTAATTCCCCTGTGTGAAATTTGATTATTGTTATGTCTGCACAAGAAATATTTTATGTCTTAAAATATTTACTCTTTCATTTAAAACAGGTGGAGAAATTAACCTGATGCTTGGATCTATTCCATTTTACCTGTCTTGAAATCCTGATTCAGAACATACTAAGCTTCAAGAATTCTTTATATTTGATGACCTGAATGGTCAGAGAGGGTGTAGCACCCTCCTAAAACTGTCTGAGAGAAACTCTATGTAAAATGATATTATATTACAGTAAATATTAGTCTGACATACTATACATATAATTTAATGGTTATATAATTTGTATTTTCAATAAATGGAGCGGCATACCGCAAACCAACTTAAATGTGTTGCTATTTAATAGTGTCTGTAACCATTCCTTTTTCAACTATTGCAAGGTGGTGAATATTTTTCTTTTTTACGAGTATTGTTAAAAAATAAATAAATCGTCGTCATAGATTATCATTTAGGAATACTGAAAAAATACTTATATATGTAAGAATAATTAGTCGCTTGGTGGCGACACTACTGTTATTAAATTAACCCTTCAAAGTAAGTATTTAATATACTATAGAAATACATTGTGTATTTAAAAAAAGCTTTAAAGTTTAAAGTAATACTTTTGTATTAGCTGATATTAGAGGTTAAATAGATTCTGCTACTTACAGCTGCCTTTTTAATGCTGATTATTTCAGTGTTTACGCATATACTTTGATTATGTATTCATTATGTTTGTGCTTTATTTATTCAAAAGTGTTATATTCATTATTGAATGTTAAACAGAAACAAATACTAAACTTTTTTTGTTGTTTTATATTCAAATCAATTAATTTTGCATAATTGAGCTGTGTTGCAATATAAATTTTAAAAATATTTCTATTTTATTTTTTGTTTTGTGAAAAGAAGGTAAAAATTTGAAAACTGTATAATATGAAAATTTCAGCATCTATAGATTCACAAAAATTAAAGAAAAAAAAAACATCATGAAAGTAGAAGCTAAGTGCATTATGCAAAAAACCTTTTCAAACTCGTGCAAAAATTAATATTGGTTGAAGAAATTTATTCAGCCATTGTTTAAATTAAAACAACAATAAAAACAGGGTATGTATTTAAATCTAAAGAAAATTATTATTTTTTTTATATTTTCTTTGTGAATAAGCAAACACTAAATGGACTATAAGTGTAACTGAGTGCGAAGAAATATTCCAAAATGTAAAAGGACAGAATGGTAATATTTGTGGGGGAAAAAATGCAATTACTTTGTGAAATTAGATCAAATTGGTTTACATTTGTTTTTTAAATATATTTCAAAGATAATAGAATCAATAATTAAAACTTAAATAATTTTCGGTTGAATGAAAACAAAAAAATAAGCTTTCCTACCGCAAGATAATCTCGCATAATCTGAAATTTTATTTATTATTACACCATAAAATGATAAATTGAAAACCAAAGTGAGGGCAAAAAATAAAGCTATAATCCTGTGTAACCATTCCCCATAAAGATGAGAGAAAATCCTGAATCGTGATTCAAACTTTTAACAAAAAATTAGAATGGAGAAAACCTTGAATTATGATTTAACCTTTTACCAAAAAATTGGATTTAAAAACAATCCTAATTCGTGGTCCAACCTTTTACCTGAAAATTTGATTAAAAAAAACTAAATTATGGTTCAAACTGTTACCAGAAAATTGGATTTTAAAAAACCCTGATTTATAGTTAAATCTTTTATCAGAAAATTGGGTTTAAAAAATCCTGATTTATGGTTCAACCTTTCACCAGAAAATTGGATTTATAAAAAACCTGAATCATTGTTTAACATTTCACTGATATTATGTTATTTGAGAAAGCACCAATAAACTGGTAAAACTTATCGCCAATATCTTGCTTGCAGCTAAGTTTCAGCGACTTTTCACCATTTTCTTGGTGAAACATCACACTTTATTTTTAACAGTGTATCGATAACATTTTTTAAAAATATTGGCATACTTTATAAACTCAGTAATGATACTTTACTTTCATTATTGTTTCTATTCGCTTTTTTAATTTAACTAAAAACCGTAAGATCTTGCTTCTGCTTATGTGCTTATTTACTGCTGTTGTTATAATGCTCATTTAATATGGAAATGATTTTGTACCTATTTGAATATCTACAGTGAAGTTTCAGTCCGTTTTTTAAAGCATAACATACAAATATTTCTGGCAATTGCTGTGGTATTACTTAAAAACACGTCAGGCCATATTACTTATTTTGATCGAAGGATTTTGACTTTACTGCAATATCTCTTGCACTGTTACAAAAAACTTTCTTGCGAGAATACTAAAACTATTTTAGATACAATACTAAAAAATCATTGGTAATTTTTCTGACGGTACTTTAATAAAGTTACCAAAAACGTTTTGCTAAAGTATATGTAAAGTTTTGGGTGCAATACTAAAAAAATTCATAGTATATGTACTACGAAATCCTTCGCATATTTACAAAAAAAATTCTTAGTCAATGTACTAAAAATTCCTTTAATTGTACTAAAAATTCATTAGAAAATTCACAAAGTATTCTTTAGTAAACTCCCTAAAAAATCGTTAGTAAGTTTACTGAACAATATTTAGTAAACTTACAAGGAATTCTTTGGGAAACTCTCTAAAAAATCCTTAGTACGTTTACTAAACTATCTTTGGAAAAATTACCACAAATTCTTTAGTAAACTCCCTAAAAAATCGCTAGTAAGTTTACTAAGAAATATTTAGTAAATTTACAAAAACTAATTAGAGAAACTCCCTTGAAAAACCTTTAGTAAATTTACAGAACAATATTTAATAAATTTACGAAAAAAATTTTAGAAAACACCCTAAAAATGGATAGTACGTTTAGAACATATTCACTGATAAATTTACTAAAACTTATATAGTAAACTCCCTAAACAAGCATTAGTAACTTCACTAAACAATATTTAGTAAATTTACAAGAGTTTTTTTGGGAAACGCCCTAAAAAATCACTAGTACGTTTACTAAGCAATATTTAGTAACAGTTACTGAAGAAATTTTTGTAATTTTACATGATTATCTTTCTTTGTGGTTACATAAAAAGTTCTAGGCATCCCAGTTTCCGACAACATTCTTAGTAACCTTACAATTTTTTTTTTTTACAGTGTAGAAAATTTTTTCAGTCGTGTAAGAGGAAGTGGAGGAAACAGAAAGAACCCCACAGCTTATGAGTTTCAGTCAGCTTATAAATTAGCATCTGTAAGTAAATAAGTTTTCAAATTGCAAGGCTGACGAGGATAAATTTAGGTTTTATTTGCTATCTCCAGGTTAGCAAAATGCTACAGAAATCAAAGATATGTCAATAGACTGCCCAAGCACAACCCCACCCGAATCTGAGGGTGAAACCTTTATTACGACTTCGGATTTCATGGAGAAAAACACGTGCGCTAATTTATCAGGCTATCTCGCTCGAAGAGTTCTGACAAATAACCGTAGTTTATGTGAAGACCTTTTATTAGATAAATCTAAAGCAATGCTGCTTCATACAATGTATTTGTATTTTAAGGAATATGACAACAGAGGAGAATTTGGTTTAAAATATCCAACAGAGAACTTGGTTCGATATACCGCTGCATGCATGTCAATATCGGAAAAATTTCTAACAAATTGTTTATCAGGTTCGAATATTAATAAAAATCTGCAGAATTTGTTACCTAAAACCCCACTTTTAAATTTTATAAACTGTACTCACCATGCAACAGAAATAAAATCAAAGCTTGCCTCTCATGCATCAAAATTGCTCATTAAAATGCATCTTCGAGAATTCAATAAAAAATTATCTTTCTCAGCAACAGACTTGAAATATTTACAATCAGTTAAGAAAAACAATTGACTAGTGAATCATTTTTTAATATGTTTTGTTTTACATGAGTTGTTGATGTATGGTGAGATTATAATCTCATTTTAGGAGACTATAGTCCCCTAAAGTTAAAATTGGGTGATTTTCTACTATAACAGCCTTTTTTTCAAATCTTAGCTTAATTCGGGGTGTATATATATAGAGATATTTAAATATGATTTATTAATTTGTTCTTTTTGCGTTTTAAGATGAGATGAAATAGTTATACTGTTACATTAGGGTTGGGTTGATTTTTGACGGCCAATTATCTACACGAGGGATATAGGCACGGGGGGAGTGCCCTCCGTGGGGGTCTTTCTAAGGGAACCTAATCCGTAGTAACGCATGGAAAATCCACGGCTCGAAGAAAACCACGAAAACTCCGAACGATTAGGCCGACGGGCGCGATTGGGATCGAACCCAGCACTTCCCGTCTACCAGCTTCGAGCGCAGAACCTCTCGGCCACTGGTGGGGCCTGTTACATTAGGAATTTACATTATCACAATGGATGGCAGCGCTATAAAAGAAAAAAAAATTCAAGATGTCTGTGTTCTTTAAATAGTTACGCCAGATGGCAGCACTAAATAATTATTTATTTAGGTTTAAATAAGTTTGTTGCCATTTCATTTATTATATTTTAATATTTCTCTATGTAATTATTCGCTTAAATTTAAATAATTTTATTCTTATATTTTTAGTAATATTTTTTATAGAATATTTTTATGCATCTAATAATTTTTATATAATAATGACGATATGTCAATTTATTTTTGTTTGTCGTTGTGTATTTTTTTTTAACACTATGTAGTTTCGCAACCGTAAGAATTCGTTTTTAACTGTAAAAATAAATCGGCTTGACATTTGCTGTGATTAATTTGCTACTTGTTCATGGTTTAAAGTGGTCTTTGAAATTCTATATCTTGGTATGTCTTCGAATTTAATTGTTTCTTTAAATTAAAATTGTTTATTATTAAGGATCTTGTTATGATTAAATTTTTTATATTATTAAATTTACATGTCATGGGATTTTTAAGCCTTTTTTTATGGTGTGTGGTCGATTGAGTGCATCAGGAATCTATTTTTAGCTTATGCTGGATTCTTGTACAGAAATCGACTATGCTTTTGCTTATATTGGCGTTTCATGTACCCCTGATGAAGTGAAATGCTATATAAGCTTACGGCTTCACCCTTCCTTCCACTTGATCTATTCTCTGTTTACAATATGTCTTTTAAGTGTTCAACATTTTTTGGCTGGTTTCTTGTTTCATAAGTCTTTAATAATTTTTTTTTCCAATAATATTTTGGTGGTTTTTCATATGTAAATATGGATTAATCGTATGCAATGTGCTGGCTAATGTGGATTTTGCTTATTTAATATTACATGTATAGGGCTCCATCTGTATTTTGTGTCATGTTACAGTTATAATTTGCTGCTAAATTTATTAAATTAATTATTGTAATAGGAATAGATGATGATTTGTAATTATATTATGGCTATATTATGGCTATATATATATATATATATATATATAACCATTAATTAAACATTACCGACCATCATCAAAAACCACAATATTGTGAATGATTGACAACAAAGTGCCACAAATCAACAATACAGAACTGTATGTATAAAATAAAGTACCTTATACCTAATTACATACAAGAATTAACATGGAAGAAAAAAAAAGAAGAATATGGATACCGAAAAAAATTGAAAAACTTATATATTGGATTACGTTTTCAAGAGTACAGAATTCAATGATATAAGCAAATCGGTTGTTTTCTGTGAGAAAAAAAGCTATAAGCTGAAAATTTTTTTCCCTTGTACTCAAACAACCAATATATAACCAAAGGAATAGCCCCAAGATGAAAACAGAACATAATCAGATGACATGAAATGGAAAAAAAAATACAACCCATTAAATATTCAATCTATAGCAATATAAATCTTACAAAACATACCGAATTATTCCCAGTAGATTTTCAAAATATATTCCCGCACATGGAATCCAAAAAGCATGATAGATTAAGGTGAATAAAACAGTTAAGTTAACACAGAAATTAAAACCCATGGCGTCAGTTAATCAATGTTGAAACACCGCGATAAATATAATTAATATAATATAAATAAAAAAATTATTACATTATTTATAATACCTAAAAACAATTTTAAATTGTTTAATAACAATTTTACAACATTGCCAGTATACAGCGTTAATTACCACCTGGTGTAAAAAATTGAAATTATTACTTTATTAGAAGCTTTAAAAATAAAAAAAAATATGGTGCTGCCATCTATTATTTTATTTTAAAAACAATTATTGCTATACAAATGTCACTAAAAGAAGAACCTAATACATGCTAATGGAATTAAAATATATCAACTGCATACCTACACACATCCTAATATAAACAATACCATACTGTAATCATTATTCAAAAAAATTTTAATAAATTAAATGTTAATAAAATGCTTACAATATATTCTATTACCATACCATTAAATCTACACTGAGAAATTAAAAAAAAAATTAAACTTGATAATATATAGAACATAGCTTATATGCTATAAAATAAAATAAATTATATATTATAAAAATATATAAAAGTCTTAATATTTACTATTACATATAAAAAATGAACAGGGAAGAAAAATAAATAAATTAATTAATTAATTAATTATAAAATAAATAAATAAAAAATGGATGTTTATATAAGATTGTCAGATTCTAAAATTCCTAATAGCCTAAAGAACACAAAATATAGTGTGTGAATTATCCTTATATTAGCCATAAAAAAGCTAAAAAAATATTATTGTGACAATCAATCATATAAACCGATAATTAATCATGGAATACAACGTTGAAAATAAAACAATATTAAATAGTATAGAGGAATAATAATATAAACTATTTACCCAATTTTAATGCATAAAGTATAACATTAGTTATATCAAATAAACTTATATGCATAATAATCACTAAAAAGATGGTATACTATTATTAATTAATATGATATTGTCCTGAGTAAACTAAATTAAAAATAAGTTAATATTAAATTTGATTAAATAAGTTAAATTTAATATGAAATAAAAAAAGAGGGAAAGTCACCAATTACATATAAAACATCAAATCAACATCCATATAAAATACGTAATAGAAATGTAGTTATAATACAAAATCCCCATTTTTTTATATATAAATTAACCATTGCGTATTATCCAGACAACACCGCCCTCCTCCGTACTCTAACATCTACCCACCCAACCATCCTATAGTAACTGTTTATTATTATTTTACAGTTTTTAATTTTTTATAAACATTTTTTTATTTTATAAATTTTTTTGGTAATTTTGTTTACGCATATGTTATTATTATTTTTTTTTTTATAGATCATGTAAGTACTAATTGTATATTAATGAATATATGAATTTTTTTGGAAAACCATGATTTAACGCATCATAAATTAGTTTTTTTAATATTATTGTTAATTAGATGAGAAGAACATAAACATTTTATTCTATATAAATGATTAAGTAGTATATTTCGATATACAGAATGTTGAAGACAAGATTTAAAATTTGTAAATGTATTAACTTTGAATTTAAATTCTTTACGTTTATCATATAAATCAGTTATTGTTTTGTTGTCTTTTATTGTAATTTTAAGATCTAAGAAGTTAATTGTATTGTTAGATAAGAGGTTTTCCGTTAATTCCAAATTAGTGGGATAATCAACTGCACTGTTAAAAATCTTGCAGCATTCTGGCAGGTCATTTGACCGTTTTTTGAAAAAACGGTTTCATAACCATAATTTAACTATATTCTGACCATAAAATGGCCAATAATATGGTCAGAATAGTGTTAAAATTACGGTTGTGTAACCGTTTTCGAAAAAAACGGTCAAATGACCTGCCAGCATGCTGCAAATTTTTAACAGTGTGGAAATTGGGAAATTTTAGATTGATCAGTGGCAATTAAAATTATGTCATCAATATAACGATATAAATGGAGATTATTATTAGTAAAAGTACGTTCATAGTGATATAAGTATAAGTCTGATAATAAACTGGATGTACAACCACCTTGTGGTATACCGACGTGCTGTAAATATAATGTGTTATCTTGCAATATATAATTATTATAGATAATGAAGTTTGTTAATGATTTAAAATAAGCGATATCAATATTAGATGGTAATTCCAGTTTTTTATAATACTTTTTAAATAATGCATTTATAATATTATGTAAATCTAATAAGTCTATATTATTAAAAAGATCTTTGAAGTCGTATGTCGTTATATTATATACACAGTTAAGATTTTTTAAAATATTGACCAGTTGATAGCTATTTTTTATACAATGTGTATTATCATTGTTTGTAGTAAGTATATATAATTGATTAAGAATTTTTAATAGAAGCTTATTGGCTTTATTATTATATGTATTGCAATCAATAGTTACAGTCCGAAATTTAATTGGATTTTTATGAAATTTGGGAATAAGAACTAAATAAGGATAATTAAAGTTAGTAGATAGAATATTTAATAGTTTATAATAACTTTGAATTTTGAGATTATTTACAATTACATTTTCATTAGTTTTTTGAAAAGATTTATTAGAAGAAATACAGGATGTAAGAAGTTGGTGATAATAAGATTTACATATGATTGCATAATTATTAGGAGATTTGTCTACATATGTAATAACGTAGTTTTTTTTTATAATTTAGTTATTTGTTGGAAAAAATGTTTTGTGTTAATAGAAATATATATACACTTATATATATATATATATATATCGATAGATAGATATACATAAATGAATTTTTTATATTAGATAAATTGTATGAATATTGAAAAAAGTTGCTTGTGTATATGAAAGAATGAATAAGCTACCGTAAAATATGTTGCTAAGATTTATTTTCTCGCCAAGATCCTTCTACTGAAAAGGTACTTAAATTTCTGCCTCTTAACAAGTATTTCGTAATTTTGATAATCCTTTGTTTTATTTTTCGATAATAAATCTTTGCGTCATAATATTGCCTTTTAAAATGCTACATAACTTGAAACATGTGTATATATTTGTTAGTGTTATTTGTAGTTTGTATATATTTTTAAAGGATTTAAAATTGCTCAAATTATCTTTAACTAGTTTTAAAATCTTCTCAATGCTCTGAAAATATAGTTGGCTCTAAGTACTGTTTCCAGTTTTACTTTTGAAAGAGTATTCTCGTTCACATTATAATGTTAATATTAAGTTTTTGCTGTTGCGTTTTACTAATTGTGGAAATTTGAAAAAAAGAGTTGCCATAAATGTATCAGCTGTTATCCATTATTTAATAAATGTATATTTATTTTTCCACTTTTTTTAGAACTTATTTATGTGACACTTTTATTATACCTATAGCTTTCGATATGCACCAAATTTCGGAAACAAAGTAAAATAAAAAACTGTGCTTTGTGTCAATAGAATTTTAACGGGGAAAAAATAGTTCAATTTATTACAGAAAGTCCTATTTCCAGTTTAATGAAAGGTTGTAATAAAATAGATTATCACAGTTTTAATTTTGATTCCACATATATCACAGATGAACATACATATTTATAGTAAATTTTTAATAATACGAGTAATCTTTCTTTTGAATGTGATAAAGTAATTTCTCACGAATGAAAAATAAAAGATTATTTTTTTACACAAAAAATATTACACTTCTTTTCTCATTGTATTTTACATTGTAACATGTAATATTTTATTTTCTACTTTTTATTGTTTAAAACTCTTTAAGCATCTGGCAAAATTTTTTATATATGTTTAACGATTCGCAAAATAATAACTATGGAACTAATTGTTATGTGAATTTGTATTTGATTACCTTATATATTTATTTATCTTTTCCAGTAGAAAAAAATAACATTATTATAAAAAAGCTACGTTTAAAGCTACGTTTGAATAAAAAATTATATGACTGAAAATCATGTTTAAGATGCTTAAAGGTTTTAAATATTTCTCTTTTGCAATTTCCAACCAGCTGGTATATTTTAGAAATCGCGGTTTTTTACATAACTAGCTCAATTTCTGTACTTGTATATCAATTAAAAAAACCCTTAACGGGTTAAAAGTTTGTGACGCAGCACTTTATCTTATTGCTATAAGAATTTAAATATGGAACTTAAAAATAATGATATCAAATTTTAAGTGACGCTATATTTATTTTATCATTTTATTTTTGTTTTATTTATAATCGCATGCGTAAGAATTATGTTAAATTTAAAAAGGATGTATAAAAATTTATTCATTGATGCGTTATCATTCACATTTTTCATAAATTCAAACTATGAGTTTTAAAAGATATGATATCAAAATTTAAGTGACGCCTTGATGTAGCCTTAAACAATTTGTTTTAAAATTCAATTTTAATTATTTTTGATTTGGCTAAATATATTTACACATCTAACCAAAACTTTTAATTTTCCAATACACTGTTAAAAATACCACTTTCACTGAACCTGTACAATGCACTGTAATGTATTTATATGAATAAATTGATTTATCTTTTGTACCACGCTATCCAAAATCAAAAGTAAAATTTATGTAAGTTATTTCTTTGCGTCATTGTATCCAAACTAAGCGAAATATATGCAAATGGATATTATGACGTAAAGAAATCACTTACATAAATTTTACTTTTGATTTTGGATAGCGTGGTACAAAAGATAAATCAATTTATTCATATAAATACATTACAGTGCATTGTACAGGTTCAGTGAAAGTGGTATTTTTAACAGTGTATTGGAAAATTAAAAGTTTTGGTTAGATGTGTAAATATATTTAGCCAAATCAAAAATAATTAAAATTGAATTTTAAAACAAATTGTTTAAGGCTACATCAAGGCGTCACTTAAATTTTGATATCATATCTTTTAAAACTCATAGTTTGAATTTATGAAAAATGTGAATAATAACGCATCAATGAATAAATTTTTATACATCCTTTTAAATTTAACATAATTCTTACGCATGCGATTATAAATAAAACAAAAATAAAATTATAAAATAAATATAGCGTCACTTAAAATTTGATATCATTATTTTTAAGTTCCATATTTAAAATTCTTATAGCAATAAGATAAAGTGCTGCGTCACAAACTTTTAACCCGTTAAGGGTTTTTTTAATTGATATCATTACTTTTTTTAAGTTAATAATAAAAAGATAAAAAAAAATTTAGAGGCTAATGCTAGAAACTCATAATCGTGATTTCCATTCACCTTTAATTCCCTTCCCCCCTTCAAAAAAAGCATACCTGATACTTATATTGTAAAGAGTGCTGTGTTATTTGATTTTTTTAAGAACTTTTTAGTAAGATATGGAAGTAATATACAAAATGTGTGTGTGTGTGGGGGGGGGGGGGGGGGGTATGGTTTGTTTCACAGATATAGAAAGCTTTGTTAAAACTTACTATGTAAAAAGTTTACTTTTTTAAGAAAAATATAAAGAAATATTACTCTTTAAACCTTTTTATTTAAAATACAATAAAATTGTAAGCAAAAAAATACTTTCAAATAAAATTTATTTGGAAATTACTGATTTTTTATTTTTTAAGAAATAATTTCCCATCATGTAAGCTTTTTATCTATAGTTGTATTGGGGTGGTAGGATAATAGATTTACTGGATACAACTGTATAAAATGCATAAAATACATTATTATTGCTCCCATTATTGAAAAGAAAGTTTTATTGTGATCCCCCCCCCCCCCATTTATTGTTAATGCTGAATTTAGGCAATAGATGGCGATACCATGCAGAGAAGCATTTAATTATTGATGTATTTAACTAATCCTGTAACAAGCAACGTAAAATACTTCAAAAACAGATTTTAATTATATTTTGTACCTTGAAATTTTTAATGCTATTCAACGGTTTAATAATTTAGTTAGCCAACTGAATTATTTAACTTGAGGATTTATTTCACTTAATTTTTTCTGTGAATACATTTCCCATTTATTGTTAAACACCAATTCAGCCTATGTTAACAAATGAAGTAACTGAGAGCGTGATCTAAGGACGTTTTTTGACCCTTCAATATGGCATCCAGTGCGAGAGCAGTGAAACTCAAATTAGTGATTATTAAAAATAAATTAACATGTATGCAATCCAAAGAGTTCTCGATTATTCCTGTTTTCATTTATGAGTAATACTATTAATTTCAAGAGATTTCTCAACTTTTATTTAATATTTATTGAGGAAATCTTTACTTGAAAATCTGAAAGAATAAAAATATTAACTGTCTAGATTGCTGCTGCTGCCATCTGTTGAACCAAACTTGATGAAGTTGAATAAAAAAATCTTTAACAGTAAAAATGTTTAAAAAATATGCTAGATTAAATGTTATTAAATGATACTGAAATACTCGAGAAAAATGTGTACACTGACTCTGGAGTACTAAAATACTTCAGTTTTACTCAGTAATAAGCACAATATTTCTCCATCATTTATTTGCTTTAGAGTTAAAATTCCAGATCTTGAGCTAGGTTTGTTTTTTTTTTCTTTAGGCATTAATTTCATTAGTGTTAAGTATTCTTATATATAAAAAAATTAAGAATAATAAAATTTAATGACAAAATTAATTATTATCCCCCCCCCCCCTCTCAAAATACCTTTTATTATTATTAATTTTACATCACATTAAATCAAAGTTGACGTTTCTAAATTCATTAGATTTTGCCTATCAGAAAATTTATCAAAATAAACGTCAAAAGCCTGTGTTCTTAGATTTTAAACAGATTTTATTGCATTAATTTCGTTACCTTAAAAAATATTTTTTTAAATTCTCATCATTTTTTTAAAGTAAAATTATGAATAAGAAAATGCAAAGACAAAATTAATTACTATCCATCCCCACCCCAATATCTCATTTTTTATAATATTATTCATAATTTTAGTTCACGTTAAATCGGAATTGACGTTCCAAAATTCACTAGATTTTGTCTACCAGATGGTTTTTTAAATAAACGTCTTAAGCTCTTAAGCGGTAGTCTTCAAATGACTAATTAGTGAATTAACAACAAATTTCTGCCTGATAAGTGATTTTTAATTATTTAAAAATTAATTATTTCACAAAAAAATGTATATATATATATTATTTGTTATGATTCGCAAATTATTAAAATGCAATAAAAGTTCAGCGATAATGAAAAATTCTTCTATATTTTTGGTTAATAAAGACTTAAAATAATTTTTTATACTTCATTATCCCTTGATTAGTTTTCAGCTTTACAAATCTTACTGAAGTATGAAATGATTTTTATAAAAGTAATGCAATTCATTTAAAACACTAGTAATAATTTTAATCTAGGTTCTATATTTTATTATTTTTTGTTAATAAAATTCTAGATTTAAACTTCAGCATTGAAAAGCTTACAAAATCAAATGAATGATTTTTATAAAAGTAATGCAATTAATGCAACTCATTTAAAATATTTCTTATAAATAATGCACTGAGGTGCAATATATTGCATTTACAAAATAAATAAATAAATATATATATGCTTAAAAAAAATGCTTACTGCTTCAAAGAGGACAGAACTCGCGACCTATGTATTGCGAGGTCCGCACTTAACCGACTGAGCTACGGAAGGATCGTGAACTTTGCACTAAACGTTGATCAGAAGAAATTAAGCGCATGAATACAGTAGACGTAGCTTCGGTAAAATTCCCATAAATGGTGGAAAAATATAGTCCGATTTTTCATGCTTATTATAAAACGAATAAGAGTCTTCCTGGAAACACACATGGTCTTATTCGGTTCACCTAAAATAGATTTATATTATATATTAATTTTAATAAGATCATTTTCGGAGGAAAAAATGTGAATTAAAAATAAAATTAGAGTTTTCCCAGAAAAAAGAAAAGTGTTATTCACCTCGTCTTAATCAGATTTATATTATATATCAATTTAAAAAAAAATCGTTAGTACCGTTTTCGAGATTTTGAAATTAGGAACTTCTTACATACCGTACGAACGCTTTCGCTTTAAAAATGGCTATTTAGATCTCAAAATATACTGCACGTAGAAATGTAAAAATTTCAGTATACGATTAGACTGCAGATATAAGACTGTTCTAGAAAAATCAGAACAATAGGACCTATATCTGCTGAGTTATTAAAAGGCGGCTTTTCGCGTTTTCTTTGATGTCGAGTTCGAGTTAGCCGTATATATGAGTTCCGCCATCTACGAATTCTACAATACGATTTTAGGCTTAAGGCTGCGTCACTCGGAATACTACCGTCTTCCATGATATAGTTGTAACAATCATAAAGAATGTTTAAGGATTTATCAGCTGCGTTTGGATAACGTAAAAGTAATTTGCTAATTTATAATCAAGTTATAAAAATACTAAAATATTGTATTGTTACCAGAAACACATCCATGTACATAATTTTTATTTTTCTAGCATATCTGAGAGTGAAAAATCGATTAAAATTTTTTATCTTTTCATATATATGAACAGGGTTAGATTAAATAAACAGTAAAAAAAAGTACTTTTATGCTAGCCGGCCGCAGTTTATAAACCGTCAAATATTTTCCCCATCACAAGCGTTTATATTGCATTCATTTCATTTAAAATATAAAATCATCATTTTAAAAATATACTCGTCATTTGAAAAACATAACTTTATTTAAAATACATACATACTGGTATATTACATCTGTATGGAAAACTATGTGTGTTTATAGAATTATTAAATTAACACGAGATGTAAATAAAACTATATTGAGAATTGACATGTTACAATTTCTTGCATGTGCACAGGAAAGAGTGCTTGCGGTTTACAAGGACCGGGGATTTTGTTACCCGGCTGCGAAAATTAGGAAATCACAGCTAGAAAGATGAGCTGTTGCGTACAGTGTGAATGTTCGAGTTCAACTGCTTCTTCTAATGTAAAATGCACTGAAACCAGGAAGTGTCCTTGACCAACACATATAAATCACAATAATTATTTCTAAACAACTGAGAAAAATGTCTAAATAGAAAAGTATCTTGATATGATAAACAAAGTTATTTCAATAAGAATATGAAAGATAATGTTTAAAAGTATAACACTATTTCAGATGATTTATAGTTTCAAAATTGCTAATTGCAAAAGGAACATATTTCACAATAATGACGAATTTATGGGATTGTTTATGTCTTGCGTAGATATTTCTATTACAACAGGAAATGAAATGTTGATTTATGATGGATAAATGTGTTTAGACTATTATTTCAAGAAATATCACTAAGGTTTTTCTTAAATAACAGTCATAGCAATAAATAACTCTAAAGTGATTTAAGTTGAAGTGATTTTTCTGTAAATGGTTTCTCATAAATTATAATAGTTGGGTAACAAATGTATGTGTTCACTGAACATGCTCCCCCCTATCAGGGCCTTAGTCCTGATACTGAGGGAGTAATGCTATTTTGTTGATTGGACGCTTGACTAATGAAGACCCGCGTTGCACAGTCACCACTCTGTTGAATCCATCACTGCCTGGGTGGACTTCTGTAATGCGACCCAACGGCCAAGTTCCAGGCGGTTGATTTGCGTCCATTAGTAACACTACCTGACCCACCTCGATGTTAGGCGTGGCAATTTTCCACTTAGCTCTGGGTTGCAGCGAGGCCAGGTATTCTCTGGTTCAACGTTTTGAGAATCCAGCTTTCAGGTTTTGGATCAGTTCCCATCGTTTCTTTAGATTCGTTGTCGGGGTTGCTGACTCATCGGATATGGAATGCAAAACATCCCCTGTAAGAAAATGTGAGAGAGTGAGAACATTTATTGAATCACAATCAGCATCATTATCGTTTAAATGTATAAGCGGCCGCGAGTTGAGCAAGGCTTCTATTTGGACGAGTAACGTAGCTAGCTCCTCGAAAGTGAGCAATGTCTCTCCTATGACTCGCTTGATGTGATATATTGTCGATTTTATGGCAGCCTCCCAAATCCCGCCAAAATGAGGGGCAGGAGGAGGGATGAAATGTCATTCTAGAGAGTTTTCAGTTCATTGATAAACAAGGTTTCTGTTTCCAATTAAGTATGTGGTGACTTTTATATTTTAGGTGGTGCTGTGAAAGAATATGCCATTAAAAAGTTTCCATCACCCACAGATTTTTAAAAAATTCAAAATCTTGAAAATCTGAATTTTGTAGTATTTATTCAACACATATACCTTACGAAATTTATCATTTGGTATTTTAGTAATGACAAACTTTTAAATACTTTTAAATAAACACTTATAAAGTTTAAAATTAATATTTAAAACACTGAAAATATGCATTGTTTATAAAGTTTCAGAAAAATGTAGAAGAGTTTTTGTGAAAAGAAATGATATTAATAAGAAATTTCATACTTTATGTAGCGGTAAATCTCTTATCTGTGGATGCTCTCTTATATAGGCACAATCACTAGCTTCCCTAATAAGGTTCCAACAGTAATCTCCGAGCATATTAGGAGTCCACCTGCCTTGATATCGGGTTTCCATTGCAGAAATATCCTGGTGGAAGCGCTCTCCATGCTCGTCGCTCACAGCTCCCATATTTTCGGGGGAAAAATTTAGATGAGATGCTAAAAAGTGAATTTTCAACGACAATGAACATCCTAAATATTTGTAACTTTTTAACATGCCTTTAATTAATGTTTCATAGTTAGGACTTCGATGATTTCCTAAGAAATGTGTCACAACATTTTTAAAATCGATCCATGCTGCTTTTTCTAAATCACTTAATGTATCATTAAAATTTTTGTTCTTCATAAGGTACACACCTTATGAAGAACAAAAATTTAGGGAAATTAAAAATTAAAAATTAAAATTATTATTATTAATTAAAAATTTAGAACAAAAATTTATTAAATTTTTTCTTTGCGGGCCAACAAAAATACCCTCCTTAATTTTTGCATAGCTTAGCGATGGAAATTGTTCTTGCAGATATTGAAATCCACAACCTTCTTTATTCATAGCTTTAACGAAATTCTTCATCAATCCCAACTTTATGTGTAAAGGTGGAAGAATAACTTTCTTTTTATCGATTAGAGGAACGTTTTGGATATTTTTTTCACCTGCAATATATTGTTTGCGCTCTGCCCACTTCTTTTTGATATAATGCTCATACTTTGCTCTGCTATCCCACTCACATAGGAAACAGCAATATTTTGTATAACCTTGTTGCATACCAATAAGAATGGTAATTACTTTAAAACCCGCACGTATATTCCAATCATGATGTGAGTAATAAATTTCATGAAGCAGTATCTTCATATTTTCATAAGACTCTTTCATTATGCAAGAATATGCTGTTGGAACAGACGGCAGAGCATTTCCATTATGAAGAAGCACAGCCTTCAAGCTGGTTTCCGAACCATCGATGAACAATCGCCATTGTTCCGATTTATATTGACAATCTAAAGCAGACATTAAGCCACTTATATCATTACAATAGCATAAATCACCTTTACTTCAAAAAAATGTCGAATATTTCCTATGTCGATCTCGATAAATAGATATCTTTGTATTGTTTTTCAGGAGATCCCAACCTTGCAATCTTGTAATTCTGAGTTTTTCTTTGATAAATTTAAGTCTCTCACAAGATCATTTAATTCTTCTTGAGTGGTCTAGGTGTGGTGCTTCATTTATACCAGAAGAATAGTTTATATCAGATGTAGAGGAAGTTTCAGATTCATCAATTTCCATTTCTACTGCTGCATCGTCATATGTAAAATTCACGGGAGGTTTCTGTATTGGTAAATCACCATTATGTAATACTGGTCGCATTGCTGAATCTAAGTTCGGATACTTAATTTTATGTTTACTTCTTGCAGAGAATCCTTTAATTTTTGTAATACAAAAGTAGCAGTCAGTTATATGATCCTTCGGCTTGCGCCATATCATGGGTATAGCAAAGGGCATTCTCTTTCTTGTACCTTTCATCCATGCACGGAGGTTTGTAGCACATTGTGTACAACAAGATTGTGGTGCCCATTTCTTATCTTGTTCACCTACTTTACATCCAAAGTACATGTGATAGGCAGTCTTTATCAGCGGCGTGAAAGTGCATCGAGGCTTTTTCAAAGTTAGATCCCTACACGCATAGCAAAAAGAATAGGGTTCATTAACGCATCCTCTAGACATTTTTCCCATATTTTACAGGAAAATAGGATAATTATAATCAAAAAGTAAAAAGTCTTACAGAACAAAGAAATAGCAGTACACTCGCCCCGAAAGATAAGTTTCAACTGTCACGGATTTGCGTTAAAGCCAAATACTGTGGGGGCGGCTAGCGCTGTCAGTTCAAGGTCACTAACATAAAATTTATTAGGGGGACATCTGTTTCTACTCTCTTGCTGTATCTTCTATCGTCGTAATAAGAAAAAAGAATGTTTGTGTGAATCAAACGCATGTAAGAGAATAATGTAATATAATTATAATGCCTATACGATGCCTACATACTCCAAAACGTATAAATGAAATTTCTCAAAATTGGAGGGTGATAGAAAATTTTTACAAACATATTCTTTTTCAGCAGCTTGAAATCTATAAGAAACACCCAATGTATATAGAGAAACAGAAAATTCGTTAAAATTTGTTTATCAGTGTAATGTGACATCATTTCATTTTCTGTTAATGAACGCCATAGTTCATAGATTTTATCCAGATTTCTGGATGCACCGGCAAAATTGGTACCGTTGTCACTATAAAGATGCCGTGGGGCGCCTCGCCTAGCACTAAAACGTCGAAGGGCGGCGATAAATGCCTCAGCTGTCATATCACTCACAGCTTCAATATGCACAGCTTTTGTAACCAAACAAATAAACAAAGCTATATACCCTTTAGTTGTTTTTGCACCCCGACTCTTACTAAATTTAATAGATATGGGGCCCGCGTAATCAACACCGCTGGAGAAAAATGGACGTTCCAGGGTTACTCGATGCTTTGTCAAATCCCCCATTAGTTGAGGGGTTGCAATGGACCTTTTATAGCTGTAGCATTTTAAACATCTATTGATACATTTGTTAATGATCTTTTTTCCACCAACTATCCAATAAGATTGTCTTATGATGTGGGATAGCAGTGAAGGCCCGGCATGCAAATGGGCAATGTGTTGTTGCTGTATTAATAACTCAGCCATTTTATGCTGTGAGGGCAAGATTAACGGATGTTTGTGATTAAAGGATAATTGTGAATTTTGTAAGCGTCCTCCCACCCGTAACAGACCCTTATCATCAATAAATGGGTGAAGGGATTGTAACGCACTTTTCTTTGGAAAAGCTTTCTGTTCTTGGATACATTTAAATTCTTCCTGAAAGTAAGAATTCTGAATCCAACGAACAATATTTTCTTCGGCAGCTTTTGTTTCTTTGAAAGTAAGATGCGGCGAAGAAATTTCTGTTTTGTTAGACTTCTTGCATTTTTTGATAAATCTTTGGCAACATGCCAAAATGCGAATAATTTTTGCAATCGAAGAGTGCTTTTGAAACAAATTATCAAATAGATCATTTGATGCGTGGGTGTGAAAGGAAAAAATTGGATCAGCCCTTTGTTCGGCTTTGATTTGATCATCAAATTCCTCAGCATTTGAGTCGTCTTTGGTCCAATTGGATGGGTCCAAAACCAGCCAACTTGGCCCCTTCCACCACAAATCGCAACCTGGAAGACATTTTGGATCAATACCGCGTGAAGCGATATCTGCGGGGTTCTCTTTCAATGGGACGTGTCTCCAGTGCTTTGTAGGTAGAATTTCGGTAATTTGAGATGTTCTATTCGCGACAAAAGCGTTCCATTTACGCGGATGTGCAGATAGCCAAGAAAGGACGACTTTTGAGTCCGTCCAGGCGAAAATATCGAACTTGTAACTCTTTAATGTTTCCATGACGGAACGGAACGGCTTAGATAGTAGGTGCGCACCGGAAAGCTCTAATTTTGGCACTGAAATCTGTTTGATTGGAGCAACTTTAGTTTTAGAAACTAAGAGAAAAGAGTTTATTTTCCCCTTATAACTTTGTCGGCAATAAATTGCGGCACCATATGCCAATGTTGAGGCATCAGAAAATCCGTGTAATTCAAATGCGTTACCGGATGAAATCGTGACACATCTAGGAATAGACAATTGATTTAGTCCGTTAAAGGAAATTTGAAATTGTAGCAATTCGTCTGCAAGATGTTGCGGTATAATAGAGTCCCAGCCCCCTTTTGTAAGCCAAAGTTTCTGATAAAATACCTTTAAAGTTACAGTACAGGGCGAAATTAGACCTAGTGGGTCGAAAATTCGTGCAGACTCAGCTAAATTATGTCTCTTTGTAAGAGGTGGAGTGAGTGTTAATGCAGTTATGAAAATCAAACTATCTGATGAAAAGTTCCAGCTTAAGCCTAGAACTTTGGAGCTTCCGTTGTCACTAGGAATTATTTCAAAATTTGATTCAGTGCTAGAAGAATCTATAAATTCATTAAGAAATGCCTGTGAATTTGAATTCCACTTCCTCAAGTGGAAACCATGCGCGTCTTAACAATCTGTAATTTCTTTGCAAGTTTCTATTGCTTCCCTAACAGTATTCGTACCGGATAAGTCATCCATGTACATATCTTCTTCTAACATGCGCGAAATGCAAGGATTCTTTGTGTATTCATGAGCGATTTGTTTTATACATCTAGTTGCCAGAAAAGATGCTGGCGCTAAACCATATGTGACAGTTTTTAGTTTGTAATTTTTTATTTCCTCATTAGGATTAGACCTCTAAACTATTTGCTTATAAATTTGATCCTCTTCGGCAACCAAAATCTGGCGGTACATTTTTTCTATGTCCGCAGAAAAGACTATTTTCAGAAATCGAAAATTAAGTAAGATTTCGAAAATGTCCCGTTGTAACTTAGGGCCTACACCTAAAATGGAATTCAAGGAAACACCACTTGAAGTTTTGCATGAAGTGTCAAAAACTACTCGTAATTTAGTAGTGATACTAGAAGATTTAATAACCGCATGATGAGGAAGAAAGTAGTGTTTGTTTTCATAATTATTAATGTCATTTTGTGCAACTAATTCCATGTGATCTAATTCTTCATATTCGTACATAAACTCTTTGTACTGATTTTCAAATTCTGGTTTTTCTCTAAATTTCTTTTCCATAGCAAGCAAGCGAGAAAAGCACGCGCGTTACGCGCGCGAGCTCAGGAGACAGGAACATGGAGTGGGTCCATATCATGTATGGAATAACACGTAGTATGTTCAGGAACAGATCATGGATTTGATTAATTAAGGTGCTAATTATAAAGATATTTTGTTGCAAAAGGGACGTGTGCTGGATGGCCGAATGGATAAGGCACTGAACTCGAGACTAGGGATTGAGGGTTCGAATCCCTCCAGTCCCACACTGTGTCACAATTTTTTTTTTGTTTTGTTTATTGGTTGTTTTATATTTTTCATAATGAATAAGATATTTTTGATGAAGATATATTTTTTATTTTTGTTATACAGAGGCACGTGTATTTTTATTATAATAATAAAATACTCATTTAAATGTGAGAAAATGAGGTATTTCGAGATGAAAGTTTTAGATCTGAACGCCTTTTAAATATTCAAAGTTTTGTTTCTAAGTGATTATATATGTAGTATGTATATGTATAATGATATAAACATTAAGCAAATCCAAATGAAAAAATAATATATATTGTGCGAAAATATCCTTTTGCACGTAGAATAATTCCTTGTTTTTTTTTTTTTTTTTTTTGAGTACTTTACGAGTGAATTTTTATCGAGACTAGGCTAGAAATCATATTCTACTTTGAACATTATAAAAATAAAATGTAATAGTTGTAAATTATTTTAACTAAGAATATCTGTACATATATTTTTTAAAGAGATAAAATATATAGGTCTGCTGTCTAGTTTGTGATGAATAAAGTATGATTAGAATGTTTATAAATTTTTTACTGAAAGTATAAGTAAGTATTTTGCTTATACTAACAGAATTTTGAATGCCATTTATTTCTCATGTTTTATGATGTATTTTGGTCTGTTATCCACACGGTATTAAAATATGCAATCATAAAATAAGAAATATATATATTAAAACCTACTCTGAAAAACTGTCTAACTAACAGTGCAAATTCCATTGAAATCCATCCAGTATAGTAGATTACAAACAAATCTCATATGTTGATATCAGAATCTTGGTTTACTAACAGCATTCTATTTATCACAGAAGATATAAATCAACTGATAAATCATTTTTAAATAAATAAAAAGAAAATTGTTAAAAAGTTAAAATTTTTAGATCACCAGTTGAATTTTTAAATAGTATCAATCAACCTACGAAACAAAGCACAACCAATAACACATAAGCAAAAAACGCACAATCACGTGATCAAATCGCCCACACAATTTTTTTGAGCAGCTCGCGCGGAGTTTGCGTGCGGTTGGTTAACTAATTTTAAATGCTAAATGGGCTAAAGTAGATAAAGAAGGTCACGTGATGTTTTTCCCGACTATTTTAGATTTTATCTGAGTGAACATAGGCATGTATTCCTGTTACGAAAACCATGTTTTGGAAGGATAAAGAAATATAGTCGTTGGTTTTACCTTTTTTGAACCATAAAAATAATGAAATAATTGAATTATGTTAAAATTCCTTTCTTCGATAAGACCTACTCCATGGCATAAACTTCTGAGCGCGCGCGCGGCGCGAAGTGCACTTCTGAACACGCTCAAGGTAACTTTAGACGGACCTCTACTTGAATGAACAAAATTATGCATTTAGTCAGAAGTACTTTAAAATATATAAATAAAGTTACGAATTATTTATCCTTATTTTATCTAATTTTACCTAAAAATAGAAAATTAATTAACCCGGGAGAACGCGCTGCATGAGATTTTCTCTCACAGTCGTACTTTTTTAAGACTCTTATTTAAATCATTTTTCATTTTAATTAAAATTTCAAACTGTTTTACAATTATTTTACCTATTTTGTGAATAAAAGTACTAAGCCAACCAAAAATAGTTGATATTATATGAATGTAAAGTAAAAGAAAAGCAATTGGGCATTCTCACTAGCGAGTTCTCCCGGGTTAAATAAAATAGTTTGTATATGTTTAATTTCATTACAAACTAGTCATGAAATCATTTAAATTCCTCTTCAACTGCATTTCATTATTACAAAAAAAATTTCTTGTGTATTTTTAATCTAGAGCATTTTAAAGTATTGTTTTAACAAAAAACTTCTTGTGTATATTTAATCTAGAGCATTTCAAAGTACTGATTTATTATAGAAAAAAATGGATTTAACAGGATGTGCATGGGAAAATGACAGATACTATAGCGGCGGTGGGAGCGCTAGCGCCATCTATCCGCGTCCTCTGTTTCTGAAGTATGATTTTGATGCTGATAAAATTGCATCCACGATAAATACCCACTCCATGTGCCTGTCTCCTGAGATCGCGCGCACGGCGTGCGTGCTTCTTGAACACCACAGCCAATATGTTGAACACACTCGATGACAACTTGAAAGGTCCCGCTTACCCACCAATCAGAGACAATTTGCGTAATATGGAAAGTCAAGGTTTAGTTCTTTGGCCTAGCCGACCGTGGTGAGATAAACATAGGTTGGGTCTTGTGTTTTGTTTATATAGAATAATCAAAAATTGCGGACGTCTTGGTTTTGATTTTGTTTCTCTGAAAATTAAAAGGTAAGATTTCTTTTTCAGCTCTCAAAAGTTCTTATATGTGTCAACAATTATTTACATTTTAATGGAATGTGTCTCTCTAACTAAAATTAAGTATGTTTTTGTGAATGACTTTATTTTGGATGTTTTTAAAGTATTTGTTTTCTGTGTTAAATTGACAATCGATGGAAGATTTTTATTTTTTGAGTGTCATCAGTTTATTTGAAAAGAAACGTGATCCTGTTGTTCCTTTAAAATTATTTAATTAATGTTCCTATTAAGGATTGACCGAATACCAAATAATTGATTCGGTATTCGGTGGTTCGGCATGTAAACCGAATATTCGGCTTTGGCCGAATACTTAAAAGTATTCGGCCGAATAATTGCAGATAAGTATTTTCTTAGAAGTAGAAGAATTCACTTTTACATAGCAGAAGAATAGGCTAAACAATGAGTTTCAATATTATGTGCATGAGTTCAGAGTTCAGCTGCACTACAAAAAACAAGTCAAAGGCCATTTTTAATTAAAAAAAACTTTTTCCTTCCTAAAATAGTCTACATAGGTGTGAAATCAAAACAACTGTCTACAACAGAGAAAAAAAAAAGTAAGGAAGATGCGCATCTTTCACTTATTATTTAATTTTATTTACTTCTACATTAGTTTTTTTTAATTTAAATTTATTTAATGTGTATTTTCTTTAATATACACATCAAATAAGTATATCAGAGTTCATATCTGTATATCTAAGGTGCATATTAAAGAAAATATACACACCAAATAAGTATACTCCTATGCCTATTCTATAGCTTTCATAACCATTATATCAAAATCGCTCAAATTTCTTATCTTCATCACCACAATGTTAAAATATTAATCAAAATATAAATATTCTATCAATAATTTGACAGAAAATAGTTAAATGTACAAATTGATATGATACCTTTTGTATTTTGAGAACATTCCTATTCAATATGTTTATAATTAGACTTAGACAGTCAGTTAATCAGCTTAATGACAACATTGTTTCTTTGTATTTGAATGAACTTCTGTTTTTCTGATAATCCTTATCCTTAATAATACCCTGTATAGTTTAATACTTTCATAGGTTACTTTTGGGTATTGACTAGTGATAAAATAATAAAAAATAAGTGATGGGTTAATGAATTTGTGAATGGAAAGAAGTCATTAAATTTTTTTGTGTAATTAGATTTAAGAATAAAAATGTAACTGAATTAAATTATTGAGAATTTAATTTCAATTAAAGCTTATTAAAAAAACTAATAGGGTCACCCGGGGTAATTCCTGGTCAAAAAGCATTAACATCTAATTATTATAAAAACTATTATAGGTATTGTTCCCAATTTTTTTGTGAAATAATCCCCCTCTGATGGCTATATTATAAAATGCTTACTTAAATATATACGCACTTATAATTAAAATAGTTATAATTTTTAAATGACCAAGAATTACCCCGGAAGTGGGGTAATTCTTGGTCACTTCTGGGGTAATTATTGGTCAGCATCCTTTTTCATGTAAATAAAGTAGTGCAGTTAATTTCTTTATGACTGAGTAATAAAATAAGTAGAATCAATCTTCTAAAAGTTTTGTTCATCTGATAATTGTGGAATAATAAAGCATAGATTTTGTTTTGGGCATAAATACAAAGTTATTTGATGTGCAAAAGACTTGTACATTTTACAAAACATTAATCAGCCAAAGAATTTTTATGCATTTTTAGAACATTTGTAAGCAGTATTTATTACTCCATTTAAATCCACTGTGAATGGATTTATTAATAACTTGCAAATGTATTGGTCCATAAAAATACAACTGAATGTTTGTTATCAATTTTATTTTGCTTAGGCCAACTGAAGTTTTCGGCTCCCTTTTCAAGAAATTTTCACTACAGACCTTTAATATAATACACAGCATAATAATTAGGTTCCTCTATTGCATTATGTATATTTTTATGCACCAATTTGACATTTTGCAGTGAGATAGTATTTCTACTTAAATTGTTCAGTCATAGAGTTTGTCTTATTCTCTGAGCACTTACAGTTTTCTTCTTTTAAAAGTGATTAATATAGTAGGGAAAATTTTATAATCATTTATAAAGACTGTGATATGCCATTAGTTGAAATAAAATAATTAAACTTCAAAAATGACTATGATCTGTTGAAAAATGTGTAAAAATCAAAATCGATGTTTTGCAGAAATTTGAATAGCAGTTTTGAATATAATTTTTTTTTTAATATTTAATTTCAACTAAATGAATAATTAAGGCATATATTTCAAAGCAAAGGATTCAAAGTATCTTTGAGATTTTTTACAATTTCATAAATTGTTATTTTTTTAACAAAAGCGAAAATGATCAAGAATTACCTCAGAAACTCAGTGACCAGGAATTACCACAAGTGACTCTATTTTATTAAGAACTACAATTAACTAAAATGTGGTGAACAGTGTGGTTGTAGTTAATTCTCAAAGGGTTTGTGACAATTAAAATCACTAAATATGACAATAAAAAGGAATTAAATGATGATAAAAACACTGACCAGGAATTACCCCAGATACGTGGGGCAATATTTGACCAACTTTTGTAAATTATTTAAAATAGTATAAAAAATTTCAAGACTATTTTTTAATAGCTAAAGTAGTTGGTAATTGAACCAAAAAGAAAGAAAAGAAAAATATTTAAAATTTGAGTTGTGACAAAGATCTTTGTAAAAATGTATGATAACTAAGGCCAATGTTATTTTACAGAAATTTAACAAGCCATTTCAAAAAGATTTTTTTTTTTCAAAATAAAAAAACAATAAACTCATAATTAAGTAATAAATTCCAAAGAGGATAGTTCAGAGTACTTCTATGATTTTTTTCATTTTGGTGAAGCGTTCTTAAAACATAAAAAGGACTGTGACCAGGAATTACCCCAGAAACTTGCTGACCAGGAATTACCCCGGGTGACCCTATATAGTCCAAGAGCTGGCAGCACAAAAACCTATGTTATCAAGCACAAGAAAAAACCTTTATTTTATGGGAGAGTAGAAATAGGGGAAAGAGCATGTAATAATTCAATTTAAGCAAATTAATTAAAGCCTTGGATGATATAAAAAATAAATTAGTTCGCTATTTTCTTTAGCAGTAAATAGATGATACCACTACTAAAACATTTCTGCACTTGTTTACATCTCTCGTCGATTTCTATTATTTTACATTTTCATGTATGTAAGTTTTTGTGAAATAAAAGCATTTTATTTGTATAATATCCTGTGTCATTACTATTTTCCCATAAATTTATGTTAAAAATTATTTTATTTTCGTTTACTGTTATTTGGAATAAGATTATAAAGAATACTTCTTAATTGGAAATTTCATTGTTTACATTTTGAAATGCATGCAGATTTTAGAAGTGCAGGCTTTCGTGACTGTACTGTATTTTGATATAAGAAAAAGTTAACAAAAAAGAAATTTTCGGTTGGATTAAAAGACAACCTCCCCTCTCCTGCTAGAAATATCTTGCAATATCACGTGCCAGACACCCCTCCCCCTTAAAGTGATACCTAATGTTATACAATAGACTCCCTCAAATCCGCACTTGGGACCAGAGGTTGTGCAGATTTTATAATTTTGTGGATTTCTGGTCATTTATTTGTTTACATTTTATAAACATAATATGAACATTATAATGCAATCAAAATTATAATGAAAGCTTACAATATAATAGAGTATAAGTAAATGTCAAGTAAATAATTAATAATGTATAATTAAATATTCATCATAGATACATTTTTCTTGAATTTTTCAATGTAACTTGACTCATAAATGTAACCTACTTATTCACATAAAAATCATAAGATAAAGAAGTTTTATTTCAGGTTTAGCCAAATAAGCAAAAAAGCTTGATTAATGCATAAATATATTTGATAAAAAAATTGTGATTACCAAAGATATCAGCAATATCTTGAATTTTTTCAGAAATAAATTTTTACTTTCTTCATGAAAAAGGATGAGCTCAGTCGTGTTAATGAGAATTACATTTAAAATGCGTACAGAAGGATATAAAAATTAAAAAATCTGTAATTTTGACGCTACATCTGAACTGAAAGTTTCATTGTTTATACATTTTGTGATGATGTGCTGATTTTAGGGTTACAGATTTTAGAGAGTCTACTGTATATGTACAGCCCCTGAGTTACAATCAATAATATCATTGTCTTCAAAACAACTAATATCACTTTTGGAATTCGATAAATCATCAGGAATATATTTTCTGTCACTCACTAAATGCTTTTGGCCAGCCATTTCTCATTTGAAAATAGCAAACAAAGATATGAATAAGAGTGCTTCTAAAATCAGTTAATGAAATAACTCAAAATTAAAATAATCAGTAGATAACTAATGCCATCTGTTGCCCAAGGTCTAATTAAAAGCTTAAATATGATACTTAAAGTAGTATTACTGGTTAAATGGCGGAAAACGTGGGAGGTGCTATTAAATAAGGAAAATAGAATGTGCCCGTGGTAATCATGGGATTAGAAAGCTTTGCTACTTTTGCATTTCATACAAAAATAGCGGGATAAGTAGTCAGATGGTTAATCGCATATTTATAATTTCTGACAGAAATTTTGGAGGGGATCAAACCCTAATGGTACCCCCATTGGCTACAGACTTATTATTTCTTATGGTAAGATTTGATTGTGTTCACAAATAATTCTTTGCATAAAATTGTGTTCATGAGTCAAGGTACCATTTTCAGTGTACTATTTTGCTTGTTAGTGTTCTTGTTTGATTTATTTTGATATAATATGCATGTTACTAATTTTTCTTTTCTTTTTAATGTAGTCATTACAAGACAGGACATAATGGCAAATTTACGGAGGCATTTTAATTTTAATGCTAAGGCATCTCTTTCACAAGAACCCTTCAATGTCTCATCATGCAAAGCTTCTTTTAATGATTTAGATAAACAGACTTTGATGAATGATATATGTAATTGTTTAGATCTTTGCTGTTCTTATGTTCAGGTATGTATGAAATTCATATTTTAAAGCTGCTTGTAGAAATCTGAACATTTATTTTTAAAAATGCTTACCTTAATCTCCATTTGTGTAATAACAAGTCATCTAATTTTTTTTTCTTTCTTATTTATATATATAATTATATTTTACCTTCTCAGGGAGGTTGGTTTAAATATTGTCCAATAAACATATTTTCTTAAGACAATAGTGTTCTTAAAATCTACCAAGCTCTCATTTCTCCCACAGTTATTATTAACCTATGCTTTGAGGATGCATGATTAGCAATAACTATTATGAAAAGAAAACTTGCTAAATTTAAAGGCAGATTTGTATCTTTTAAGAAGGAATAACTTTTTGTCGATGCTTAAAACATTTGTCCTCAAAACGTTAATATGTGATACATAACTTAAGCACAGATATAAGTTTTTGTTTTTTTTTGTCTGCTTTTGTATGATCTTCACAATATTGCAATACTCCCTGTAGTTCTTTAGAAGAATTTCTGTTAAGAAAACTCTTATGCAGTGACATATCTAGACTTATCATTTTGAAGGGGGCTGAGATATAGTAAAAGTTTCTTCGAGGAAATCACAATATCTGTGACTACTATGTGTAACCTTAAGATTGAAGACGAATTGTTTCCTTTTTCATATATTTTATCACACAGCACACAAATGTTACAATTACAAAATGCTGATGAACACATAGAATGATAAAGTGACTTTGGGATAATAACTTGTTATTAGATCAATTAGCATTCATAAAACATTATGTGGAGAATATTCCTGCTATAAGCACACAGAATAACTGGGGATAAGACCCGCTATAACACAAACAGAATGATTGGGGATAAGACCCGCTAAAATACACAATGGCAGCTAAAGAACAACTATATCTGAACTGGGTCACATGACTGCAAAACTGCAGAGCTCGTTCGGCATGCACACAAGGTCCGAACATGCCCTCCCAAGTTGCAGTGTGTTTTGCAAATTCAAAATTTTAAAAATACACTATAAATACAAGAACTAAGTAAAATACCAATGCCATAAAATAATATTACAATACAAATACAATAAGGATAAGTTGCAATAACAAGGACTATACATTACAATAATGAAATTCTAGGTTACAAAAGTTAAGGTATTTTCTAAAAACAGTTCTATGTAGTACTTAAGAAAAGTTGAATGTAAATTAACATATAAATCTTAAATGCACTTTAACATAAGTAAACAAGGAGAAAATAAGTATATATATTATATTTTATCAATGAATAAAATACACAATTTAGATATGGATCTAAGGAAGATATTCAAGGCTGTTTTTACCTTTGCAACCCTAACGTTACCATCCTTTCTTGGTATAACCTCTAAGATTCATCATAGCATCCATAAGGTAAATTGTCCTCCTTTATTATTACCATTGCCCCCTGGTTTTATGTTTTCCCCTTTTACCTGCCATTATGAATAATTTTGGAGATGACTCAAGTAATTTAATTGCCAATTTCTCCAAATTAATTGGACAAATTTAGTGGTTCTCTGCCACCTAGATAATCTCGATTCTGTAATATCAACCAGTTGAGGTTCTGGAATGGCATTGATAGGCCGACCAATTAGGAAATATTTCCTGTGAAAATACTCAAATATAAGTTTTGTGAGCTTATGGCTTTTTGGCAAAATGATTTGGTGTTTCTTATCAAAGTTTAAATCTGAATTTTCTAATCTACCTCCAACTCCTAAGATATTATTTTTATCCAAAAAAGGGGTTAAGCATTTAATTTTACTGGGAGAGAGAATCCTTGATTCCTGTTTTATACCCTTAATTTCTTCCTGAAATTCTGAATTTTGAACTAATCTGATTAGAGAAGTTTCTGAATATTTTATTTCTTGGGTGGCGAGACTACCTCTGCGCCAGTCTGCTGACTTACATTTGCAATTGTGAAAAAAATCTATAAACGTATGCCAGTATACGAAGAATATTATAATATTTGTCACTTAAATTCAGAAAAAAATTGACTGCTTCAGGATTCCTGAAAAATGAAAGAGAAATATTAGAATTACAGTCATTGCTTTTATTTTTATATTTTGCTTTAGTCTCCAGTAAAAGGTCTGTTTCTGGTACAGAGATAAGTTCATTGGAAATTGGTAAGTCCTCAGCTGCTAGAAATATTGATCCCTTAAACCACATGGGATTCTCTAAAGTAGAATTAACACTCGCACCTCGTGTTAAGAGATCGGCAGGGTTGTCCTTGCTGGAGCAGTGATACCAAGAGTTTGAATCTATCAGTGTGGTAATTTTACCACATTTCATTTTTTATTTCCTTCTTTTGGTCGCTTAAGCCATTTTCATTCATTTTCCTTTTTTCCCCCCTTTCCTTTTTTTGTACCCCTTGTTATTTTGTTTCCCTGCTAGCACAGTGATCGTTTTTCTTTATTTATTTATTCATTTTTCTACATTTCTATTTAACCGATGACTTCAAACATTATTTCATTTTAGTTGTTTCAATTTCGTCTTTTCATGACGTCACCGGATTCTGGTATGAAATCAGATTTAAAATATCTTTGTCAGTTTTTTTTAAATTACTTTATTCCTACCGTTGGCATCCCGATATTTTTTAATCTTCGCAGCCTGTTACACTCTTGTGTTCGATGTCATTCGCATTCTATTTGGTGAAGTTTTCGTTGTCCGGCAACCCTTTTCCCTCGCCAAGTGACAGTTGCATTTTTTTTTCCTTTCATGGTTGTTTTCAAACAGATTCGTAGATAGGTTATTGGGGTGTTATTCTGAAGTTTTGTACGTTATGGAGTACGATGTCTTTATATGCTGGTAGTTTGTTATTTTAAGTGCTCGTGTGATCAAGATCATTGATATAATGATGTATCTGTATGTATATTACAGAGTGAGTTGTTTAAGATTCCAGAGGAGACGTAGGAACGGCACATATATGTCTCTATATGCGAAATGATCAAGGCAACATGGACTGCTGTGTTCCACAAAAATTTTGTTAGTTCTTTTTCAAAAAATAAATCATGTGTAAAATAGCCTACTACTATAAGAGAGGTTTTATAATGTCATGGAGATGTACTAACCTTTTACACAGTGTGGAAGGAGTGGAATTCCAACAAAAATTTGATAAGTATATTTTATATACACATTTTCTTGTTTCGTAACTATTGTTCAATTTTATGAGAAAGGTATAATATCTTGAAGCAATTAAAATGAATACCTTTTGTTCCAAATGAACAAATATTCATGCGATTGTTAAAAAGAGAAATTATTCGAAAGGTTTTATTTTTATTACTTAACAATTTAGAAGTCTAAAAGAAATTCTATTTTTTATGAATGGCATTTTAATGTAATTAATACATATTTATGGTTCCAAAAGAACCCTAATCAGGTGATTATGATAAAAATGTCAAGACGTTGTCTCTCATACTTTCCTGTTCTTTTTTTGAAAAAAATAAAAAAAATGCTTTTTATGTTCAATATTTCGAATAAACAGTTTTGCTAAATATTTCTGTCTTTTATTTACATATGTGGTGTGTAACTTATTTAGGTACGGCAGTCATTATCTTTTACATTTTTGTAGATAATTAAGTAAAAATGAGACACCAAAAGTTGTTTTTTTTTTTTTTGTGTGAGCATTAATTCCTCTAAGGAATGAAAAAAAGGTATTTTATTCTTAGCTCACAATTTGGTTGAATTATAGGTTCGAAGAAAGGTCTGGGTTATAATTATCAACGCAATTTTTTTTTTTTTTTTTTTTTTTTGTACTTGAATGGTTTCTGAAATGCTGATAAAAATATTATATTTTTAACAAGAATAATTTCAGCTTATTTCATCTACAAAATATTATTTCATCTATTTCATACAATTACAACAATCAGTACATTGATCTCTTTGACTGATGCTTTGCCACAAACTGCTTCCATCGCTTGATGAGTCCATTGGTGCAAGTCTTCTGTCTCAGGACTGATTTCTGTCTTGGAGAAATTTTTGAGTAATAGTAAATTATATTTTTTATGATAAAATAATAGCAATTTTATAAGCAGAAACTTTTAATCTCTTTCTTTTCTTGTAAAAGATCAATTTTTAGCTATAGTGCAAGACATTGAAATCTTCTAGCCTATTTCCTTTAAAAGCCATTTTGAAAATCAAAGTGTGATAGTTGTATTTTTTTATTTGCTTGATATTTTTTTATGTAGAAGTAGATCACATTTTATGAATAATGTGCAATTTTGAAACCCTGAAAAAATTTTCCCTTCACTGTAAAAAATGTCAAAGTTCAAGGTTGTGACCACCATTTTTCATGAAAAGTGAAATGTGAGTATGTTTGCAGTGCTAAAACTTGGGAAAGCAACGACATCCCAAAATTCTTTTGTGATGATATGTTAGTATAACACTGCCTGCTTAGTAAACTGTATTCGTCTCCATGGGGCATTGTTATTTTACATTGTTATGTTGCATCAAAATACAATGAAAATGACGTTTTTGTCCGTTTTCCGCACGAATTTTCTTATTTAAGCAATAGTATCCCAAACTTTTTCTTATAGAATATCAAAGTGTACTACTAGGACAAGCTAAATAATATAAAACTTTACCAGAATATTGCTGCTGTTAGCAGGAATAGCCTGTTAAATATTCAAAAATTTCAAAATAGGCAGCATTTCAATTAGTCTTTTCTCAAAACAGCGTCATGGCTCAATAAAACAAAATATATCACATAGTAGTTGGAAGTATGTACAAACACATGGAAAAGAAAAAAAAGTGGGGCCTCATCATATTTTTAGAAAAAAAAAATGTCAAAAGTCACAAAAAAGACTGTCATTTATCATACTTTTTCCCTATGAGAAAATGAAATATCCCTTTTTCTTTCCCCTTCCTTGTTCTAAATGGAAAAAAGGGAAATTTAAACGGGATATTTTGACTGTGAATTTTTGTAAATTTTGTTATTTTTTTTCTAAAAATATGACGAGGCCCCACTTTTTTTTCTTTTCCATGTGTTTCTACATATTTTCAACTATTATGTGATACATTTTGTTTTATTGAACCGTGACGTTGTTTTGAGAAAAGACTAATTGAAATGTTGCCGATTTTGAAATTTTTGAATATTTAACAGACTATTTCTGCTAACAGCAGCAATATCCCGGTAAAGTATTATATGATTTAGATTGTCCTAGTACTACACTACAAAAGGGATATTTCATTTTCTCATAGGGAAAAAACATAGCTAGCAGAAAGAGAAACGGGATGTTTCGTTTTCTGATAGGGAAAAAGTATGATAAATGAGTCTTTTTTGTGACTTTTGACATTTTTTTTTTCTAAAAATCTGATGAGGCCCCACTTTTTTTCTTTTCCATGTGTTTGTACATACTTCCAACTACTATGTGATATATTTTGTTTTATTGAACCGTGACACTGTTTTGAGAAAAGACTAATTGAAATGCTGCCTATTTTGAAATTTTTTAATATTTAACAGACTATTCCTGCTAACAGCAGCAATATTCTGGTAAAGTTTTATATTATTTAGCTTGTCCTGGTAGTACACTTTGATATTCTATTAGAAAAAGTTTGCAGTACTATTGCTTAATAAAATACGAGTGGAAAATGGACTAAAACGTCATTTTCATTGCATTTTGAGGCAACATAACAATGTAAAATAACAATACCCCATGGAAACGAATACAGTTTACTAAGCAGGTAGTGTTATACTAATATTTCATCACAAAAGGATTTTGGGATGTCGTTGCTTTCCCAAGCTTTAGCATTGCAAACATACTCACATTTCACTTTTCATGAAAAATGACGGTCACAACCTTGAACTTTGACATTTTCTACAGGGAAGGGAAAATTTTTTCAGGGCTTCAAAATTGCACATTATTCATAAAATGTGATCTACTTCAACATAAAAAAATATCAAGCAAATAAAAAAATACAACTATCAAAATATCACTTTTTTGTCTGAATTTCAAAATAATGGCTCTTAATTATAACCCAATACTCAAACGTTTTCAGTCTTGGCTTGGACCCATGGATGAGCCTTTGATCAAGAATAAGGTTATTTTGGAATCAGTCACTGTAGATGTGATTTTCTGATCTAGGATGGGTTTTATTTTATTAGCCAATCTTGCACTCAATAGTGCTTCGAGAAATTTCAGTCTAGGTAGAGTAATTTCCTTTATAGGGCAACACGACTCTTTGAAGTCATGAGATTGACTTCCATTCCTCTCTCTCTTTCTATTCTTAGAAAAATGTGCTCTTAGAGATAAATTATTCTTAGAGCCATACGCTATTTTACTAGCATCAGAAAAGGCATGTATTTCTACAGCTATTACTTGATTCAAGCAACCAAGAATTTTCCTCAGAATTTTTAGTTCTGCTAAATTTGGAAGTTCTTTGAACCACTTTAACCACCTTTCTTGTGCATTAGTTGGCAACTGTTCATCCCATGATGTCTATAATTTTTGGAACAGACATTTGATTCTAATTGTGTATGGCGTGAGCATGCCTAACAGATTGAAGATTTTACCAACTGTTTGCAATAGTAGACGTTTTGAGCTTTTTTGTGATGACAAGAATTCTATTAGGCTTTTGACTTCGAATGCCAAACAATCATTTTCTGTTTTCCAGGACATTCCTAAAACCTTGCTTAGGTTGCTTCTCAGGCTTACTGTAGCATGTTCTGCTTGAATATTTAAACCTTCCCTTTGCCAGAATTTCAATAACGCTTCATCATTGGTTATCCATTTTTGAAGAGTCATTCCTGCTTCAGACATTATTTTGTTAGCATTCAGGGAAACATCAAGCGCTTCTTGCAGAGTATCTTCACCAGAGATAAAATCGTCTATGTAAACATACTTATCGAGTAGATGAACAGCCCTTGGGTATAGGTTCTTAAGACTCTTGATGTGCTCCTTTATGGTAGCTAATAGAAGGAATGGAAAGGCATTGACTCAAAAAATAACACGCTTAATTCTGAAGACTTTGAAAGATCTTAAATCATCATCATACACTACAGAAAACGGACAGAATCATGATCCTTCTCAGCGAGTGAGATTTGAAGGAACGCCTTCTTGATATCAGAAGAAAAGGCAATTTTGTATAATCTGAAGTGGATTAAAATATCAAACAGAAGTGGATTTAGTTTGGTGCCTGGCCATACACAATCATGAAGGGATAAATCATTGTTATCATGAGATCTGGCATCGAAGACGATTCGGACCTTTGTAGTGAGTTTATCATCTTTACAGACTGCATGATGGGGCATATAATAAACTGGCTTGTAGTCCAGGCAATAGGGAATTTTACCTAGCAAAATTAATGGTAGTTCTGGAAATGGGCTTACTTTATGTTTTTTGGGTCGCTGAATCCGAATTTGTAACTTCCCACCAAAATTTCCCCCGGCAACCCCCGAAATTTTGGTAAAAATATAGGTGAAAACTGGGAAATTGAGTTAGTAGCCAGTGGCCGGTAGACTCAGTTTCATTAGTGGCCACTTTTAAAAGTTAGTGGCCACTATAATGTTTCAAACTTTCTTGGCACCTAGATAAACTATAATCGTTGTATATATACATATTTTCTATAAATCAGAGTTTTATACCAGCCAACTATTCATGATAAGAATAGGGACACAGTTGAAATTCAAGAAAATTACTTTAAAACTACAAAATTGTTATACAGTAGACTCCCTCAAATCCGCACAGCTTGGGACCAGAGGTTTTGCAGATTTCTGGTCGTTGATTTGTTTACATTTTTGAAACATTAATTTCATTGGTAGTTAAGCAAGGGAAATTATAATGAATGCTTACAATAAAGTAAAACATTAAAATAAGTAAAATATTAAAATAATTTATTCGTTTAAACGTAAGTAGTTTTTAAAATAATTATGTAAAATTAAAATTTAGAAAATATTAAATTATTACAAATGAAATCGATTCAATTCGATTCCAAAAGTCCTATGCTGCCATCTAGTGATAGCAAGGAGAACAGTGTTAATGCTATTATCAGTATATATAGCTTATTGCGCTCACTGTAACTTTTTTCATTGTTTTTTAGAGTATTGAATGCTTTTCTTATACTGCTTTGTATGTTTAGAAATAAATTTATCTATAATTTAAAAAAAAAATTCCGCGAAAAATAATTTTAAAATAGTGTTCCGGTTCATGGATTTTTCCATTTTGAACCCTGGAATTTTTGATATAGATATGCTAATTTATATCAAAATCAAAAGCAATGTAAATTTATTTAGTAATAAATCAGCTGTAATAGCCAAAAGAGAATGATTAACAAAAAATTTCGTAAAAAAAACATTGTGGTAGTCGCTGATTTCGGCGCCATCTTGAATTTTGTTCCTGCAACTTAACTGTAAATTTTATTGTTTACATCTGAAAAAATACGCGGATTTTAGGCATTCGCGGATTTTAGGGTCACGGATTTGAGGGAGTCTACTGTATTAATTTTTTTAGAACATATTTTTGGATTATTTGTAAATGTTCATAAACACAATTATCAATCAGATTACTGTTACTTTCTTTACATAAAAAGTTAGTAACTAAATCTAAATTCCAACAACTAGGTGTATACAAAAAAAAAAAATCAAACAAAACACAATAAAATGCTATTTCGATTTTAGTTAATAATTAAATGTGTTAACATACCATATACATTACATACAGTGGAAATCTAAGCTGGTGAGTGTATTTCGCAGGATTAAACAGTATCTCTTGCAGAAAAATAAGCTAACTAATCAAACACATTGAAGATATTGTAATGCCCTTACCCTTTAGGGTCCAATTTTTTTTTTCAATTTTGAGAACAAAATTACTTTTATTTTAATAATCTTAATCGTAGCTATCCAAATAGATTTACTGATATGATAATAGGTTAAGAGTTTTTGGAGATGTTTGGAAAATCTCGTATTACAAGAGGGTTTAACAGATATTACAACTTTATAATGTTTTTTGTGTTTTACCACACAATGTTCAGAAAAGTAACCTATATTTTAAATTTAAAGAGTGAAATATATGTATAAAATAAATTACTAAATGTCCAAACATAAATGAACTCATAATAAGAAAAGCATAGCCATATACTATCATTACTATGTGTAGATAGTAACAAAAGTAATTTTTAAGACAAAATAATACTTGATGAAAAGACATGTACTATTAGTAGTAAACCAGACCCGAAAGGGTTAAAATCCACTTGCATTTGCATCCAGTGAAAAAAAAAAAAAAAAAAAAGGAATAAAATATTTGAAATACATGTGGAATCAAAGCTGATGAATATATTTTGCATAAAACTATATTTCTTGAAAAAATAATCCAACTGAAGAGCGAGCATGGCGAAAAACTGAAATATTGAAAATACAGCTAAATTGCTGCAATCTTCTTGCATCCGGTAGGAAAAAGAATTAATCAGTTTGCTAATTAGATGTAATCAAAGTAGAGATGCATATTTCCATGAAAAAAGTTGTATTTCAGTTGGTGATCGGTAAAAGATTTTTTTTATCGCCACTTGGTGAGTGGCGACTATAGTGGCGATCGATGGCCGATATTTTAATCGCCACTTTTACAACTTTAATCGCCACGTGGCGAGTGGCGACCGCTAATTTACACCTATAGGTAAAAAGCCCCCCAAAAAAGATTTTTATTAAAAAAATCAATTTTTTTTATTGTTTTAGGGAAAAGTATCTAGAAATTCTGAAAGTAGACAAAATTTGCAACAAATTAGATATATGACATTATGACTTAGGATCAAGGGGAAGGGGATATCTGCCTCGGAACATGCACCATGGTACTGCGTGGACTAAGTTGCGCAATTCCACTTAACCACTCACACATTTACATTCGCCCTCCCATCTCCCTTCCGAACTTTCTTAATAAGGTTTACTTTAAGTTTTTTGGGTTGCTGAATCCAAATTTTTAACTTACCCCCAAAATTTTCTCCCCCGAAAATCCCCCAAAATAGTTGTTTTTAACTTAAATTTCTTATTGTTTTAGGGGAAAAGCATTACAAAATTCAGAAACTAGACAAAATTTGCAACAAATAAGATACATGACATTATGACGTAGGATAAATGGGGAGAGAGGTAGCTGCCTCGGAACATTCCCCACGCGCTTTTTCCAAAAACCAAGTTTTTTCAAAAAATCAATTTTTTGGGGGGTTGCCGGGTGAAATATTTGTGGGAAGTTACAAATTCGGATTCAGCGACCTAAAAAACATAAAGTGAGTTGAAATCCAGAACTAGTATTAATTTTGCCAGGTAAAATCTCCTATTGCCTGGACTTCATAAATTAGTGCACATAGCACCGCAGTGCATGTTCAGAGGCAGCCCTCCCCCTCCCCGTTCATCCTACGTCATAATGTCTTATATATCCTATTTGTTCAGGGATGAGAATTTTCCGTCTTTTGGCGGATTTCCGCTTTTTTGTTACTTCAAGGAATTTCTGCTTTTTTCTCAAAATTCTGCCTTTTTTGCTGAGGATTCCGTATTTTTTCTCCTGCAAAATTTTGTTATTTTCCGAAATTTTCACTTTCCTATTGATTCCTCTTTCCTCCCGAAACCGTCCTATCTTCCGATTTCGAAAGACCATTCAAAGCTTTAAGAACATTCTCGCACAAGCACTTCCCCCCCCCCCCCTCCATTCTTAAACCGGCTAATTCATCCATTGATGAGTGGAATTACACTGCACGCTGCTCGAAAGCGCTCTGAAGGTCGCGAGGAGGGAGATAGGTCCAATCAATGCGCTGTCCCTTTTCATTCATTCGAACAATTGGACGACATTTGTTAATCGAAATTTTGCATTGGGGTGTCAGCCCGAGCCCTTTCGAACCCGATACCGAAAGTATATAAAAAAAAAAGTCATAATATTTAAAAGTTATTCCAAATGTAATATCTCATTTTTTAACAACTTCTTGCATAGAAATAACAGTTAATCCTCAGCACATAATTAATTTTATGAGATCTACACTCAAACGTATCAAAAGAGAAGTTTAGTATCAAATAAAAATATACTCCCGAAAAAGGATTTCGTATTTTTCTCCTCCAGCAATAAAATTTGATGGACACATTAACAAAGTGCGTTTTATGAATAAATGAACGAAATTGAATAAATTATTATTCTTATGCCATAAAGTCGAACAACGTTTTTCTGTTTCTTATAAAAGGTGTATATCTCAAATTATAATAGATTCCTTCCTCAAAACAATCTTTAGTAATTCTCGTGTCTTTGTAAATTAAAAATTGGACACCGTTATCTGAAAGAACCTGTGCTTTTGTAGGAAAAGAAAAAAAAAAAAACACTTCTCGAAAGTTTTTTCTATGTAGTTCATAAAACATCAGTGTTTTTATTTTCTGAAAAAAAATTCCGAATGTCTAATATAAATCTAAGTGAAAGCCAAAATTCTCTAGCTAAAGTGCGGCAGTAATTTGATGAGTCAAAGGTGTCGTGGCGTGAACAGATGCAAACTGATAACATCCGCACATCTCTCTCCTATGTATAAAGACAAACAAATACTGGTCTACATTTTTTGAGAGGAGGTGAAGTAGTGGGCTTTTTTTTTTTTTTCGAAGGGTTGTAATTTTCTTAAATTTTAATAGAAATTTCGTACGGTGCCTAAATTATTACTATTTGAATTCACTGAAAATTTAAACGCAATCGGATGATTAACAATGGAAATATTGATTTTTTTTTTTTTAAGAATTAAAGAAGAATAAAAAAGGGTTTCTCGTTTCATTCTTTTTTAATTATTGTTTCTGTTTACCGAGTTTTCTCAGAGATATCGTTCTCTGCTCTTCAACAACGCAAACTTTGATATGATTTCGGTATTTTCAGAATTCCGTTACGAAAACGGGACTTATTCTTCTCACTATGATGTCTGTCTGTCACAGCAGTTTTTCTCCTAATGTTTTGTAGGTAGAAACGAAATTCAGCTTGAATATGTAAGTAGGCGCTGAATGCTGATCCCCCTTCCCTTGCGTTTCTGTTTAGCAATGCAGAAATATGTAAAAATTCACTATTTATAAATGCAGCAGTGTGAAAAATTCTATACCGGAGATCTTTACCAGCGGCATATTTTCGTAAGATCTTGAAAATGTCTTAATTTTTAGACAAAAATGCGATTTTTAACGATGTTTTGTATTTTTGAGGAAGTTCTAATCATTGGAGGAAAAAACATATGACATCATTTGAACACGCTGAAAATTTCCTTTTTTAAATATTTTTGTCTGATTTCTCAATGTTTAGAAGCGTGCGTGATACACTACACACATCTTGGACGTAATATAACCTTTGTGGTTTATATACGTAACAGTCTATTTAAACATGCAGAAAAACCCAGTGGAGGTAAAGGCTGGTAAATAGGACATATTGGAAGTGAAATATTTAAATGAGCATATATGAAAAACGATCTCTTAACTAGGATAATAAAACAAAATGCATAATAGTAGAATTAACGAAAAGAGTTTATTTTACTTTGACGATACAAGGTGATGATACAGCAAGTAATCAATATGAAGATTAACACAGCAGTTGCTCTTGTACATATAAAGACATGCCATAACAATGGCGGTTTGCAGAAGGCTTGAAGATACATTGTTCAAACATTACTTTAAGATTTAAAACTATTTAAAAATAAACTCAGTTAAAACAAAATAACAAGTATGTTAATTAATACTTCCAGAATGTTGGACCAGCCAACATTCAGTATCTAGAAAAGTTACTTCCATTTAAAGGAAGATAAAAATGCAAACTAACGATGTCCGGATCATTTATTTATATGAAATGGCTAGGATTGAAATCGACGTTTTGGAGCAGAGACCACGAAACAGGCCAATCACAGAACAGCATCGAATCGATGCAAAAGCTAGATTCGATGATAGATTCGATAATAGATACGATATTGTCAGTCGCCATCTGGTGGAAAAAATATCGTTACGGAAATACATAATCACTTTGGAACGTGGTTTTGCCGATGTAGGTTGCAAAGAAAATGGAGTCCATGAACGGAAAAAGATAGAGATAGCTATTGACGTTACAGGACTAATACATTATGTAAAACTGATAGATAAAGTCCGGAAATGAAGTAAAAAGGTAAGTTAAGTTTTGGAAACATTTATTACTGATATTATGAGATATTATAATGAAGTAATAAATAAAAAATAAAATATGAATTTGTAAATAAAAATGATGATTGTGGTATGAAATTATGATAAATAGGAAATAGGAGGCAATGAGAAAACCAGTGTTTGGTATCTCTATCAAATGCCCCCCTTCTCATTGCCTCTTTAAATAAAGAGATAACTTATAAAAAGTTAACTCAGAGAGCAAAGGATTGAAAAATCCATAGATATCACCATTCGACCCAACTCTCCAAGACTATTTAACGAACAGAAAAAAAATTTTAACTTTTAGAAAGGTGAAAAATTTTAAACTTGAAAAGTTAAGATTGCTTCAAAATGAAAACTTGAAGAAATACATCTAGTTCATTTCTGAACCCAAAAACGTGAAACAACTCCAACAATTGAAAAGTTGAAAAACTTGAACTTCAAAAAGTAGAAGTCAAAAAAACTTTAAACGAAGTTTTTAAATATACTTCGAACATGAATTAACAATTTTAACAAATGACTAGAAAAAAAAAAATTAAGTGGTGAAAGTTCATAAAAAACAAGTTAAATTAAATTTTAAAGTTTAAGTGAAAATGTATAGAGAATTTGCTAAACGAGAAAAATTAATTAACTCTTCAAAACAATTTGTTGGCTAATAACAGATCTTCTTTGCCTAAAGACAGAGGTATACGTATCTTAGACTGAAGATTAACAGGAGCCTAACAAAGAAGTTAACTTTAAAAAGGTGCAAAATTCTCATACAATTTAAATTATGAAAATGATGATGATGTACCACTTCAAAAATATAACAGTTTCCAATTTGGAAACGTTATCACCAGCTCTCCAAGATGTCTTGATCACAATAGTTACAATTGAAAAATATTTTTATTACAATTTTAAATAATTCATATAGATAAAAATTTAAGCAATTATGAGAACTTGAGATCGAGGCATCTAGGCTCAAGCAACAAAAACGACGGCTCTTTCAACAAACTAACGTACAAATCCATTGAGAATGAATTAAGGGCACATTTATACCACTTTTAGTCTCCCGCTAGCAGGGATCATACATACACATAGATTGGGTGTTGCTCTAGATGCCTAGAATAGATAAACACAAATTAATGATATGCATAAGAAAATTCATTGTATAAGCACAGATACAAACAGTTTAAAATAAGATTTCTTTAAATATTTAAAAACTGTTTTATAAAAAAAAAACCCTTTTACTAAGATATATTTATAGTTGATTTTAAGTTTAAAAAAAAAAAAAACCTCTAACCAATTAAGGGTGTATTCGAAAAAATATTTTTCCACTCTCAACAGCTCGAAATTTTCTGAGACATTTTCAGACTCATTTTTAAAAGTAAAAACATGAAACTTGCTGGGGTGATTTCTGAAGGCATGTTTAACATGCCGTGTGATTTCATTTTCAGTTCAATTCATTAGAATTTGATTTTTAAACAATTATTTTCTCAGTATGACCATTTTTTTCATTCCCAGATCGCCCGCTTCAGAAAATTCGGTTCAAAACGCCCACTTTGACAGCGTTTTTTACAGTATTTTCTGCATTTATCAAAAAATTAAGAAGCACGGCACATTATATAGTTTCTAAATAAGAGAATTTCCCAGTTTGATGCGTTTGAGGGCAAAAATTAATTTTAAAATGAATCAGAAAATAAGCAGTTTGGATCGGAATACACCCTTAAACTTAGACAATGGTCAAGATAGCTGGTAATGCATGAAAAAGAATATATACTGGCAAATGAACAGGAATCAAAATAGCAATCGTTTACACTTATCCTTTAAACTGAATTTAACAACATTTAGGTACAGTGTAACAACGAAAAGCTTAAAAGGATTCAACAAAATTCACCAGCATAATCATGGGTACGTTGTATGAAAAATTTATATATGAATGATATATGCAAAATTTATATATGGAAATGAGATGAACTATATGAAAATCTAATAAGTACTTCACATCATGAACAGAAGCTTTATAAAACTCAAGATCTCATTTTTGGATAATGGCTTGGTAAAAATGTCTGCCAGGTTTGATCTGCTACGCACGTGACTGAGCAAAAATTCCCCTCTATTAAACAAATCCAGAATAAAAAACAACTTGACGTAGATATGCTTGGATTTGTAATTTTCCATAGGAGATTTAAAAAAATTGATTGCTGCTTGATTATCAGCTGTCCTCCCCAGTACAGGTACGATCCCCTCCTGTGCACACTCGCGACGTATCGGGTCAAACCAGACCAGATTCTTGATGGCCTCAGTCATTGCAACGAATTCAGACTCCATGGTCGATAATGAGATGCACTTTTCTTTAAAAGTGTGCCAATCGACGGGAGCTTCGTCAAGCATGACTATTTGACCGCCAACCGAGGTCCGATCGTCGCGGTTAGCCACAAAGTTGGCACCAGTAAAGATCGTGAGATCGTTAGACCTGCACGAGAGTTTCAGCTTAAAATGCATAGTAGATTTTAAATATCCTAGCAATCGTAGCAACCCATCCCAATGGGCTATACCTGGGTTCGCCTGAAACTGGCTCAGTAAGTTCACGGCATAGCAAAAATCGGGTCGAGTACAGTTCGCAACAAAAGAGAGACAACCCAATAAATTACGGTAAGGAAAACGGGATATTTCCTGAATGTCATGATCGGAAACTGGACAACTGGATCTTGAAAAAATAATACCTTTACTTATAGGCAATGATGAGACTGGAATTTTAAAAGAACTAAATCTATTACATACATCTTGAATGTAGTTTTGCTGGTGTATGATAACTCCTGATTGAGTATCTTCAAATTCAACACCTAATAGCTTTCTAGTTTTACCCAGTTCCTTTATGTCAAATCTTGCTTTTAATTTCTTTAAGATGTTATCTATAAGCTTTTGAGTTTTTCCAAAGATCACTATGTCGTCCACATACAATAGTAATAAAATATTAGAATTAAAAATATAAACACAATTGCATGATGAAAGTTTCTTAAAACCAATCTCTAGTAGAGCTTTATGAATTTCCATGAACCACTCTCTCCCACTTTGATGCAAACCATACAAAGCACTATCTAGTTTGCAATATAAATGCTCTTTTCCAGGCTCTGAGAATCCGGGAGGTTGGTGTATATACACGTCCTCACTCAGTGGTGCATACAAGTAGGCGCAGGTCACGTCACACTGAGTGTGTGACCACCCGCTACACGAAACAAGAAGGGAGAAAAAGAATCGGATAACGCCAAAGTTCACAACAGGGCTAAAAGTCTCTTCCTTGGACTCTCCCTTTATTTGTTTGAACCCTTGGGCAACAAGTCTAGCCTTCTGCCTGGCGATCCATCCAAATTCATCCCGTTTCATCGTGTAAACCCACCGGCAACCTACTGGAGTGACATGTACCGGTAATTCTTCCAAATGCCAAACTCCACGGTCTCTCATAACCTTCATTTCGAGCTTCATTGCTTCCCACCAGATCGAGCTCTGTTCCGATCTGCATGCCTGCTTAAATGTTCTGGGAGTTTCACTATTGTTAGCTAGTCATGCAGATATATGTGAAAAACTAGACTCACTAGAATTGTCATCTTCACTATCAGAAGGAGAGGATTCTTCAGGAATGGGGACCATACCAGAATAAGGATTGGACTGTTTAAAATCAAAGATTTCAGGCTTAAATAGAATATTGTTTTCTTCACAGTATTTCTTTACTTCGTTTAAAGAATGCAACCTGTCGTCTTTACCCAATTCATAGTAATAGATGTCTATACGATCTTTTTTTCTACGCATGACAGGTTTTTTAAGCCAACGAACATCTCCACTGGACCCCGAATCCTCGTCCTCCCCACTCCCAAGCGGGTAATCTTGAGAACTGCCGGAAGGACCTGGGATAGCCTCAGGTTCATCTTCAACGGCAACATCTCGATTAACCTCAGCTTTGGGAGGGAAAAGGGCATAATCATCGGTGCCTAGTACAGCTACACTGCGTCTTACCCTAGTCGTACATTCATTAAAATACACATTTGAAGATTCAACAATATCACCTGTTTCTGGTATCCAAATTCTATAGCCCCGTGTACGAAATGCGTACCCTACCAAAAATCCCTTTTTGGCATGTGCTTCTAGTTTCCACAACCTTTGCTTTGAAACTTTAATATATGCTTCCGTACCAAATGGCTTTAAATGCCGGACAGATGGCTTTCTATTACCATAAAGTTCGAAAGGCGTTTTCCCCAGAAGTTTTGGACAGATTCTATTCCAGCTGTATACAAAGTATTTTAAGGCCTCTGGCCAGAATTTCGGGTCTAAATTACTGTCAATTAGTAATGTTCTGATCCCATCTGCTGCCGTAGCCATGAAACGTTCCGCAACGCCATTCTGCTGTGGCGTGTACGAATTCGTGAACTCGTGGCGAATACCCTTTTCATCAAAAAAATGTTTAAAAGAAATGTTGTCAAACTCCCCACCGTTATCAGTCCGAAAGCTCTTGACTTTCCTATTCAGGTATGTTTCTGCCTGTATAATATGCTTTCTAACGACATCAAAAGTGTCGGATTTCAATTTTAACGGGTAAACTGATACACGGCGGGAAAAGTCATCAATAATTGGCAAAAAGTAACGTTCGCCACCTCTTCCTTCAATACGGCATGGACCCCACAAATCTGCATACAGAACAGGGATATGTTTAGGAAAATTTTAGGTCCTTTAAAGGACCCTTCACAATATTTTTTATCCCCAAACAGGACCCTTCACAAAATATTTTATCCCCAAACAGGACCCTTCACAAAACATTTTATCCCAAAACAGGACCCTTCACAAAATTATTTGTCTCTTAAATAGACCTTTCACAGAATTTTTTCACCTTCAAATTGAACTTTTCACAAATTTAGACATTTAAAAATAAAATCTGGCCTGTAAGTAAGCAGTTTAACTCACCAAAAAGCATATTACTTAGCTTTTTATATATGAATGATAGAATATGAAGACATCGATAATTTAAAATTCACAAAATTATGACTAGAATTTTCACAAAAATAAAAAAAAACTTCACAATTTCACAAAAACAGGACCCTGTGAGATAAGTCTGGACAGACCCCTGCAGAAGCTCAAGTGGATGATTAGAGCGGATATTCTTGGTAAATTTATGTGAAATATTCTTCAGTTTGCCAAATTTACATGATTCGCAAAATAAATTGGTCTCTTTTAATCCTGGTAAGCCACGTACGCCTTGCTTACGGCTTGTATGTGCAATTAAAGAAGGACTTATGTGACCATACTTGCGATGCCAATGTAACATTTTCTCGTTCTGTTTAACAGCAGAAGTTTCAAATTTAACAGATTTATGAACAGAGATTGGGATTTTTGGATACAGCCTATAAATTTGATCTTTTAAATATGCACTAAACAAGTACTCGGCCCCGCCGATGGACTTTCACCTCACCATTATGACCCTGAAAGGTCAAACCATTTAAATCTAATTGAGGACCAGAGATAAGGTTTCTACGTAACTGATCAGAATACATTACATTACATAAGGTAAAAACCCTTTGACCAAAACGAAGTTTAACTTCCCCTTTACCATTTATGGGAAATAGAACATTTTTAACGGCAACTGACATTTCATCATTTAGTTCCTGAAAATTAGAAAACAAATTTTTATTATTACAGAAATGATGGCTCGCTCCTGTATCAAAAATCCAGTCACAATCATTTACAACATTACTTAAACTAGAATGTGAGATAAAAAGATTTGACTTACATGTACCTTTTGATAACTTCGAGCGAGAGCCACCACCTCTGTCATTAGAAACATATGGAGAAGAACGTCTAGTATGCTTGTGCCTGGGATTCTTGCTTCGTTCTCTGGAACCTCTAAGACCTCTAGGAGACGAGTCGTAGGAACTAGTAATGGAGTTGGAGTCGTCATCCGGCGGGCTAGAATATGACGTATCACTGCGATAACTCTCGGGAGACTGTTTGGAGTAGCGATTACGGGAACTGGATCGGCTTGAGGAGCGACAACGTCGAGAATATGAAGAGGGAGAAACATCTCTGTGACGAAACTGGTTGTTTGGAGACTTTGAAAAGCAATTGGTCTGTAAATGACCCAATTTGCCACATTTCCAACATCTTTTTCTTTGTGATTTTCGAAAATGAGGTTTTCCTTTAAACAATTTCTGCAATTTCACTGTATTGGAGATGTTCATTTGTTTAGCATTATCTCGATCACGCAACTTTTGTCTGGTCTCTTCCGCCACCAGTTCATCAACCACCAAATCAAACTTAAATTCATCCGCAGGTTTAGCCAACATCTGTTGTACTAAAGTGTCATAATTTGACGGTAGAAAGCGCAGGAATTGGTAACTTAAGTAACATTCAGCAAAATTTTTATCTATAGACTTAATTTCTTGGTAAATTTTCTTCAGCCTTGTCGCAAAAAGATTTATAGATTCACCATATCTTATCCTTTCTTCCATAAGCTCATTAAACAAGGACATATGATGAATACGTGAATCTGGATGAAAATTTTTGTGCAATTTATTCCAAGCTGCAACTGATTCTTGACAATCATCAATTAATCGCTTAAATTCTGGCTCTATATTAAGGTAAATCAAGGAAAGAGCCTTGTTTCCATGGGAGGTAAACTGACTAACCATATCAGCAGTAACACTTGTACTAACTTCAGGTACCATCTGTTTTAAACTTATTAATCTCCCACAGGGCTTTTTCTAACAACAAATACTTCATATCGCTACACCAAGTAGCATAGTTCCTTGAACTAAGTTTATCTATCGTATTTGTGGCCATCATGGAAAAAATTTTAAAAACAGCCAAAAAAAAAAAATTTTAAATACCAGAAGTGCTACCGCCCCCCCCCCCCCCCCCCCCCCGAGCTTTTCGTCCGTTATCTTCACCTGTGCCTTTAACTTCTTTAAAAAAAATTTTAAAGTTGAAGAAAAGTAATCTATTTAAACGAAAAATTCATCATCAAACAGCAAAGTAAACCAGTCTATTGTAGAAAAATCATCAAATCCGGAATAAAGTTCGTTAATATATGCAAAAATTCTATAACTAAAAAGAGTTCGTTGAAATATGCAAGAATCCTGTAACTAATAAAAGTTCGTTGAAATATATATAAAAAAAAAATTCAATAAACAGCATTCAAAGTAAAAATTTGATTTGATAACTCAGGAAAAGTTCAGGGTTATTGCAAATAATATTTCATTTTATCTTAAGAGATTGATTAGCTCATACACTTCCTAGGTTATGTCCGCCCATAACCCATATTCTTGGACGTAATATAACCTTTGTGGTTTATATACGTAACAGTCTATTTAAACATGCAGAAAAACCTAGTGGAGGTAAAGGCTGGTAAATAGGACGTATGGGAAGTGAAATATTTAAATGAGCATATATGAAAAACGATCTCTTAACTAGGATAATAAAAAAAAATGCATAATAGTAGAATTAACGAAAAGAGTTTATTTTACTTTGACGACACAAGGTGATGATACAGCAAGTAATCAATATGAAGATTAACACAGCAGTTGCTCTTGTACATATAAAGACACGCCATAACAATGGCGGTTTGCAGAAGGCTTGAAGATACATTGTTCAAACATTACTTTAAGATTTAAAACTATTTAAAAATAAACTCAGTTAAAACAAAATAACAAGTATGTTAATTAATACTTCCAGAATGTTGGACCAGCCAACATTCAGTATCTAGAAAAGTTACTTCCATTTAAAGGAAGATAAAAATGCAAACTAACGATGTCCGGATCATTTATTTATATGAAATGGCTAGGATTGAAATCGACGTTTCTGAGCATAGACCATGAAACGGGCCAATCACGGAATGGCACGAATCGATGCAAAAGCTAGATTCGATGATAGATTCGATAATAGATACGATATTGTCAGTCGCCATCTGGCGGAAAAAGTATCGTTATGGAAATACGTAATCACTTTGGAACGTGGTTTTGCCGATGTAGGTTGCAAAGAAAATAGAGTCTGTGAACGGAAAAAGATAGAGATAGCTATTGACGTTACAGGACTAATATATTATGTAAAACTGATAAATAAAGTCCAGAAATGAAGTAAAAAGGTAAGTTAAGTTTTGGAAACATTTATTACTGATATTATGAGATATTATAATGAAGTAATAAATAAAAAATAAAATATGAATTTGTAAATAAAAAATGATGATTGTGGTATGAAATTATGATAAATAGGAAATAGGAGGCGATGAGAAAACCGGTGTTTGGTATCTCTATCAACACACACACAAAATGGCGGCAGAAAGCGCAATTTTTTTAAAAATGATTTTTCGTATTTTTTGGAAGTTCTTATCGTCGGTGGAAAAAAAAAAGCATCATTAAATAACGTCAAAAATTTAATTTGGGCAAGCTGTTTAAATGTTTATTTTCTTTTAAATTATTTTTTTAATGGGATATTAAAAAAAAAGAACACTTTTTTATGTGATCAAGTTTGATATCAAATGAAAGAGCTCATTTTGTAGACTACAAAAATGCATATTTAAAATTTTTTCTTTCTCAATAAACGTTTTAAGGGTGAATAAATAGCGTTATTTAATTTAAATTATGATAAAAATAAAATGAATTTTTTTTTTTAATGTTTGATTAAAGTATTCATAGGGAATTAATAAGGATAAAAATTATCATTAATGTTCAAGAAAAAGCAATTTTTAGCATAATTTTGTAGATTTTTTAAAACACAATTAAATTAACTAAGTAAATCCAATATTGCATTGAGAAAAATATGTATGCTACAAACTTAAATAAAAAAGACATTATATTATGCTAAAAATAAAATATGATGCATACATTTATTTTAAAACAAATCTCATTTCCCAGATAATTACTCAATTTTTGTTTATCCAAATTCAAAATGGTAAAGTAAATGTTTACTGAATGCCTTGCTACTTATTCGTGCATTACAATTTTATATTGCTCTTTAAAACAGTATTGCAATGTTTCAATATAAATCTGAATGAAAAAAAAAATTATGTATTATTCAGACATGTTACTTTTCTGCGGAATTCCCCGTTTTCGACACTGAATTTTATTATCCCTGGGATCGATGCAAATATGCATTAAAATTTGTTGACATTTTTAATTGGGGGGGGTGGGAGAGCGGGAGCGGATGAAATACAACAAAAATGTGAGTACGAACCGCACCACAAATTGAGCAAATTTCTTCAAAGGATCGCGGGAAAACGCAAATTTTTTTCAACGAATCGCAGGAAAAATGCACATTCCTTCAAAGGATCGCAGAAAAGACACAAAAATTGTGAAAGGATCCCGGAAAAAATGAAATCTTCGTCAAAGGATCGCGGGAAAAAATGCGATTTCCGTCAAAGGATCGCTGGAAAAACGCGATTTACGTTAAAGGATCACGCAAAAGATACGATTTTCAACAAAGGATTTCAGAAAAAACGTGATTTTTGTCAAAGGATCATGTAAAATATGCTAATTTCTTCCAAAGATCATGTAAAATACGTGAATTTCGTTGAAAGATCATGTAAAATATGCAAATTTCGTAGAAGGATCGTGAAAAAAATAACGCGCATTTTGTCAAAGAATCGTGAAAAAATCATGAAAAAAACGTGAATTGTGTTCAAAGATTGTGAATAATGCATGAATTTCAGCAAAAGATCGCTGAAAAAACGTGAATTTCATAAAAAAAGACAGTGGAAAAAGGCGATTTTTGTCAAAGGATTGCAGAAAAAGTACAAATTTCATCTAAATGCTACGGAAAAATATGAATTTCGTCTGTGAGGCCGTGAAAGTTCAGCTTTTTTTTTTTTTTTTTTTGCAGAGTCTTAATTAAATTATTTCATTTTCAGGATCTGGAGGTCATGATTCTGATAAGTCAAGCATTTCATATGGCCTACACCCAATGTTTAAGAGCTGTGTCTAATTTGTAATTTGGTTATTTTCACTCCTGTAATGTGATATACAGGCTTGTGCGCTTGTCTCCATTTGCACGGAAATCAGGCGCTGGTTTTATTTCTTTCAGGGATAAAATTGATGGAAACCATCAAACATTGTGGTTCTCATCGCCTCCCTTATCTATTTATGTCATCATTTCATTCCACTTACATCATTTTTATTTCTAAGTTCATATTTATAGTCCAGGCAATAGGGAATTTTACCTAGCAAAATTAATGGTAGTACTGGAAATCGGCTTTCTAGATGTTTTTTGGGTCGCTGAATCCGAATTTGTAACTTCCCACCAAAATTTCCCCCGGCAACCTCCCCAAATTTTGGTAAAAAGCCCCCCCCAAAAAGGTTTTTATTAAAAAAATCAATTTTTTTTATTGTTTTAGAGAAAAAGTATCTAGAAATTCAGAAAGTAGACAAAATTTCCAACAAATTAGATGTATGACATTATGACTTAAGATGAAGGGGAAGGGGGGATCTGCCTCAGAACATGTGTGCGGTGCTGCGTAAACGAAGTTGCGCAATTCCACTTAACCACTCACACATGTGAGGATATAACCAAAAGGTAATTTCCAAGATATGAGGATATATATAAATAAGAGAGTTAAAACGCTAATGGAGTGTATATGCTGACTTAGATTGCCCAAGGTAAATAGTAATTTTAAAGAAGAAAATATATCCAGTTAACTATGAATAAAAATGTTATGTATGTAAAGAATAACCAAACAGATTTAAAAACACCAAGCTTAACTTTATTAACGAAAAGCAAAATTAAAAGCAATAGTAAAAACAAAATGTAAATCTTGATCATATGTGATACAGCTCAAAATAGCTTTGCACAAACTTCATCCAATCAAAGCACTGTGCCATGAGATAGTTATAATACTTACACATTTAAATAACCCTCATACTATCACCATATAACATCAAGAAATAGTTAAGGAGCTTCAAAAGGAAAAACTTCAAATAATTAAATAGATAAGCTAGTTAATTCTCAAAAGTCTATTAACTTAAATATGTTAACTCTAAATGAAATCATATTGTAATTGTATTTCATTATATCAAATCGATTTAACTTTAAATTCATTTTAATTTTTAATAAAGATATAAAAAGGCTTCTATTAACTTTTTAAACATTTAAAAAAATAAACTATAGAAAATGAATTTCATGAAAGAATTGAATTACTTTATTAACTCTAAATAAAACTATAGTTGATTAAAATGATCTTAATTTTCCCCATAATAATTATTGCTCTAAAGTTCACACTAATATATTCAAACCCAGTCAATCCTCCATAACTTGTCCGGTAACCCACTATCGGCACTTAGTCGCGGATACCGTCGTATTAAAGTACACAAATAGGAGCCAAGACAAAACATGTCACTCAGGGTACTTAATGCAGACTGTTGCAATGAGCCCAATGACAAACGAATTATAGACATAAACATCGGACCAGACCCTGAGTCTCAATAGATTATGATAATGTCATATAAATCTTTCATGAAGGAAAAACACTGTTGAACGTCAGTAATAGAACTTATGGCAAACGAGGAGAAACTTAACCAACCAAGAAAATAACAAGACAGAAAAATTATAAGTTACTTTAAATAAATCCTTGATTCTATTTAAAAGAACTATTGAATAAAAAGGAAATCATACTTTAAACCAAAAATGTGTCTGGACTGCACGTAGTCATTTCAGCAAGCAAATGATAAACTTCAGCAATGATAATATATTAAACAGCATCATTATGTTTTAAAAACCACCTGTGATAATGAGCAAACTAAAATAAAACAATAAGCAAAGACGTTAAAAAACACAATGCCACAGTGTACTCACAGCAGACTGCTGTATAAATACCACCTGTCAGGAAATATCCTCTTTGACTACGCAATCATTCATCCCACATACAAAGCGTCACTACGGACACTGGAATGATTGGAGGGTGTGTCCATGACGTTCCACACTGAAGGAGAAAAAATGCAAATGAAGACTAACTGCCTATGTCACTTCTGTCAGCTGTCGTAACTCCTTTCGATACAGTGACTAATGTATCGATGAATATTTATGAATGGCCGATAGAAATGTGAACATTTCGTGGTTTGCAAATAGATAAAACTAAAGTATTGATATAGGGAAAAGCCAAGTTATATTTTAGACAACAGTGTATTAATAAAGGTAAGTAAAAATAAGAGATGTTTATTTTCAGGAAATAAAGAGCCATTATGAAACTTAGAATATTTGAGTAGAAGAGTAAACTATTGAATTTAGCCAAAGTTTCTTTTAAAGTATTAATATGCATATAACTAGATATGTGGTTGATAACTATATTTAACATTGTTTAAATGATACTAGATATGAATGTATTTAAAATGTTGAAAGACTGAAAGTAATGGTTGAATGAGTGATAAGATCATAGAGGGATAAGTGATAAGACCATGTTAAGGAAATGAATTTCCCAACTTGCCCTCCCATCTCCCTTCCGAACTTTCTCTATAACGTTTACCTTAAGATTTTTGGGTCGCTGAATCCGAATTTTTAACTTTCTCCCAAAAATTTCCCCCCCAAATAGTTGTTTTTAACCTAAATTTCTTATTGTTTTAGGGGAAAAGCATTACAAAATTCAGAAACTAGGCAAAATTTGCAACAAATAAGATATATGACATTATGAATTAGGATGAACGGGGAGGGTGAGGGCTGCCTCTGAACATGCACTGCGGTGCTACGTGCACTAAATTATGAAGTCCAGGCAATAGGGGATTTTATCTGGCAAAATTAATACTAGTTCTGGATTTCGACTCACTTTAGGTTTTTTGGGTCGCTGAATCCGAATTTGTAACTTCCCACCAAAATTTCACCCGGCAACCCCCCCCAAAAATTGATTTTTTGAAAAAATTTGGTTTTTGAGAAAAGCGCGCGGGGAATGTTCCGAGGCAGCCCCCTCTCTCCCTGTTTATCCTACGTCATAATGTCATGTATCCTATTTGTTTCAAATTTTGCCTAGTTTCTGAATTTTGTAATGCTTTTCCCCTAAAACAATAAGAAATTTAAGTTAAAAACAACTATTTGGGGGGGGGAATTTTGGGGGTAAGTTAAAAATTCGGATTCAGCGACCCAAAAAACTTAAAGTAGACCTTATAGAGAAAATTCGGAGGGAAGATGGGAAGGCTAATGTAAACGTGTGAGTGGTTAAGTGGAATTGCACAACTTAGTCCACGCAGCACTGCAGCGCATGTTCCAAGGCAGATCTCCCCTTCATCCTAAGTCATAATGTCATATATCTAATTTGTTGGAAATTTTGTCTACTTTCTGAATTTCTAGATACTTTTCTCTAAAACAATAAAAAAATTGATTTTTTTAATAAAAACCTTTTTGGGGTGGGCTTTTTACCAAAATTTGGGGGAAATTTTGGTGGGAAGTTACAAATTCGGATTCAGCGACCCAAAAAACATCTAGAAAGCCGATTTCCAGTACTACCATTAATTTTGCTAGGTAGAGTCCCTATACGGTCTCTATTGCCTGGACTATTAATAAAGTCTTTTATTTACTTTTATTTATTTCATTATAATATCAATAATAGACATCTATTAACTTAAACTTACCTTTATATATTGTTTTCAGTTAATATCCAGTTGATTTAAGTTCCCTTTTAATCTTTTGGTGTTCGTATTAACTTCCGCCATTTTCCGTTTCATTACATCCATATCTTGTCATCCTACACCGTCAAAATTCAACTCTAGACTAAGTTTAATTTTCCGTAATGATATTTTCTCCGCCAGATGGCGACATTGCATATCGCTTCTTTAATCGATCTTTGCATCGAATCTCTGCTTGCATCGATTCGATGCCGCTTTCTGATTGGTTCGTTTGGCGGCGTTGCTCCCAAACGATGTTTTCAATCGGGTCCATTTTAGTTAAATACGCCATGCAAACACGGTAAGGTCGCACTTTTTAGTCTTCTTAATGGGAGCTATTTTTCACGAACTGGATAGGGGCTGGGACTCTATTCTGGAAGTATGTTTAGTATACTTGTTATTATATTTACGTTTCATAAGATTTTAAATGTTTTTAAGTAGTTTTCATATGTAAATTAAGTATGCTTATTCTTGTGTCTAAACGAAATCGCCATTCTTCATGACTGTTGTATTCAAGAGATGCTTTAATGTGAATTATTATGCTGTTAATTTCTTCAAGATGTTTATCAACAAACTGCAATCTTCTTTTAAGCTAATATGAGTTTGTGTTACTGAAACATTCTCCAAGTTACTTTTATTACATTCAAGACATGTCCATTCTTCCGTGATTTTACATCTCCAGCTTTGGCTTTCATAGCGTGTATCTGCTCATTTTAATTTACCATTTTAACGTATATAATTAGTTAAATTATATATCGTATGTGATGTGGTTATGGGCAGTGGATGTCCGGAAGTTTGGAATGCTGAAAAACGATCTTTCAAGTTAATTTGGAGACTTCAAGTTTATTTCAAAGGTGAACTTTAGTTATTTATTTTTGATTTAAAATAGCCTGGAACTGTTATTTTTATTTAAAAAAGCACTGATTTATCTATTGAACTTTGTTTTCCTGACGAATTTTACCCGAACTTTTGTTTTTCCTGCTGAACTTTTGTTTCTGACGAACTTTCTTTAACCTTTTTCGCCGTTTTTATGAACTTTTATGCTAACTTACAGATTTTTGTTGACCTTTTTCACCATTTTTACGAACATTATTTTACATATTTACCAGACTTTATTTAAAATAGACATTTATTTTGCTGATTTTTAAGGAGAAAAATATTTTTTATTAGTTATCATATTTGAATTTGAAGTTATTGCAGTTTTATTATATTTTGATCAAACTTGGCATAGAATGCAGAAAGGGATGAAAGTGTCGGGGGGGGGGGGGGGGGGTAACAGTAATTTTGCCTGAAATTTTTTTGCTACTTTGAAAATCTCTCAAGATGGCTACTAATGTGATAGATAAATTAAATCCAAGGAACTATTCTACATGGAGTTCTGATATGAAGTATCTTTTAATGGAAAAGAAGCTTTGGGAGATTATTAGCTTGAAACAGAAGGTACCAGAAGTGAGTAATACTGTTACTGCCGATGTCAGAAATGCTTTTACTGCCTGTGCTAACAAGGCGTTATCATTAATATATTTAAATGTGGAAGCTGAATTCAAAAGAATTATAGATGATTGCCTAGATCCTGTGGACGCATGGGAAAAGTTGAGGAAAAATTTTCACCCCGACACTCGCTCTCATCACATGACTCTCTTTAATGAGTTAATGGAAGGAAGAATTAGACATGGCAAATCTATAAATTTATTTGCATAAAATGTTGCATTGGCATCGAAGATAAGGTCATATTAGTCAATCTCTTATAGCACATACAAGTCGTAGACAGGGTGTATGAGGGTTGCTGGGCTTAACGGAAACAGATTTGTTTTATGAGTCTTGCAAATTAGGTAAACTGAAAAGTGTGTCTCATAAATATAGTAAAAACATCCACTCTAACCATCCTCTCGAACTTTTGTATGCAGATCTGTGGGGTCCTTGTCGTGTCAAAGGTAGGAATGGTAAGAGATACTTTTTGTCCATCATTGATGATTTTTCCCGTCTTGTGTCTGTTTATCCGCTTAAATTGAAGTCTGACACATTTGATGTAGTCAAAAGACATATCATAAGAGCAGAAACATATTTGAACCAAAAGGTCAAAAGTTTTAGAACAGACAACGGCGGGGAATTTGTTAATGTTTCCTTCAAAAATTTCTTCGATGACAAGGGCATACGTCATGAATTTACAAATGTATACACTCCACAACAAAATGGAGTTGCGGAGAGGTTTATGTTAACTGCAGCCGATGGTATGAGAACACTTCTTATCGACAGTAGCCTTGATCCTAGCTTTTGGCCCAAGGCCCTTAAATATTTTGTCTACTCTTGGAACAGAGTATGTCCTAAGTTGTTGGGGAAGACTCCTTTCGAGCTTTATGGAGGAAAGAAACCTTCAGTTCGCCATTTAAAGCCCTTTGGTATCGTTACATATGTTCGTATTCCTAAACAAAGGACTTGGAAATTAGAGGCTAGAGCAAAGAAGGGTTTTCTGGTTGAATATGCTTTTATAACAAGGGGTTACAGAGTTTGGATTCCAGAATCTGATGAAATTATTAAAACTTCCAATGTTTCTTTTAACGAATCATGTTGTGGTCTAGGGCGCAGTGGAGCAGCACTGGGCTCCGAGGATTGTGCCCTCTTCTCTCCTAATGTGGAGGATAATCGAGACAAAGTTGTTGAAGTTGTACCTGAGGATATCTCAGGTCCTTCCAATGAGTCTCTAGATTTCCCGCATGGGAGGGGGGGGGGACAAAGACTGCAGATGTGTTACACAACCCACTATTCCCCCGTTAAGGGATGTTAGTTGGATTAGAAAGCCTTCCACTCGTAAGACAGGTGATCGGGTCGACATCTACTATTTTGAGTCTGGAAAGACCGATCGCTTAAGATCATTGAATGAAGTTAAGAAATATTGTGAAGAAAATCATATTAATTTTCAACCTGATCTTTTTGACTTTAAGGCAGCTAATCGTTATTCTGGCATCGTACCTGTTCCTAATAATTCTTCTACATCTGACGACGAGGACACTGATTCTATTGATTCAAATTTAGTTTATCCAAGAGCATGACTAGTACATCAAAGTGACACTCCCAGAACTTTCAAGCAAGCGTGCAAATTGGAACAGAGTTCGGTCTGGTGGAAAGCAATGGAGCTTGAGATACGGGTTATGCGAGAACGGGGGGTTTGGCACTTAGCAGAATTGCCGGTACATGTCATGCCAGTAGGTTGCCGGTGGGTTTACATGACGAAATGGGATGAATTTGGACGGATCGCCAGGCACAAGGTTCAACTTGTTGCCCAAGGGTTCAAACAGATTAAGGGCGAGTCCTATGATGAGACTTTTAGCCCAGTCGTGAACTTTGGCATTATCCGATTCTTTTTCTCCCTTCTCGTTTTGTGTAGCGGGTGGTCACACACTCAGTGTGACGTGACCTGCGCCTACCTGTATGCACCACTGAGTGAGGATGTGTTCATGCTACAACCTCCCGGTTTCGTAGAGCCTGGGAAAGAACACCTTTATTGCAAACTGGACCGGGCGCTGTACAGTTTGCACCAGAGTGGAAGAGAATGGATTTTCGAGATCCACAAAGCATTAATTGAAATAGGTTTTAGAAAATTGGAATCATGTAATTGTGTTTATATTTTTAAATCTGGAATAATACTTTTATTATATGTTGATGACATCGTGATTTTTGGAAAGACACAGAAGTTGATTGACTACATTTTGACCTGCATTAAATCAAAGTTTGATGTTAAAGAGCTTGGTAGAACTAGAAAGTTTCTGGGTGTAGAGTTCAGGGATACTCCATCCGGAGTTGTCATACATCAGTCGAATTACATTGATGAAGTATGCAACAGATTTAACAAGTTTAAAATTCCTTTTTCTTCCTTGCCTATCAGCAAAGGGGTCGTCTTTTCCAGGTCTAATTGTCCTGTTTCCAATCACGATGTTGAACAAATGTCACATTTTCCGTATCGTAGTGTTCTGGGATGTCTTTCATTTTTAGCCAGTCATACTCGTCCGGATATTAGCTACGCCGTGAATGTACTCAGTCAGTTTCAGTCTAATCCAGGTATTGTTCACTGGGATGGTCTCTTGAGGTTGCTTGGATATGTTAGATCTACAAAGCATTACAAGCTTAGACTCTCGTGCAGCTCTAATAATTTAGTAGTTTATTCTGACGCCGACTTTGCGGCTAACCGTGACGACCGAACCTCAATCGGCGGCCAAATAGTCATGCTTGATGAAGCTCCTGTCGACTGGTGCACTTTTAAAGAAAAATGCGTCAGCTTATCGACTATGGAGTCTGAATTCGTCGCAATGACTGAGGCCGTCAAGAACCTGGTCTGGTTTGACCGGATACGCCACGAGTGTGTGCATGAGGGAATTATTTCTGTACTTGGGGGGAAGGCTGTAATGAGGGCTGACAACCAGGCAGCGATTGATTTTATTAAGTCTCTATTGGAGAATTATAAGTCGAAACATATTGACGTCAAGCTGTTCTTTATTAGAGATCTTTATTATAGAAATTAATTTTTATTGTCTCACGTGTGTAGCAGATCCAACTTGGCAGATATTTTTACAAAGCCATTGACCAGGAATGAGGTTTTGAACTTCATTAAACTACTGTTTAATGTGTAATAGTTCTTTCATATATAAATTTTTCATATTGTATTTTTATTGAATGTTATGCTGGTAAATTCTTTTAAGACGTATTGTACTTACATTTTTTCTAACTATTGTATTACGTATTTTTAATGAAAAGTGTAGTCTTTTGTCATTTAAATTGTTAATTTACCTAATGCATTCTACTACCAATTTTTCATCATCACCAGCATTCTTGATCATTTCCTATTAGATTAAAAACTTAAATTGTATCTATTTAAACTTAGAGTTAACTTAAAAGGTTATTTAAAGAAAGTTTTTTTTTATGGTTTATTAGTATCTGAACTGATATTGATTTATATTGTTGAACTCTGATATAAAATATTTGCTTATTTTTAACTTGTTCTCTCTACTTCTAGGCATTTAGATCGCCACCTACTTATTGTGTATGTTTGTTTCTGATGCATCAGAAGACTGAAAGATGTATGCTTGAGCCCTTTATTCATCCTTGTGATGAATACGTTAGATAGTTTTATGTCAGAGCCGTTGTATTGTCTCACGATTCTACATGCCTGGAGCAATTTTTTTCATGATGTTCTTGAATTTTTATTTTTGAGCTTTGGACTTTAAAAGTTTTGCTTTGCACATTTTTGAAATTGTAATAAAAAAAAATGTATTTTTCTTATATTATGTTATAATGTTGATTTTTGGAGATGATCAAGATGTCATCATCTGCTGGTTGTAACTTTTCCAAATTGGAAAAATCATCATTTATATCATCATTTCATTCCACTTACATCATTTTTATTTCTAAGTTCATATTTAATAAAGTCTTTTATTTACTTTTATTTATTTCATTATAATATCAATAATAGACATCTATTAACTTAAACTTACCTTTATATATTGTTTTCAGTTAATATCCAGTTGATTTAAGTTCCTTTTTAATCTTTTGGCGTTCATATTAACTTCTACCATTTTCCGTTTCATTACATCCATATCTTGTCATCCTACACTGGCAAAATTCAACTCTAGACTAAGTTTAATTTTCCGTAATGATATTTTCTCCGCCAGATGGCGACATTGCATATCGCTTCTTTAATCGATCTTTGCATCGAATCTCTGCTTGCATCGATTCGATGCCGCTTTGATTGGTCTGTTTGGCGGGCATTGCTCCCAAACGATGTTTTCAATCTGGACCATTTTAGTTAAATACGCGATGCAAACACGGTAAGGTCTTACTTTTTAGTCTTCCTAATGGGAGCTATTTTTCACGAACTGGATAGGGGCTGGGACTCTATCCTGGAAGTATGTTTAGTATACTTGTTATTATATTTACATTTCATAAGATTTTAAATGTTTTTAAATAGTTTTCATATGTAAATTAAGTATGCTTATTCTTGTGTCTAAACGAAATCGCCATTCTTCATGACTGTTGTATTCAAGAGATGCTTTAATGTGAATTATTATGCTGTTAATTTCTTCAAGATGTTTATCAATAAACTGCAATCTTCTTTTAAGCTAATATGACTTTGTGTTACTGAAACATTCTCCAAGTTACTTTTATTACATTCAAGACATGTCCATTCTTCCGTGATTTTACATCTCCAGCTTTGGCTTTCATAGCGTGTATCTGCTCGTTTTAATTTACCATTTTAACGTATATAATTAGTTAAATTATGTATCACATGTGAAAAATGTGGTAAAATTTTTCGTTCGCACGTGGTTTCAGTCTTTTTGCTTTTTTGCAATTCTCATCCCTGATTTGTTGCAAATTTTGTCTAGTTTCTGAATTTTGTAATGCTTTTCTCCTAAAACAATAAGAAATTTAAGTTAAAAACAGCTATTGGGGGGGGGGGGTTCAGGGTGGAAAATTTTGCGGGGAAGTTAAAAATTCAGATTCAGCGACCCAAAAAACTTAAAGTAAACCTTATAGAGAAAGTTCGGAGGGGAGAGGGAGGGCAAATGTCAACATGTGAGTGGTTAAGTGGAATTGCGCAACTTAGTTCATGCAGCACCGTGTGCATGTACCGAGGCAGATCCCCCCTTCCCCTTCATCCTAAGTCATAATGTCGTATATCTAATTTGTTGCAAATTTTGTCTACTTTCTGAATTTCTGGATACTTTTCCCCTGAAACAATAAAAAAATTGATTTTTTAATAAAAACCTTTTTTGGGGGCATTTTACCAAAATTTGGGGGGTTGCCGGGGGAAATTTTGGTGGGAAGTTAAAAATTCAGATTCAGCGACCCAAAAAACATATAGTAAGCCTTTTTCCAGAACTACCATGAATTTTGCTCGGTAGAGCCCCTATACTTTCTCTGTTGCCTGTTGCCTGCAAATGAGCCTGTCCAAAACAGGCTCATTTTCTTGCACATGCTCAATAATTCCTTGCCTTAAATAATCCGTAATTATTTCAGAATATTGACGAAAAAGTTCTGGGTTTCGATAAAATTTTCTTTTTAGACCTTCCAAATGTTGTTTCGCAACATTAAAGTTATCATTTAATTCCTTCCAGTCTCTTTTCCAGAGTAAATGAATTTCATACAAATCGTTTACAAATTTGACAGTTTTATCAAATTTGTTGCGTTTGATCCGTTTCTGATATTTTTGGATCATCATGTTTAATGCCTATAGACTCAAGCTCCCAAAATTGCTTTAAATTATCATTTATTTCATCGAAATCTCTAACAATATTACACATAGCAATTTTGTTTGGAGCGTTTTCTCATCTAGTGCACCAGTTGGAATACATCCAAAAATGGTGTCTTGCAGGAAAAGTTTATCGTTAATTTTAACTGTGTTATGTTTTAAAATTCTGTAAAATAATTCAGCCCCAATTAATGCATGAATTTTTCCTTGTTTGAAAAATGTGGGGTCTGCAAGTTCCACAATATTCAGTAAATTAATGTCCGATACATTTAATTGCTTTGATGGAATTACATCTGTAATTTTGCGAGCAATTAAGAAATCTATATTCTCCTTGAGACTTTCATCCACATTGGAAATCACGCTCGAAATTTTATTTTTTGTATTATGCAAAGAACCATTCAACCTGCTTTCAGGGACATTAATTACACTTTTTCTTATTTTTAATGCATCAGTGCAATCCCTTGACAAAATATTGACATTGCTAGCACAATTCAGAATTACTCTAAACCTTTGTTTATTTCCAAAATCATCTTTAAAAACGAAGCATGTACTCAATAAAATTGATTTTTTTTTCTTTACTTATATTATTCAAGGCCTTCAACGATTCATCATTATTTACCAAAATGTATCTTTCTCTATTTACAGCAGGTGGTGGAGTGTGAGGAAAGGCACTGACTGGCAATTCATTTTTTGATTTGTTTTCTTTTTCTCAATGAAGCAACAAGCTATGTCGCAATCCACAAGTATTACAGTTATATTTTGAAATGCAAGAGTTTACAAAATGGGATTTATTTAAACAGTTGGTGCAGAGTTTATTTCTTTTCACAAAATTGTACCATTCCGATACATTCATTTTTAGAAACTTAGAACATTTGTTCATGTTGTCCCGGTGCATTACGTAAGTAAAGCCGGGGTCTGAAAAAAACATAGCAGAGTTAAGAACACACAATTGGAAGCAATGTAATTTAAAGGTCTGAAAATTTTAAAGGAAATATGCTAAGAAGTATAAATACGCTGGAAAAGAAATGGAATGAATAAATGGCTAAAGAGAAACGTGCAAAAGTGTGTGACATAGAAAGATGACAAACGATAAGATAAAAAAAGGGTTTATTAACATATTAAAAAAACAACAACTGTATATAAATAACAACTATGATAGACTTTGTCTGAGTTGTAACAATAAACCTGTTTTTAACATTTTTTAACAGGTTGATTGACATATAGTAATTCAATGTATGTAATAACACGGGGTCTTAAATAATGCAACTGTTCAATGTTCAAAGGAAAAGAAAAAAACTAAACTTGTTTTAAAACTTAATATTATCTATTTAAACTTGTGTAAACAGCAAAGACATTAATGTAGAAAAGTTAGCTTTTAACATTTAACATATTATAACTTTAATATATTTAACTCTTAAACTCCGTTCAAAAAATATTAACTTTAATTTAAATTACATTTCATTTATTTAAGTTACTTTATTAAAATACAATAGGGAAAATATTACATAATAAAAGAAAAACCATTCCAGCACGTCGTTATATGAAAAAAAGAAACATTTGGAAAACTTACGGATTCAATGGCGACTCGGCACGGAAACTAATCTTAAACCTTCAACTTATATCTGCGGAACTTTTTAACTTTATCAGCCATTCCGAAAGTAATGTACTTTTCCTAAAACAACCCTTTTTAAACAACTGGGAGCACCATGTAGACCAGAGACTGCAATAGTTATCTTACATAACATTATAATACTGACGGAGACATTTGACGCAGCCTAAAAACAACTAGATGAGACTTTAACCTCACTCTTACAATTTGCTAACACTTTAACGGCCATAGGTAATTACTGCTGACTCCCTTGATAAATACTCCATTCCTTTTACTCCATCACTTTGCAATATTAGACAGTCAATGCTCATAGGTCATTGGAAAATATAGGCTCGTTTCATTCAGATGAACCATTGATAAAACTCTAGCTATTTCTTTGAGCACAGGTCATTTTTTGCATGCCTTGACACGGCCATGCTTAATTCACCGAAAATACAAGAGTCGTTTTACTGACGAACTCTCGCTAAAATAAAAAATGAAGAGTCACTCACGCAACATGCTTCATAACTTCCGAAACTGACGGCTACACTCTGTGCACAAAAGGAATAGCTGCCAGTTGAACCGCACAGAGAGCTGCTTGCACGTCATGCATAGATTTGCATACGGCTAAAGTCCACCTGGTGTCGAAAGATGGCAAACGCCGGCTAACCTGACAACTGTCGACGCTAAGAGACTATCCCCTCAAGCAGTTCGGACGCGGTAAAGCCGATTGTTGCTAGAGGAACAGATCGCCGCTGATACCGGCAATGAAATGAAGTGATGGGAGGATTTATTTGGGTTGTAAATGAATAACAAAGATGGAAGAGGACCAGCCTATCTAAAAAGGGATAATTTAAATAAAGAAATACAAGGCATTTAATTAACAAGTAAAGCAGTAAGAAAGAGGATGCATATAACCCTAGAATTTCATGTATAGATGATGTTATATGCTAACAATTCAAATTATGAAAAGTCAATTTGCACAATATAAGTTGATTTATTGTTTGAATTCAGCATGAAATTTTTTTGTTTGTTCAAAAGGAGAATGTTTTTATTTAAGGGTTTTGAAGCAGAATGTCTGTTTACACTCTCTAGAGTGGAACTCTGGTTTTCTAAAAATGACATTAATTCTGCGAATTGCAGATACTCTGATTTTTTGATCCAATATTCAAATAATTTTCTTGTGTCCTTATCTAACTTTTGTAATATAATATTGATATAATATTATTTGTAATATAATATTGGATAGCATCCAGCAGATTGTTTTGTTCATATTGTAATACCTCCAAAGCCCTCAAATTTTTATTTAGACAATCAATAAAGGATCTCAATTCTTATGAGTGTCAATGAGCAAACGTTGATTTTTGAATCTTTCAGTAAGTGCTGTAAACAATGAATCAAAGAAATAGTCTGCACTTTCTAATTGTTTTGTTTCACTTTTTAGTGATGCTCGCAAATAAAAGAGCTGTGTGTCATTTAGCTGAACATTATTGATAATTAAATTAGTAAATTGTACTTTAAAAATTGACCGCTCTACATAGTTACCATTAAATGTTGGTAATGGGATTTCAGGTAACTTAATTTTAATGTCATTAAAATTTCTAGATTCAATACTATCAGCATGCATATTTATTTCAGAAACTTTGAGATTTTTAAGAAATATGTTGAGACTTATCTCAAGTTTCTCGAGATGATCTTGGAGTTCATCTAATTCATTTTCAATTTCGGTAAGTTCTTAATCTCAGGGATGTCACAATATTTATCTCGTATTTCAGATACTTTTACTTGAAGTTCAGGTAATTTTCGAAGCTTTATTTCAAGCTCAATACTTGAGTAATTAATTTCATCCATGTTATCCTTTATGAAATTTTCTAATTTTGTTATGGTACCTTTTAGAGCCCCTTTTGCTCTATTTAATTTTTCCATATCAGCTATTTTGCTCCAGATCAACGGACCACAAAATGTCCATGACTACTGTGTGTAACCTTAAGATTGAAGACGAATCATTTCTTTTTTCATATATTTTATCACACAGCACACAAATGTTACAATTACAAAACACTGATGAACACATAGAATGATAAAGTAACTTTGGGGTAATAACTTGTTATTAGATCAATTAGCATTCATAAAACATTATGTGGAGAATATTCCCGCTATAAGCATACAGAATAACTGGGGATAAGACCCACTATAACACAAACAGAATGATTGGGGATAAGATCTGCTAAAATATACAACGTGCCACAATGGCAGCTAAAGAACAACTATATCTGAACTGAGTCACATGACCACAAAACTGCGGAGCTCATTCAGCATGCGCACAAGGTCTGAACTGTTAGGCTATGGATCAATCTTGTGTAAAGTAGGATGGTGAAAATGGCAAAGTTAATTAAAGAAGCACTGAATTCTGATAACTTGTTTATTTAAATTTCATGTTAATCATTAATAAAACTGTAGATAGAACTAATTGGTAAAAAAAAAAAAATGTTAGATAAATGAGCACAGCACATATCTGCCATTGTGACACACAAAACCAACAAAATATTTTAAAAACATCTTGCCATACTAGCTTTGGCCACTATACTTCATTAACCCTTACAGGGGCGGTGGCTAGAGGGTCTAGCCACCTAATTTTAATTCCAAAACTGACTACTGGCACCAAGAATATTTTAATAAAATGTTTCTTTTGTAATTAAAGTGCAAAATAGTGTTTTGTTGTTTAGTAAGAAATTCGTTTGAATATTCTGGTGTCAGTCAATTATTTTATCATTTTACGAACAGAATTCCTCTGCCCCTGAAAGGGTTAAGCCTCACTATGTTTATGCTAGTGGCATGCTCACACATCAGAACATCACCAACACCTGCAGCTGCTCAATAAATACAGATCAAAACAGTTAAAGTCAAAGTCAAAATGAATAATTCATAGTTACAGTTAAACATCAAGTGAATTATGCAAAAATTATACAAACATTTCCTTAGTGATGCAGAAACCCAATCCAGTTTAACTGGTATTCACCCATGTAACAGTTTAAAGTTACAGTTAATCATTTTCAAGTCCAGCATTGCACAGTTTCCTAATCACCAGTGGCAACCATCATTGTTTACATTTGTCTTCTGTATGCCACATCATGGTATGTTGCAGGTAATACTTACAATTACATTACATTTGCTTTAATAAGTATACTGCTTAGTTATTTTATGAAAACTTTAACTGTTAAGACTTTAAAACTTTACTTTAAAACAGTTTATGAAACTTCATTAATTTATGAAAGCTAATTAACTTATGAAAAAAACTTTGAAACAAAATAGCATGTTTTAAATAAACAAGAACATAATCTTAAATACATGCATGCTAATTGATTGTGGAGAGAGATGGGAAAACTAACTGGGATAAACATAAGCATTTATTTACTTTATCATAGTGAAGATGAACTGAAAAATTTAATAAAACACAACACACAAGAAATGGTAAAAATTCCGTTTGAAACATGTTTTTGTCATGGCTGGTAACCCATCTATTATACAATCAAATCTGCTAAGATACAATTGCATGGAACTGGAAAAATTTTTGTTTTAGGCAGGTTTTTGTCTTAACAAATATAATTTCATGGTTATATCACGTTTTGGAAAACAGAATTCTGAAAATTATCTACTTTTTAGTAGATAATTTTAAGTAAATAGTGTATCAATAAATAGAAAATAAAACCAAAGTAAACAGCAGATTTAAAATTATTTAAGAGTGCTTTCACTCTACCCCTCTTCACCCACCTACTTCAACACATTCTAGGACTGGTTTTAGAACATACATGACATTTGCAATACTTAAGCATTGAATAGCATTTTTCATTTTCTCATAAATGAATACATTTGGAATAGCAGCTCCCTGATGATGACTTTTCTGATACTGCCACGTCCCAAAAATTGGCTGCCAAATTTGATAGTATTTTCTGAAAATTTTTAATTATAAATTGTGGTTGATAGGAAGCTTTTTGCGTATTTAAGAGTCAGTCACTCAATTATATTTATGATGATGTATTTTAAATGCAAATAAAGCTTATTTCTAATCAAAAAGTTACACAATCAAAGAGCAACCTTTTTTGTCAGTATTTTGTAATGCTATGGAAGTAAAATAACACATCACAGTGCTGTAACGAGCTGAATAACAAGCCTATAATGTACCAAGCATTTAAGTATATTTAAAAAAAAGGTTCAAGGCTTTGCAGTTAATACTGAGACGATGTCTGCATCTATGCATTACCTTAAATCACAGATTTTCAACTGATAAATAGCAAGTGTAAGCATTTTATAATTGTTTTTTAAACTAATTAAAATTAATAATGCAACTTTAATCACCACCTATCATCTTTTGCACAATAAAAAGCTTGTAAAGAGAGCCCGTTTATAACGGAAACGTGGCTGAAATGGTTATTTCATGGTCTCTACAAAATAACACACTTTTTAAGATAAAAATCTGTCTAAAACGGAATATTATACAGATTCCTTTTTAATTTCATCTTAGCAGGTTTCATTACAGTTTGCTAAACATTCAAAATGAAACTTTATTATCTTAATTAAATATTTTCTATGAATTTTGGAGGGGGCCACAGCCCCATTAACCCACCCTCTGAATACGCCACTGCTTGTATGGTTTCTTAATCATCAATTGCAAGTTAAGAAATTAACTCTTGAATTGATCATGAAATCTAATTTATCATTGCCTATCTGGTTGTAAAAATATAACTCAAGTTCAGTAATTCAAAATTCATACAAGCTGAAAAGGAAGTAACTGAGCACGCACAGATGAATCAAACATTAAGAAGAGACAGTGGTCATTTTCACTTGTGTTTTGATCCTTCTTTTTGTAGTCCATTCTGATTGTGATATGGTAATTAAACAAATGTTAATGTGAATAAATTTGTTACTTTTGCTGTTTTAGGACTTTTTTTGGATACTTTACTTCTGTGTGCTCGCTACTTTATTAATTTGTAAAGGAACTTTCGGCTTCCAAATGCCAGTATAATGGTGCTGGAGTTTGTTATAGGGCAATTCCAAGTCAATGTTACCATTTTTTGTATTTTATTTTTTTACATCACATGGGTAATATATATTCTGATAGTATTAAACTTATATTTTTTATATTTGCAATGCATTTTATAAAATTTTGAATAGTCAATATCAATAAAATCCATTATAACCAGAATAGCTTCTTTTTATGGAGTCTGCTACACTATAGGAATACAGGTTTACCTAGTAGGTTAGTTACCTCGAGAAGTTGCCATAATCTATATGGCAACTGGGCTGCAGCAGAAAGGTAGTAGGGTTGATAGATACTGTTAGGAATCGCTATTTTGGCGCAAACGTATTTTGTTTATGTAAAATTAATAAATTCGTTTTGTTCCAAATCGACTGTTTTATTCGAATTTGACCAGATAAAACCAAGATATGTTTTTGTTTACATTTCCACATTGTGTTTGTTATTAAATCTCATTTCACATTTATTAAATGAATTTAAAACTGATATCGCTTAGAAGAAAAATCAATATTTGATCACATACATATCTATTAATTATACTTCATTTATGTATTATGTATATATTTTTAGCTATTTGAATTATTTGTGTTAAAGGTTTCTCCATTCTCATATTAGAATGTGACACAATTTAAAAGCAGTAAAAACTCGTATCAAATGATAATATAGGGTAGATGTGCCAGTAATGGACAACCTTAAGGAATTTCTTTAAAAATTATTTTTTTATTAATAGTTATTATATTCCAGTTTTTTCAATGTTATATTAACCTATCAACAATATTTAACCATTCTTGTAGTCTCATTTCCCAATATGAATGGAAATTTAATTTTAAATAACAGAAATATATCAAAAGCCCAGTAATGGACACCCTATGTTCCAGTAATGGACACCCCATAAAAAGTAATAAATATAATTGTTTTTATGACTGTATTTAGAACCAGAATTTAATGAATACATACTAATGAAACAAAATAGTTATATTCAAATAAATTTAACAATTAGGATACCAGTAATTAATAAAATATTTGTCATAATCATTTACTGTTTGCATCAATTATTGTAATTATCAGAAGATCGATGTTTTAATTATTTTAGATGGATAGTTTAAAATACTAAATATCAGGCAATTACAGCTATCAAAGTATTGAAATGGTGGGTGATTTAAAAGATAATTTTTAAAAAAAGTTTCGGAATATTAGTGTTTAGTTTTGTCTCACTATTTTTAACAATTAATCTTCCAGAGACTACTTGATATATCATTTATAATAATTAATATTACAAATATGAAAGAAATGATATTGTGAGTTGAATATTTTAAATACTAAATAAAATAATTTCAAAATAAAACTGTAGAACTGATGCTTGAGGCCACTGATCTGCAGATTTACTAGTTTCATAAATATTACCTATAACTTTCATTAATATTACTTTTTTTTTCTTTTTTTTTTTTTTTTTTTTTTTTTTTTTTTTTTTTTTTTTTTTTTGGTCAGAGGTGAATAATGAAACGATTAAGACAGAAAGTAGATTTTTAATAGCTTCTGTAACTTAATTGGTTTTATTTAAATGGAGAGGGATTAAGCCCTATGAGCCCCTCTTTGACTGTGCTCTTAAACAATATTTTCTGCTTCCTGGCTGGTTTGATTGCCAGATTATAAAATATGCAAGGTACATATACTAAATTAAAAATAAATAAATAAAATAAAATATTGAAATTTTATTAATCACATAAAATAACTTAAAAGCAGCTATTTATAAAAGTTTATGGTGTTATTACATTTTGGTAAGTATAATCTAAAAATTAAATTTGATTATTTAGGTTTGCAGTTAAATCAAAATATTTTATGTACTATAAACATTACTGAAATTGCATTTTTAGCAATGTCTACATGGGGTGTTCATTACTGGAAAATGACTAATTAACCATCCCAGTAATGGACACCCCGTCTTAAAACCTTAAAAATAAATGAAATTTTGTAAATGGCCGATAGTATATAAAATTCTAAGTTTTCTATTACTACTCAAACAAAAACATTCAAATTTTGCAAAAAAAAAAAAAATATATATAAATTAATTAAACGAAGCCAGCTCTTAGCCTCTTCATTAAGATTTTCACAGAAAAACAGCGAAACTTTGAAACATTATTTTCTGCTTCCTGACTGGCTTGATTAAAAGTATCAGTAATAGCCCAGTTTTATAAAACATACAAGGGGGTTATTATAAAAAAATAATTAAAGCTAAATATTTATTAGTTATTTTTTTATGAACCAAAAACATCAAGGGGTGTCCATTACTGGCACATCTACCCTATATATTTTTTCTTATTAAAGAAGAGTTGCTTTTTTATTGAACTGCTTGTGTAAAATAGAAATTGTAGTAGGGGCATGAGGCAATGAATGTGGGGGTGAAGTACTTAAAGACAATTGCAATTTTCTGAAATTTTATATGAAATTTTACACTGCACAATTTATAATACTTGACTTTTTTTTTTTTTTTTTTTTTTTTTCTTGAATTTCTGTGATGTATTATTAAAGATGTAACATAATAGTAAAAAATTATCACTTTACCCCCCCCCCCCCCCTGATCCCCGATATAGGGCAAAGTGAAATATAAACAAGTTCACTTCTTTACATGATTTTTTGCAGTTCTATGATAATTATGCTGATCCACATAAGAAACAAATTTGTCCATGTCTGAGTTCTTCCATTTTACACACCTTTCCTGTATTTCTGTATAGTATAAAAGACTTATCATCAGCTATAGGCCACATATAAACATCTTTCTTTGTCTGTGTGGTCGCATGAACTTAACTGAAAAAAAGAAATATGATGCATTTTGCAAGGTAACTAAATCATTTTACTAACAAACTGCTTCTTAGTTACATGGACCTTAATCTGAGTGTGACTCGAGAAAATCCCCCATTCTTTATTTCACTCAGTTCCACCTTTTCTGGAACAAGCTATGACAAGAATATGCACATGACTGCCTCTAGTCCATTCAATGAGTTCTAAATTGCTAGTATGTGTCTTATGCACATCAATTATAAGTAAAACTGGTAGTTATTTCGTTGGCTGGTTTACTATGTTCCACTAAATCAACGGTTCCCAACCTTTTTAATTGTGCGGACCACCAATTTTGTAAAAATAACCTTGAGGACCACTAACTACTTAATATATAAGTTAAAAATATGACAAATAGACACCTATATAGTTATAGTACATACACATGATGAATATATATATATATTATGTCAGTAACTAGTAAAAGATGCTGTACATGGAAAAAAAGTATTTTTTATAAAGAAAATAACTTTATTTATTGTATTCACTTAGCTATCACAATCATATAAAAACTAAAAAAAAAAACAAAAAAAAACAATGATATTTTTTATCATTGTCCTCGATGGGAGTGTCAATATCTGGATTGAAACTGGATAGTTTTAGTCTCAAATCACTCTCGGCATTCATTTTATTTCTATATTTATTTTTCAGAAAAACTAAAGTTGGAAAAGCTCGTTCACATAGATAGGTTGTAGAAAAGACCATCAAGTGTCTCAGTGCAATTTTGGCAATAGCTGGATAGTCTTGCCGAACTTTTATCCAAAATGAGACCAGTGGTGTTGTCTTAAAAATCGATTTTAAAGTCTGGTCACATGACAGTTCAATTAACGAGTCTTCTTCATTTAAAGATAATTTTAATTTTTTTAAGTAATTTTCTTCAAAGGGGTTTCTGATCCATTGTATTTCATCTTCAATTTTAGGGAAGAAGTTCCTAAAAAATATGAAAAGGCTTAATTACTGCTTCAGTTAGTGTTGGTAGATTTCTCATTCATATGAATGATTAATAAAAGTATAAGACAAGTAACTAAAATTTATTAATAATTTTAAAAAGGTACTATTTGAAAAATTTACTAATTTTAAAAAAAGTTACTGTTTTAGGAAAATAAATGTTTTTAATTAAGCTTATTAAAAATAATAGAATAAAATTAAGAAAAATAAATAACTTTAAATTACCTGAGGTTAGAGGCCAAAGATTCTAGGTGTTCTTTTATAGTTATAGCTGTTGTTTTATGAATTTTGACTTCGTTGGTTTCAAGAAAAATCATGTAGGACTGGAAATGCGTCGAAGGAATCTTGCTCCACTTTTTGAGACCATCATTGAAGTTTCTTTATCATTGCTTCTATTTTGTCTTGCACAAAAAACTTATGAGCACCCTTGGCCTGCAGAGTTAAGTTAAGAACATTGAGAGAACTAAAAATATCCGCCAAATATGCCAGATTGGTCACACAGTCTAAGTAGGAATTTGCAAGTTTTCCATCATAATCTCCCTCCCTCAAGAAAACCGTGAGTTCATCACGGAGTTCGAACAATCTTGTCGACACTTTGCCTCTCGACAGCCACCGAACTTCGCAGTGAAGTAGAAGCTGTTTGTGTTCACTGCCCATTTCATCAAGCAAAACACCAAACAGTCTGGAGTTTTTAGGTCTTGCTTTGATAAAGTTAACTATTTTTACTGCATCATGAAGAGTTTTTCTTAAACTCTCATCCAAACCTTTAACTGCAAGAGCTTCTCTATGTATACTACAATGTGTCCATTGAACCAAGGGAGCGACTGATTTAACTTTGGCGAATAAACCAATATGAATTCCAGATATAATACGTGCCCCATCCGTTGTCAAACCTACACACTTAGTCCAATCTATTTCATTTTCTTTTATAAAATTGTCAATAGATTTGAAAATCTCTTTGCCAGTTGCTTTTGTCGGCAAAGATCGACTAAACAGCATTTCTTCTTCAATATTGCCATTTAACTCAAAACGACTAAAAGCTAATAAATTAGCTTGTCCAGCAACGTCTGTACTCTCATCAAGTTGCAGCAAAAAATATTCACTTTGTTTCAAAAAAGTAATGACAGCTTTTTTCACATTTTCCAACATTTCATTAATTCTTCTTTTAACGGTTGTATTTGATAATGGAATTTCGTTTATTTTTTTTTGTACATTTTTCATCAAACAAAGCATTACTTATTATTTTTGCTGCAGGTATAATAAGTTCCTCTCCCATGGTGTGAGCTGAACCCTTCTTTTCGATTAACAAAGAAAGCTCATAAGAAACTCTGGTGCTTAGTTTGATCTGTTTTGAAGATTTTTCCATGTTAGATTTAGACATACAAAAATTTCGTTTCTTGATTTCAAAGAAATCCAAGGACTTTCCTACACATTCAGGATGTTTAGTAGATAGATGTCTTTCAAGTTTTGAAAATTTCATACATTCGTTGGATAGCATTTCGAAACAAATCACACACTGAGGCACAGGCTTTTCCTCAGAACCAGAAAACACAAACCCACATTTAAAAAAATCAGGGTTATATTTACGAAAATATTTTTTAGTTTTCCTTGCTATTTTTTTACAAATTAGACTGGATTTCGCCTTCATTTCAAACTCACTATTTGTAGAAACAGATGTAGAAGTCCCTTCATCACTTATCAACTTCGTATTACGACAAGATCCCGTCCGAAACCAAGCATCCATATTGACGTGAAGTAATATTAGCTCACAGTACACATAACGATATGATACATCAACAGAAAACCACAGCCACTGACAAGGGAGTCAATAATAAAAATGCGGAATGCGGACGTGGTGGGGAGAAGGGTGAAGAATGTCAGAGGGAGGAGAGCATTGACCTTGATGACTGACGAATGTAAGCCCAGCGATTAACAGCCAGTGCTTCTGTAGTGAATTGCCCCGAAAAACCGGTATTAGACCCCAAGATTCTACAGCCCAGTAACACGGTGCTCACGGCTCACGGACCGCTGCACTAAATGATTAATCACTTTTTTTTATTTTTTTCAGAGAAGCACAGTGAGAAAAATTATTTTTAAGAATAAATATTGTGTTCATATCCTGATAATATTTTAATAAATTATCCAAATGAATGCTTTAAATATAACTCATGCTGCTTTATGTGTATTTAATACATATCAAATTATTTTACATATCAGTTTATGTATGGGAGACTAGGGTGGGATGGGACACCTGCAATAATTCTTAAAATAAGCTTTATTTTTAATTTATGACTCTTCCACTAGATGGATTAATCATTGCATTATACTTGTTGCTATAAATCTTTTTTGTTGCAGGCAACCTATGAGTTTGTGACTTAAAAAGACTATTTTACAATATTAAAAGCAAGTAATTACTCAGATTTTTAATGTAAATTTTCAATCTCATTCTTTGTTGCTAACTTAATTGTTTTTAATATTTTGTAAACTCAACAATATGCCATTTGTAAATGAACAGTTAAGTAAAATCTAAACACTGAAAATTGATGCAAGAGCTGTCTAATTCCAATTCTGGGTCTGAAACCTATAATAATGTTATAGAGAAAGAAGCAGGTGATACATCTAGTGGTTCTGAATTTATTGTCTCAGATGATCATGCAGTTTCATCATCTAGCTCAAGTGAAAGTGAAAACATAATAGCTCATGCAATCTCCAGTTCTGATGTATCTAAGAACACCAAAGCAGGATGTAGTGAAGGCTAAAAAAAAAAAGTGAGAAAAAAACAATGAAACAACTGATTGTGAAGAAATTGCTAGAGATGGTACCAGGGCTTAATTTGCGCTGGAGCCAGCTCTGTTTAAAAATTTTATTTATTCATGTATAGAAAAAAAAATTCCTCCTTCAAAATTACGTATTCTATTGTATTTCAAATCATGTTAATGCTATTTTGATCAGAATGAAAATGAATGTAAAACAGAAATTGTGTTTTTCTATTCTAATAATATTTGCAAATTTATGTCGACGACACATTGATACGACATCACTCAAGAGACTGAACAATGAATTTGCTTTCAGTTCGATTTTCTTTTATGAAAGTAGGATAATTTTATTTATTTATTTATTGATTTTATAACACATAAGAGAAAGTTTTAAAAAGAATGGCACGTGAAATTTCGGGTAGGAGGGGGGGAGGGATGCTAGAATTTTTTTTAAAAAACCATAGCGTTTCTTACTGTTTAGGTGCGTTTTTTTATGGAGTCCTGAGATAAATGCTACTTATTAAATATAAAAATGTCAAAAGTTCAGCTACCACTATTTTAGAATAGTAATTTCAGCAAAAACTCTTGCTTAAGACTGCAAGCCCCTCGAGTAACATATCTACTGATAGATTGTTTAACAGAGTTTAGTTCATGTACAGTTTTGTTAAAAATACAGTGGTGGTGGAATGTGGAACTAACAGAAAACGATTTTGTTAAAATTAGGAAATCTAACAAGATGTCTTTTGAACTTTAAGATAGTTTATAAAACATGATAAAAAATAATAGCGCATCACATTTCAGGGTGGGGGGAGGGGGGGGAGCATGAAAGAAATTAAGAAATATAACAAGGCGATCTGTTTGAAACTTTAAAATAGATCATAACGCATAACAAAAATTTTTAAAATGAGGCCGCATCAAAAATGGGGGGGAGGGGGAGTGCATTTTGCCCACCCGGGGAGTGGAGTTTTTGAAATGTTAATGATACACGTCATGTGACATATCATTAGAAAGGGCTGTGACCACTTATTCATGTTATGCACCACCGGTATGTCCCCCCCATTTTCCCTTCCGGGGAGCACTTTCCTAAATTTTGCTGACACCACTCATGTGATATATCATTGGAAAAGCCTGTGACCACTGAATCATGTTATGGACCTCCGGTGTCCATCCTCTCACTTCCCCCCCCCCCAGGAGGGATGGCCAACACCCCTCATGTGATTGTGTGTCGGATCTTGCCGACACCCCTCATGTGATATATGTCATTAGGAATGCCTGTGACCGTTTAATCATAATATGCATCGCCGGTTTCCATCCCCCACATGGCAGTTTTCTAAATTTTGTAGACACCCCTCATGTGATATATCATTGGAAAGCCCTGGGATGTGGATTATAAGATTTTTGCAGTGCGTGCGCATGCAGCATGCCTGCTATACTGTGCCGTAGGCAGCAGTGACTGTTCGAGATTTACGTATACATTACAGATTCGTTTTAAAGGAAGGGCCGTGCAGTGAGTGCACAGCACGCCTGCTATATGGTGCCGTAGGTAGCAGGGACACGGTTCGAGGTTTGTTCGCTTCGAGATTTTACAAAAAAGGAGGGTCCTGCTAGCGGGTGAAGCCAGCTAGTCTATACTATTAATGTTGGTAAACGTCTGTCTGTGTGTGTTGTTAGCTGGAACTACATTTTTCTCTGAGGACGCACAGAGATGCAAGAGGGGAGGAAAAAATTTGGGGAACCCGGACTTTCATGTCGCGAAAGAATCGCACGGTAATTACCAGAGTAATTAAGATTTTACTACCTCATTAGAAAGCACTGGGAAACAGAATCAAAATCTGTAAATACTTGCTTGGAAATTCCCAAGCTAATGTTTGTTTACATGTCTTATTTGTTTAAGCATGTATGCATAAGCTTAGCGTGACCAGAAACTTTGGGTGTGTGTGGGGGGGGGAGGGGGGGGGCACCAGGCCCGTGCGAAGTAAAAACTGTGCCCAGGATAAATTTTTAATTTTGCACCCCCCCCCCCCCCCCCAAAAAAAAAAAAAATCTTTGTGTTCTTATTCAGAAATTATGCAATCGAATGGCTATTTCCATTTTTTGTTAAAGTCGAAACAACTTTTAGGAAATACTGTCAAAGTTAGTGTTTTGAATCTAATTTCAAGACAGAATAGCACTGGTAAAGGGGAAAAACCTGCCATCACGTGATAAAAATCGCTTACAACTCGAGAAGTTATTTATTTATCAAAAAAAATGGAAAATGCTATTCGATTCAAAATTGCTTCAATAGTCAACCCTGTAAATTTAATGTCTTTACAGTTAAAAATGAGTCAGAGCATTTTATCTTGATATAAGATTATTATAAAAAACATTTCTTCATAAAATTATCAGGGATTACAATGAGGTTAATATTAGTTACTTTTAATTAAAAAAAATTTAATCTAATAATGTTTCATTTTTAAATATCTATGATAATGGATACATTAATCCACATTACAAAAATAAAATTGTTTTATCATCAGAATATTAGACTTTTTTTTAATAATAAGGAGAAAAAAATATTTTTTTTAAATTGAAGTTTACAATGATTTGAAAGCAAATATCAGACTAGAAACCCTTTTCTAAAAACACAATCATGGTACAGTAGATTTCCGACATCTATGTATATTTATCCGACATCTATGTATATTTATCGAGTCTATGAAATAGAATAAAGTTACAATCAAACTGAAATATTGCATTTCGTCTGATGATTTTGCTTAGAATAAAGTTTTTTTTTCTAAAAAATTCAGACTTTTTTTAATAAAATAACATCAAAGTTGGCCTTGTGATTTCTGAATTCGAAGGCTGACAATTATAAGACGGATTCATTTAGTAATCCGCTTTAACCCTTACTTGAGTGGAGTAATGCTGTGTAAAGCGAAGCACGTTCGGCAGTATACACACAACCCTAATAAGGATCTATTTATGTCTAAAATCAAATAAATCCTGAAAAACACAGCATAGCCGCACCACCTGTTGCACGATTTACACCAAAATCTCACTTACAACAACTTATGCCAACGTGTTGATAGGTATACTCTTAGTTCTTGTTCCTGTACATATCTTTGCCAGCCTTTACTTTGTGTAATTAGTGTACCTACTGGTGCACATGTCAAGCATGTTTACACCCTTTAGAACCTAACCTATTCACAGCTATATATTTATTAACTTCATTTACATTCCATTATATTTCATTAACTTCATTCTTTCATTCATTCCAATAATTATGTTTTAATAAAAGATCATTCTGCTTTATTTACATTTCATACAATAACAAATATAACTTTTACTTTTATTAAAAGCACTTTCTTTATTAAGAACAATAGTTACTTACCTCTTAAATATAGACCTTTTCCATTACTTGTTATCACTCCATAGTTAATTCTTTTCTTTATTTACTTTTTATAAATCTTCATATTTCCCGGCATCTGTTTTTTTCATTTCCACCACACACTCTTGCCGGACACAATCCATGTGTGACGTAATTTAGTTATTCTGATCGCCATCAGGTGGCGTGATCGGCCTGTGTCAGTGACGTCTTCACTTACGTGAATCGACGTAATGACTTATTGACCAATCGTATTACTGGAATTGGTAGGTGTGTCTCAGGGGGTGTGATAGGTTTTTCAATCCGGTGAATCATTTATATACCGGAGCTTCACCGTGTAGCAGTAGCTTCGTCTGTTGAGTTTGTTTCGTTTTTCTGTTACAAGATGTAACGTCATTTCTCAAAGATGTTTCTTGCTCATTTAAAAACAGTTTCTAATCAGATATATTAAAGTTTCAGTTTGTCTCTTTTAAACTTTTAATGAATATGAAATAGTGTCTTATATTTTGAGTTGTTTACCATCTGAATATATTGGTCGTCAGTCGCCGAACTCCTGTAGACTATGTTCAAGAGACCATCTGTTTTATTGGAATTACGTTGCTGCCGTTTAAAGATAATAGTTTCATATCATAAGAAACTTCGTTCGGCTTAACATGTTTCCAGTGAAAGATAAGGATTGGTCCCATCGTGATTTAGTGGAAGGGATGATGGCGTGATGATTTATTCAAGTGACCATCGGTACTCTGTTTCATCGGCATGGTTTGAGAGTGTGCTGTTAGTTCTTCCTGATGCTGTAGCGTTTCACTTTGTTTATGGACGTAGTTCAGTAAAGAACATTCCGTCATGGATTGTGAATGTATGGAATTATGTAAGGAACATTTATGATGAGCCATGATGCTTTTTCAGGTGGACTCCGGTAACGTAAAGGTCCTTGATCAGGATGGACTCTGGTACCTTTCTCAGCTGTTTGAATTTTCAAAATACCTTTTACAAAATACTAATAAGCTTTGGTGCATCTTCATCATGACAATAGTGGTTTATTTTATTTTGTGTTTATTTTATGTTGTGATCAAAGCAGTTAAGTTTACTTTAAATTACATCTTGTTTAAAAGGATTATTGTGATTAAGTTTAAAATACATTCTGTTCCTAATGGCTATTATTTTACTTTACCAATATAATTTCCTGTTTTTATGTTAATGAACTAATAAATGTTATTGTTGATTTTAATCAGTGTTATGTTTTATATTCTTTTAGATTAAGTTTCTTTAGATCAATTAAATACAGGATATCGTATTTAAATATTTCTTTTTGGCGGTAAATAAATCAGCTATTCGCTTCTATCTGCCTTAAGCAGCTCTGTTAATTTTTAACCCCTTGGATACTACGTAAGTAGTATTCATCACGTGTAACTGAATCTGAAGATTGATAAAATTCCGCGCATTAGTTCTTGAAATACAGCTAGCCAATTCTAGATGACAGGGGAATTCTGTATTCAAATAATCCACCTGGCAGAGATGAGGTGCTGCCTTCAAACCCAATTACGCTCGTCGGTCTAATCGCTCGGAGTTTTCTGTGGCTTTCTTCAAACCTTATGTAAATACGGGTTAGGTTCCCTTAGAAAGATCTCCACGAAAGGCACTCATCCTTCGCGTCTCTATCAGTCGTGTAGATAATCCATAATCGGCCATCATAAACAATACCAACACCTATAAAACAGTGGCGATATATGCACAAGGCGGTTGCTCAGGCTAAATTTTTTGTCCAAACTATGTTAAACAATATTCCAGAACCTGGCAAAACTCACCAGAACGTGGAACGAGTTCGACATGTCAATAAACATTAACTTAGCAATATTGGCATGTGCACTAAGATATTGGTGATTAGTTTTTGTCCGAAATCGTCTTGACCAATAAAATTTATTTCCCTTAGTCACCATCATGCTATAAAGACCCTCTAACCATAGTTGGCCAAAATGTGCGATTGGCGAAGATCTATATGATATATGTCTATATGAGAGTGGGGACATATGCGCAGGACACATGTTCAAAAAGTTTTTGTCCAAACTAATAACCCAGAATGGCAATATTTATTTGGATGATTTCGATTAGACGAGTGACAATAGTTAATCTATTAGTTTGGTGATAATGGTCTCTAAGATGTTTGGCTATTACTTTTTCATCCAAAGTCATTTCAATCAATCAAATTTTATATCCCATATGTCACACACGAATATAGAAGCACCCTAGGCTCACTGGACATTACTCATGAATAGCAAGAGCCTTGGTCATCATGAAGCAGAATTCAAATGCCCTTCACCCCTATCGGTGTTTATTTCTATATACTCTCAGCTGACGTGACATGCTAAAATCTCTTGTCTAATCATACACGACGAGGCAAGTAATGCGAAGTTCTAGAATTTGTCATATTTTTGACAAAAACTTCCAGTCTGAGTATATGCCCTGTGGATATGTGGCCACTACTTATTCATTAAGGCCTTATATTTACTACCTTCATCTACTAGCAAGAACATAAAATATATTGAATGTGGATAACAATAAAATTTGTCGCAAAAAGAGCACTCTCTTGTTCCTAACAATTCTAACTAAATTACACCAACTGACGCTCTCTTGATGACAAAGTTATAAAATATTTTTATCCCTTTGTACATTCCTCCCCCAAACATTTCAATTAAAGTTGCTTAAATAAGAGAAGTGTGGAGAAAATTGTAATATTCTGAAGTAAATTAGAGATATTTATTGGCACTTTTGAAATTTCGATAGTTGAAAGTTGGTGAAGAGAGGGTGTTAAATTAGACCTCACACTTTTATTTTTACAATGATAAATAAAATGTTAGTCCAATTTGGACTTCAGGGGGTAGGAGAAAAAAGTTCAAGCCCAGAAAAGAAGACAGGCCCATTCTGAGTCTGCACAAAAAGTGAGGCTTGAAGATACCTAGTCCAACTATTGCATACATCTGTAGCCATTATCACTCCAATTTTAGTCCAACACACATGAAAATATATACTCCTTAATTGATAAGCTGCCACCACCGGTATAGGTGATGGACAAGATGTAAAAAGGTTGAGAATCAGTCCCTAGAATACTTCAAATAATATTAAATGGAAGATTTATTTACAAAATACTTAAATATTTACATTAAAACAATATTTTCATTTATAGGCCCAGATACAGCAGATCCTGCCTTAAGTTAAATAACACTTTGGGATATTATCAATGCAATAGATTATCTCACTATAAATGCACTATTCTCGTGTCTTTTAACTGTACTCAGCTAACTTTATTCAATGATAAGATCATACAGATTGATCAATTTTGAACAAGAATTTGATATCCAAGGCGGGGTAATTGCCCAGCCTTGCAGGCACCCATGACCCATCTATACTCCATATAATTTCAATAGGCTTCTGAAGGACACCTCTACCCTCTCTACTTCATCCTTTCATTGTCATGGGAAACTACAGAAAATGTTAAACAATGTGGGTCTGGAGGTTTATATTAAGCAGGCTTATAAAAGTGTGTGTCCATGTGGCCTAAGTCAGTCTGCGGTTCTTTATTCCAGAACCTTGTAAATTCAACAAACTTTATTTAAAAAACAATAAAAAGCACAAAAATAGAAATACAAACTACATCACATAAAAAGTGATGGGGTTTAAAATACAAAAACATATAGAGGAAATCAAAACTAAAAATTGTCTTCCACAGGGGATTCAGGGAAAATTCTTAGTTCCTTATTGTCTTAGCGTTAATAATTTTAAATCACTCAACAAAAAAATTTTCCCTTTTTCTCAAAATCATGAGAAAAAAAGAAAACTCGGTTAATTAAATTTGAAAATCCAAGGCGGGGTAATTGCCCTACCTTGCAGGCACCCATGACCCATCTATACTCCATATAATTTCAATAGGCTTCTGAAGGACACCTCTATCCTCTCTACTTCATCCTTTCATTGTCATGGGAAACTACAGAAAATGCTAAACAATGTGGGTCTGAAGGTTTATATTAAGCGTGCTTATAAAAAGTGTGTGTCCATGTGGCCTTAGTCAGTCTGTGGTTCTTTATTCCAGAACCTTGCGAATTCAACAAACTTTATTTAAAAAACAATAAAAAGCACAAAAATAGAAATACAAACTACATCACATAAAAAGTGATGGGGTTTTAAATACAAAAGCATACAGAGGAAATCAAAACTAAAAATTGTTTTCCACAGGGGATTCAGGGAAAATTCTTAGTTCCTTATTGTCTTAGCGTTAATAATTTTAAATCACTCAACAAAAAATGTTTCCCTTTTTTCAAAAATCACGAGAAAAAAAGAAAACCTGGTTAATTAAATTTGATAATCCAGGGCGGGGTAATTGCCCTGCTTGCAGGCACCCATGACCCATCTATCTTCATACTTAGTGAGTTCCAGACTGATAAAGGCTCAACATTTATTGCATGCTTGTAAAATAAAAATAATAATGTTCTTATAATTTAGCTTACTTGTTTGACATGTTCATGAAACATGTCTAAACAAATTTTTTGCATATCTGCTTCCTAGCACACATTTATTCAGTCCTAACTCAATTTCTATTAAGCTGTATGGAGAGATTCATATTATCAAGCATTAGGGGTATGCTTTTTCCTAATTTTTATTAACTTTTTAAAGTTGAGACAGAATTCAGTAATCTTTACAGTACAGAACCATTTATCCGGAATGCTTGGGGTCAGATGTATTCCGAATAACTGGTTTTTCCGGTTAACTGGTTGTGCATTAAAGCAGCATCAATGTGATAAGTTTTGTGGAATATGTGTGGTTGTGGCATTATTTCTGATTTTAAATTATTAGATTACTTGGATTAAAAATCAATGCAAGAAAGATCAAAAGTTAACCTGAGTTTAAAAAAGGGTAATTTATGGGAATCCCTTAGGAACAAAAATCCTTCTGTTTCCTCTGCATTTAAATTAAAACATCTAAAATACAACTAAATATGTTTTCATTTCAAATACTATATGCTGTCATCAAATTATACAATTGTTTCAAGCAAAGCCTATGTCAAACTGGCAGTGTATGACACCTTTTCTGCAAAGATTCTGAAATCAGTCTATCAGAAATATCATTCCGGATAACTGGTTTTCCGGTTAACTGGTTTCCGGATAAATGGTTCCATACTGTAATTCTTTTTATAAGTGATTAAATGAAAACAGCACAGCGAATTCACTCCTGACATAATTATAATGAGTCATTGGCATGTGGTAGCAGCAAAGAACAAAAGACAAATTTAATGCAATATTTAAAAAAAAAAAAAAATTATGTACTTTGAATTGTAGTTACAAAAATAATGTGAAAATATAAAAAGTGAAAATACACATTTTTATGTATTGATTAGGTACACTTACGACTCTTTTTTAATAAAAAATACATCCTCTCTAACAGCGTAATTATTTTAAAGTTTTCTTTCTGTTGTAATATTCACATGTAACTATATTTTTCTGCTGAAAGATGTTTGGAAATATTATTTATGTTTTTTCAATAATTGGCAACAATAAGTGGTAAAATGATTTTTTCAAAATAAGAAATAAATGTATTGAAATAGTAAAATTTTGAATAAAAAAATAAATAATAATAAAAAAAAGATTGCATCTGCACTTGCACACTGCAAAATAGTCAAGTATGTGCCAGCGAAAGATGGTTAGATTGTTATGCTTAGTTTTTGATCCTATAAAACTTTAACCGAACAATTTTAATTTTAAATAGCACTTAAAATAATTCTTCGATTTAAAAACTGTCGTCTAGTTCAGCTTGTTTCTCAACATTTCTCTATAAAATTACCAGTTTTCATATTTTGAAAAGTCAAAAGGTCACAGTAAAAACAATTACGATGGCAGTTACTTTTTTTTAGAATTGAGATTGAATCGAAGTTAGCTCTTCCATCCAACAATACATGAATCTACTTACCCATACATATGAAATACAGTAGAAGACTCCCTCAAATTCGCACAGCTTGGGACCAGAGGTTGTGCGGATTTTAGAATTTTGCAGATTTCTGGGGCTTTGTTTACAGTTTTTTAAACAGTTATTTGAATGTAATAATGCAATAAAAATTATAATTAATGCCTGTAATATAGTCAAATATTAAAATAATTAAGTAAAGTAATTAACTAAAATGATAAATAGTAAGATAATTTAAAAAATGATTAAATTATTAAAAGTAAAGGTCAAGTAAGTAAGTAAGTAATAATGCACAGTTAAATATGCATAATAAAGATGAAACACATTTTTCTTGATGGAACTTTCAACAATGAAACTTACCATTAAATTAGGTACCCTATTAATTCATATCAAAATCATAAAGTAAGGAAGTTTTATTTAAGTTTAGCCAGTATTAATAATCAAAGAAGCTTGATTAATACATAAATATATTTGGTAAAAAGATTGTAATACCAGTGATATCAGCAAAATCTCAATTTTTTTCAGAAGTAAATTTATACTTCCTTCGTGAAAAACTATCAGTTCAGTCATATTATCGAGAATTAGATATTAAAATACATACAGAATGATATAAAAGTTAAAAAAAATCTGCAATTTTGTTGTTACATTTGAACTGAAAGTTTCATTGTTTATATCTGTGATGATATGCGGATTTGAGGGAGTCTACTGCACAAGATTTACCAAACTATGTTCTAACACAACCCAATTTTTCAATTTGATCTCCCAGTAGCAAAATTTCTGCCAATTAACAGTGGTGAACCAAGCTTACTATCATAAGACATCAAAATAATACATAAAATTCGATCAAAATTACATTATCAAAGAAAATCTAGAGACATAAAGCAGAGGTCTGTCCAGACTTTTCTCACAGGGTCCTGTTTTTGTGAAATTGTGAAGTTTTTCTTATTTTTGTGAAAATTCTAGCCATAATTTTGTGAATTTTAAATTATCGATGTCTTCATGTTCTATCCTTCATGTGTAAAAAGCTAAGTAATATGCTCTTTGGTGAGTTCAACTGCTTACTTACAGGCCAGATTTTATTTTTAAATGACTAAATTTGTGAAAAGTTCAATTTGAAAGTGAAAAAATTCTGTGAAATGTCTATTTAAGAGACAAATAATTTTGTGAAGGGTCCTGTTTTGGGATAAAATGTTTTGTGAAGGGTCCAAAACAATGTATAAAAACAAGAGAAGGGTACCTTCATGTGTAAAAAAAAAGATGAATAAGTGTGTTATTTTGTAAAAGTTTTTTTTTTTTTTTTTCTTAATGACACGCTGAAAACAAAATTCCCAGATTTGAAATATACGCATTATTCATGTTCATTAAGAATCATTTTTTTTTTAAATGTGCATCTTATTTTGTTGAAACATTTTGGGTATTGTTTTTTATCTTTGTTCTCAAAGGTAATAAAATGTCCAGTCATGACATAATCAGCTGAAGACAAGGCATTATATTGATATATTGATGGTAAAAAAAAGTTATTGTAACATCAGAGTTTTCTCTAGACAGCTTCAGGGGGTTCTGCGTCCTTCCTGCCCTTTGATTTACAAAATAGTACCCTCCTTGCCCCTCATCCAAAAAATTAGCCCTTATTCGTTTTTGTTTATTCTATCAAGTCATTTCAGCCCTTTGAGTGAGCTGCCCCCCCCCCCCCACACACACACACACACCTAGAATATAAACCAAACTTACTTTGTAGTTATCCAAAATTTTCCTCATAATAAAAAATAAAGTTATAATTTGCTAAAAATTAAATAAATAACAGTACATAAATTAAAACTATAAAATTATTAATTACATATTTTATTTCCAATTATTTATTTCAACTGACTGTAAAGTTTAGTGCAAATATTTTTTTGATTATTTATTTAATTTTATGTTTTTAAATAAATAAAATGCCCTTAAGTATAAAACACTGCCCTTTTTTGCACTAGCAGCACTCCACCCTTTTTTAAAGTGGAGGGGGGGGGGGGCTCTGGTAACTTATATTATAACAAGGAAATCTCAGAAAATAAAGCTCGTTTCACCAGAATTCTGTATTATATACCCTTTAGGCATAAATATTTTAATTATTGTAAATATTATTTATAAACAGGACAAAACAAAATATAGACTTAATGAAATATTCAATGAAATTCTAGGGCGGGGTCTTTTGCACAAAACATTTTTCACTTTGAACTTTTTTAATAGAGAAAAGCAATATAAAAAATGACAACAGCTGATTACTTAATAAACAATATCATTAAATAAAATTATACCTTTTTTAAATAATGTTGAAGTAGAATGTTGAATTAGAATAAAGTCGCCATTCCTAACTCTAGAAAATCTTTTTCATTTCCTCAGCCAACATCTATCAGAGAAAGTATTGTCAATGATATGATGTGAAACATCAAACCATACAGCAAAGACAATATTCATTCAATTACTATGAATACTACTATATATTACTATATCTGTTATATTCATTCAATATACTTGCAGTTGCTATAATACTGATGATGGAGGAAGAGGAAAACAGGAACTGTCACTGAAAAGAAAAAGTTTGAAAGAACACAGATTTAATAAAAAATTAAAAATACAGTCCATGCTTATTTTAAAAGTGATGCTGCGATCATGCAAACTATTTTCTCATATCTAGAAAACTGCTTTAAAAAAGTTGTACAAACTTTGTGCATTACTACTAGATAATCATGGTAGTATAATTAATTTTTTTTAAAGAAGCAAAAACAGCATTTATAAATGTCGCATTTTCTGTCACGTTTGCCATTTTTTTCTGTTACACAACAATCACTTTGATCGATGTATAAGTTTGGAAAAGTCATTTTTTCAACAGCGTTTCATATACTACTACCATAAACAATAAATATTTTAAAACTTACTTTATTGAAGTTGCTATAATCTCTAAGCTTAGCAGAAACAGAAGAATGAGATGAGAAGCGACGCTAACAAAACAACAACAAAGCTACACATTGCTGAGCTGGAGAAATGAAAAATCGCAACACCAAGATATAAGGTGTTCAAAGGGGTTACTTGTATTGTAGAAAAAGCAGGGGTGGAGAATTTCTAGAAAATCTTACCAGTCAAGGATTTATTTCACCAGCCAGTAAAATGCAACGTAGAGTTGATAAAATTACACAACTCAAAAATAGTTGGTTACTATTACTACAATGCATTTTCATATATATTTTTTTCCTATAAAATTAAGAAATATAAACAAGAGATGAAAGTTTAATATAAAGTAGAACTTCATACCATGTTTACATTGCAATAATTAGAAAGTTGAAAAATATAGCTAACTACTAAACAAAAAAACATTTTTGGCATACCTCTATAGTTTGCAGCTTTCAAAGACTACCTGAAAAGTCACTCGCCAGTGGCGAGTAAAATGATGCATTTTCCCACACCTGAGAAAAAGTGATTATGCCAAGCCAAACTATACTGCCAAGATGCCAGAGGTAACCGTCAGGCGCAGCAACAAACTGCGCATGACGGTTAAATAGAATGATCATTAAGGCAGCCATATCTTACGGTGAAATAGACACTCCGTATCTTGTATGCTTTTCTCTTTATACATTTGTGTTTCCCACTCATTAACAACATGCACAAGACAATACATAATGATTAAATGAAATATGGGTGGGGAATACTAACACTTATGCATGCATGTACAACCTGTCAGTTTTTAAGCCTGTAGCCTTAGAAACCATCTACCAGCATATACAGTTCAGAAAAAGAACATAACATATATTGTATGAAAATTTAATGCTACAGTTTCAACATATGAGGAATTCTTTTCTGTTTTTTAAAACTCGCAAGATTCCAATAAACATTAAATACAGTAAAAAGATTAAAAAGTGCAACAGCACTACCAAAGACACCTAGTGAAAAATAAAGTATTTATAAGGGCTTTTAGAAATGGCAAAATAAAAATAAGGATTTACAAGCACTTTACGAAAGAGTGGGAATTTTGCTCATACTAATATAAATTTTTAAACTTGTATTATTAGTTTCATATTACTGTTTTATATTTAACAAATGATGTTATACCACAAAGAAAATTTAAAAGCACAAAGCTTTACACACCATTATACTTCTCACCCATTATGTCTCTGATATTGATGTGTCCTAATTTTTGCATCAATCTTAAAAAGAACAAGAATGTCATTAAAAGTAGCTGATTTCATTGACAATACAAATTTATAATTTTCAGTAAAATCTAAAAAATATATAAAGATTAGGCACATTGTTAGTAAAAATTAGCAATTAATTATGCGTAGGCTGGAAAAAATTCTAGTACCTAACACTTAATAAACACATTAAAAACATTAGCAACAGACGAAAGAAAGAAAATCTAAATAAAAATTTTCCTTAGTAATCCATGTAAGAAATTAATAATAGTAATAAAATAAGATAAACATTAAATTAAAAAAATTATATTGAAGAAAATTGGCAAACAGTAGCACGTGGAATCTGTGTTTACCTGGTAGGTTAGTTACCTTGTTTGCGCCACTCGCTAGCCAAGCTGAAAATATCGCCAAGTTAGCGAGTTAGTGACTCACGTCATTGATGACATAGATCACTAACTTCCAGGTAAACCTGTATTCCTGTTTTCTGCAAAACTCCTTTTTATGTGTTTATTTGTTTGTCTGTTGCATATTTTTTGTTGGTCTGTTACAGGTAAGATTACGTATTTTTCATAACTGTACTGTGGCAACAGTCAAATTTTGTGAAAGACTTATGTCCCTGAACTCTCTCTGAATGAAAATACATTTTTGTTATAATAAATTGTATGTTATTGTATAAGTAATATAGATAAACTTTAATGTATCTGAAAAGCATGGTAATTCCTGTTTTCTGTTACAATACCATTTTTTAATCATAATTATTTACATTAAATAATTTTATTCATAATAACTACATTAATTTATCTTCTAATATCATGTGCTAATTGTTGCCATCTTTTAATTATGTAATTATTAATTTAAAAATAAGGTAAAGTCATTTTTTTCTCTCTGACTGTTAGTTTGTTACAAAGGAATTGCCCTATAGCTGATTATCTGTACAGGGAAGGGGAGGGGGGGGATGAGAGATTGCCCTCTATGAGGAGTTTTTCCTAAAGCAACCTGACCCATGTTTATGCAAGGTTTGAAGAAAACCACTTAAAACTCCAAAGGGGTTAAGCCGACAAGCGAGACACAAGTTGAAATCTAGCACCTCCCCTCTACCAACTTTGAAAACAGAACCTCTCAGCTGCTGCTAAGATAAGAGGTTCACTGTAAGGCCAGTAAGTTCAGAGGTTCACTGAATGACTCTGGTAGTGCCATCTTGCAAATAAATAAAAAGGGAAAAGTTCAAATTAGCTTGCAGTGCAAATTTTTCAGTATGTGGTTCAAATCTTTTAATAAAAAATAATGATTTAAAAAACAAGACAAATTTTCTTCCATTTCAGTTTTAATCTCCCCCCTCCTTTTTTTTCAATCATAAAAGCTGAAATTATCTTACATTCTTACTAGATTGTGTGTGTATGTTCATTCATTCATAACACATGAACAATAATCAGTTTGAAAAAGCTCTTGAAATGTTCTTAGGGACAATGACAAAAAAATAAAGGCATAATAACAAAAAAAAAAAAAAAAAAAAAAAAAGAAAAGAAAAGAAAAACTATATAAAAATTACATTAACATGGAGAGTTAAGAAAGTGGTATACTTGAATCTTTCTGAAATTTTTGTGCTTTGAAGGCACTTAGACATAAAAAATCCCATGTAAAATTTTGGCTGGTATACATAAACAAAAAAGTTTTAGCTGATTGAATTTTCTATTATTTTTGGGGTTTTAAAAGTATGCTGTATCTTCTTTGACTGAAATAATCTTTATTTTTTGTTATTTTGCCCTTGAAATTATATTTTCTAAATAATTAATATTGGTCGAAGAAATTGTAAAAACTTCATGAAATTATATTGACTTATTTGAAAAGTATAGAATTTTACACTACTTCCAATTTTAAATACTATTATTGAAAAGATTAACACTGGGAGCATTTAAATTTTTAATTAAACCCCTTGACAAATTTGACGCACATTAAGATTTTATAGAAGATGTCATTCTCTATCAAATGGTACCTTCAAAACTTCTGATATTCAAATGGCAATAAATTGTTATTTCAATTTTCTTTCTTCCTACTTGATCATTGTTAATGCTGAGCCTCATATTTTGTGAAAGACTTGAGCACAAATTTTCCATTATAATATTTTAGTTTCAAGTTATGTAAGTAATGATTCAGTGTTGAAGAATGGTATAATTAAAAATTAAAAACTAGATTTTCAGTTAAATGAATTTATGTTGAGTGAAATTTTTTTCTTAAACTGACTTTACTTGTTTAAAGTGTTGTGAGTGCAGAAAAATCAGTTTATTTATCATGTATGTAGAAATTATTGCCATAGGTCTGTTTGTTTTTATTTTAGGCCCTGAATTCCTTATGTACTGCTGGATCATCATTAGCAAGAAGTCTTTTTAACACTGTCCGAGAAGTTCCTTCATATCAGAATATTTCATTACAGTTTTTAACAGTGTGGGAAGAAGTTAGCAAAGCTACTGCAGGTGCAAGTGCTGCTGTGAAAACTGAAACGTTAATGTTGTTGCAAGAAGTTTTAAATTCGTTAGAAATGAGTACATATGAAACTAATATGAATGAAGTAATTGCTGACAGTTTTCAAGTAAATTGATAATTTAATCTAATTATTTGTGTCTGTCTTAATAACCAGATTTAGGTGAAGTTCTATATATTTATATGTACAAGATTTGCATTAGGAAAAAAAAATAAGGTGGGATTTTCCTATCATAACTAAATTTTTAAGATTGATTTTCCAATTTAAGTATTTTTTTTTATTATTATTGTTCTGCAGAGGAGAAAAAACATTCTATCTTTAAAACTTAAGAATTATGCAAGTCAATGAATAATTTAAATAGCAGATTTTCACAAGAATTGTTCAAACTGTAGTTTAAGAACCCCTCTTTTTTCATCATTAAAATTTTTAACAGCTAGCTTCCTCAAAACTGAAAATTTCACCTAAAGTGTGAATGAAGTTACTTAATGAAATTTATTCAGTCACCTGAAGGAAGTTTGCTTAGCACTTATTTGGTTTCTAAATTTATTAAATGTATGTGTTGTTGTTTCTGATATCTCTAATTTTAATTAGAATGCCAGTTCAATCACCTTATTGAAAGAATTGTCATAAAAACTTTTTTAATCTTTTCTTAATACAATAAAACCAAACTAACTAGACAGCCCATGGGGATAAAAAATCATGTTGACTTACATGGGTGTAAAGTTAGAGAGATTCTGCACAGTTTCATATAAAAAAATTATTTTAAAGATCGTGCTATAAATTTAAATTTTAATGTATGCATTATAAAATAAGGAGTCATTAAATAATAAGTATTAGCTATTTGAATTATTAAACAGTTGAGTAGCTCTATTTCATAAACAGTTTTCAATTTACAGTTGAACCCACTTAAGATGTCTTTCAAGGGACTAGACAAAAGTCATGTATTAAGCATTTTCACATATGAAACATGATTTGTATATTGTTGCAGGATCTTATTTACATATCTAATTGTTTAAGTGAACTTTAGATCTTTCATTTATATGTTTATGGTCAAAAATTATCTTTTACGCATACAGTAAACTCTATCTAAGGCGGAATAGGTTGGGACTGATGAAAATTTCCGTGGTAGACAATATTCCGGCTTATGCAAAAGAGCTCCCTTCCCTTCAGGGACAGAGTATTGAGTTGTTTGGATTTTGAAGCAATTTTTACGATAATTACTAATATCGTTAGACAAGATAAAATGACGAAGAACAAATAACCCACACAATGAATTTTCTAAACACGTGATTCATTGGAATAAAGCATACTTAAATCGAATAGCGTTTTATATTTTTGATAAAAAGGTTGTATCTTGAGTTGTAATAAACTGCTTGTCGATGAAGATCTTTCATTAATTGTCCTGACTCGAAAATCTGTTGAAAACTGAAATTCTAAAAGTCTTTACAGATAAATGAGAAATGCTGTTTAGTTTCTTAGTACTGCTGTAATACCTGCAAATTTGAAATTTACACTCAAACACGCATACACGGACACATACACACACACAAAAAAAAGACTTTGAGAATGAGACAGTAAGATATCACTTTGAATTTGAGTACTACATTAGAAAATACATATTTTTATAACTGTCCATCCGTCTAGTAATATTAATTTTTACATGTAAATTTATACGGGAAAAAATGATTATTTCATTTTTTAAATGCAAGAATTCCTTAAAATTTAAACAGTTTTTAGTTTCTTAAATTAACTTTTTAAAACTGTTATGGAATTTAATTAAAATTCTCGGCATTGAATATATGAAATATGTACAGGCATGAGATTCTTCCGCGGATCCGTGATTTTCCGCTTTTTTGGCATTTTCCGCGTTTTTCTGATTTTTTGCCGTTTCTTGCAGGGGTGATTTGTTCCGAAATTTTAAAAAAATCGGTCATCAATCCGAAAATTCGGACATAAAATCGCAAAAAAACCCTCAAATTTCATCAAAAGATCGCGTAATAAACGTGAACTGTGTCAAAGGATACCAATTTTGTCAAAAAATCGCGCGTATTTTGTCAAAAAATCACGAAAAAACGCATGTATTTTGTCAAAAAATCGCATAAAAAGCGCGTATTTCGTCAATATATCGCATAAAAAGCACGTATTTCGTTAAAAGATTGCAGAAAAACGCAGATATCGTTCAAAGGATAGTGGGGAAAACGCAAATTCTGTCAAAGAATCGCCGTAAAATGGCGAATTTCGTCAAACAAAAGCGAGAGAAACACGAATTTCTTCAAAAGATCGCATAATAAACGTGAACTCTGTCAAAGGATTGTCGGAAAAAATACCAATTTTGTTCAAAGATTGCGAAAAAACGCTCGTATTTCGTCAAAATATCGCGTAATAAGCACATATTTCGTCAAAATATCGTGTAATAAGCACGTATTTCGTCAAAAGATCGTGGAAAAAACGCGGATTTCGTTCAAAGGATAGTAGGAAAACTAAAATTCTGTCAAAGAATCGCCGTAAAATGGCGAATTTCATCAAAAGATCGTAGGAGAAACGCGAATTTCGTCAAAAGATCGCGGAAGAAACGCGAATTTCATCAAAAGATCGCAGAAAAAACGCAAATTTTGTCAAAAGATTGCGGAAAAAACGCGAATTTCGTCAAAAGATCGCGGAAAATTTGCTGCATTATTAATGTTTTCACCAGATTTTTTTTTTGCAGCTGAGTGACAAGTTAAACATTAGCTTGCCATGTTTATTAACTCATGTTTTGAGTAAAAGCATGTTAAAATTTTAATTGGACAACTACCTAAGATTGCTGTGTAAAACATTGCATCAGAATTATGAACTTGAAATAGAAACTTTCAGTTTAGAATTACTTATGGTATTTCCATAAATTATTGCCCCCCCCCCCCTTCTTAATAAAGCACCATTTAAACAAAAATATTAAGAGTTTTATTGTGAATAAAATAACCTTATTTAAAATAGCATGCACTTAAACGTGCGCTATTTTAAATAATTTCTCATTTTCCCGTTTCACGCACTTTTCCTCTTTTTTTACCTATTTGCAATCTCATGCCTGATATGTATTAAAGTTTCATAGACGAAGTGCTTTTCATTTTTTAAATATCTTTTTTTCCGCCTTATGCAAAATTTTGGTTTCAGTGGGACCTTAAAAACATTTCCGTTTCTGCATTAGACAGATTCCGGCTTATGCAACAACAATTAATATTATTTTCTATGGGTTCGCCGGGACTTGAAAAATTTTCCGCGGTAGACAATTTTCCGGCTTGCACAGAGTCCGCCTTAGACAGAATTTACTGTATTTAGTTTAAAATTTATTGTATTCAAGTTTAACTCATTATTTATAGGGCCGATTGGAATAATAACTGAAAATAAATATGAAATCAAATATGGCTTTATTGTTGATTAACACATTACAACAAAAAATAAAACGACAAAAATAATTTTTCTACTAGAATAAATTTTTTTAACACAAATAAAAATATTAAACCTTTGCAGCACAATGCACATTAAAATCATATTTTGTACTTGTAATAATAAGTACCATTATAATTTGTCTATAATTTTGAATATAATAAGAAAAAATATCTTTATTAATCTTTGTGTAAAAAAAATATTTTTTCCATGATGAAAAAGTAAACAAAACATAAAAGAAATATACAACAGCAGTCATATTTGTTTAACCTTCAAGAGTTGTCTTTTTTAACACTTTCCAACATAGTTCAAAAGTGTTTGACTTCGGTTTGTCTCTATGTGCTCTAACTCTTATAATTATAGTTGGATTGTCCTGTTATTTTTATATGTTATTGATGATCTATGCTATAGCATGATTGCTTTTGAAAATGAAGTGAATGCATTTATAGTTTGTTTACAAGGACAGTCAAAAGTATTTCATTATATTATGGTCAATAAGAAAAAATTGTTTGAAGCTTACTTTAATGATGTTACACCATTTCAAACAGTTAAATTGTTATGCATTTTTGAGGTGCACTAAAATATGCTTTCTATAGAATGTGGTAAAGCATTTATTATTCATTAACAGGGTCACATAAAAGAATTCTGTTGCATAATTGTCTATGGTAGAAAATTGCTTGCACTATATTTAAATGATGTTACACTATTTCAAATATAATAGCACTGATATACATTACTGAGATGCACTATAAATTGCTTACTGAAAAGTATAGTATGCATTGCATTTGTCATTCATTTACAGGGACACACAAAAGAATTCAGTTACATTACTGTCTGACCAATAATTGCTGAAAATGCATTTTAAACTTTGGCTTACGTTTTTAAATGTAACTAAATTGTTGCATATTACATGGGTTTTAAAAGTATGCCGTATCTTCTTTGACTGTAATAATCTTATAGTTTTTTTATTTCAAATGAAAATCAAATCTCCGTGGAAAAGTTTCCAAATATTAATATAGTTTTTGTTATTTTGCCCTTGAAATTATATTTTCAAAATAATTAATATTAGTCAAAGCAATTGTAAAAACATCATGAAATTTATACTTGGGCTTATATGAAAATTATAGAATTTTACAGTAATTCCAATTTTAAATGCTATTATTGAAAAGATTAACACTTGTGCATTTAAATTTTTAATATATAAATTCTGTTGATAATATATAGGGCTAGACAAAGGAATTCATAAGTATTACTGCATATTGGAGTGTATTGCTTAAGGGTAGTTTTTAATGGTATTTTGCATTTACCTGCTGAACTATATTAGGTATACTAAGTGAAATTTCTGGAATACAGGGCTAAGCAAAGAACAGGATACATTGTTATTTATGGTTGGCAATTGGTGAAAAAGTGTTTTAAGTTGTGTTAGGCAATTTTTACCTGAATTAAATTTTAGCTTAATATGTGGTGTGTATAAAATCTTTAGATAATGTACAGTGCTATGCTGAAGAATTTGAATGCATTTCCATCTATTGGCAAAAATTCATAAAAGGGAATTTTCTAATTAAACTAAATTTTAGCATGCTATGTAGTATATATACAAATCCAGATCATGTACAAGACTACACAAAATAATTCTACTTCATTTCTGACTATGTTAGGCAGTTGCTAAAATTAGATTTTTAAAAGTTTTTGAAACTGTTTACTTGCATATCTTCTTTCACCTTATTTAATGATGAAGTTTCGTTACAATTTCTGGATGAGTTGGAAAGGGTTTCATAATCTATGATTTTTCATTTTTTTGGGGGGGGGGTGGGGGTCTATAACATGCATTATTAAATGTAGTAGTGATATAAAATATGTTAAAAACCTTACTAACAATAAATATAATCATTTCTAACCATAATAATTTTTATGATTAACCTGAGCAAGATGTCGAAGGCATTTGTAACAGCAGATCATGTAAAAATAAAAAGCAGGGGCGGGGGTTCATGCTTTCCCTTACCTGCTTTCTTCTTGGAGTCATAAACACAAGGAGATATCTTTTTGTGTCATAATGTCTTTTAAATTTCCAAAGTTTCTTGCACTGATTGATGCCTTCGTCAATCTCAATTACTCTCTGAGGAAGATCTGTTTTTTTTTTTTTTTTCAGTGCATTGACTCAGAGCAACTCAATATTGAGACAGTAGGTGGTCATCCAATTTCTTGGATATCCCTTTTGTTTGATGTAAAGTCAGCCTCCCAGAAACAGTTTGTATTTGTTTTTAGTTTGATGCTAGCCCAATGTACTGAAGACGCATTCAGCAAAATGGCTGATGCCTGTTGTTCATGTTTATATCATTCCATGAGGAACTAATGAACTAGATACTGTTGGTAGTTTTGTTTTTAGGCTTTAATTGGGTCATTTTCAAAATAAGTATAATTTTTGGTGTCTTACTGTTCTAAAATTTATAATATTAGAAATAGGTAAAAATTTCAAACCCAAAATTGTTCTTCATTTCTTCTTTTAATAATCCAAGTGTTAAACTAAGTAATTTATGTAAAAATAAATTAAATTAGCTAAAAAATAAAAATAAATGATTAAATGGGAACCATGTGTCTCAAATCTAAACTTTAATTTTTAACATGTTATAATTTCTAATCAATAATCACTATTTTCATTAATTTGGGCAATTTTATTTCGAAAACAATATAAATTTTGAGTACTTACAGCAATATGTATGAAAATTGATTTTAATATGGAATAATTTTATGAAATAAGACTGTCTTACGAGTTTTGTGTCACTGGTCTAACAACTAATATTTTTCAGTTTTAAATATTACTCTGATGATAAAAATTGAAGTAATTTGCTTTTTTATGTTAGCAACACTGTTTGCAAACAAAATGGTGGAAAAACTAACTTCCTCCATGTGGTCTACTGCTTAAAAAGAGAAAATATTATTCCTAAATCAGCTAAGTTCTTTTATTATGTGTCACTGGTCTAACAAGTATTCTATTAAAAAAAAAGTTTTGTTTAACACCCTAAATCATAATATTACTACTTTTAAAAGAGGAATAAAAATGTATTTCTTAAGAAATTTCACTGGTCTAACAGTCACTGGCCTAACAATATATTTGTTAAACTAGTGACAAATCCTGTTATGCCAGTGACACAATATTAAGCAATAAAATAACTTCATGTAAAAAATGTATTTTAAAAGTTACAATAATAACATTATGACTATTCACGACTTTAACCCTCTAGTTCATACTGTTGCCAATTGGCAACATATTAAAATTTCCCTCCTTATTGTTTATTTACCATTGTCTCTTGACAACTTTATGCTTTACGTATTCATGTTAGTCCTATATTTAGATTTAGTTCATAAAAAGTATCATAGTTGGCAATAGTTGTTTATAAAGTACAAATAAAAAGCAACTTTTGATTCTTTCCATTTTGTTAGCCATAGCTGGATTTCTAACTCATATAAAAAATATTTAACATGCAAAATTTCATTTGAAAAAAATATTTCTGAAAAGAATATACTTTTAAAAGTTATTTTAAATAATTTTCAGTTATGTTTATTGGAACAAAAATTGCATGTGCATGAATATACATTTGTTGCCATTTGGCAACACCATGAATTGAGTTCTGCTTTTGTAAACATTTTGAGCATTGTTTGTTTCACAACTGGTTCGCATGATATTTATTTATTTTTTTTTTTTTCACTTTAATCACTATATGTCATCCTAACTCTATAAACGACTCTTATTAAATACAAAATCTTCTCAGTTTACTGTAAAGCCAGGGCCTGACTAATGCAGAGACATGCGGGCAGCTGCCCGGGACTCCCGAGTTGAGGGCTCTCCCCTAATGGCAGATATAAATTTTTTGTTAAACGGGAGCCAAATGATAAAGAATAGCCAAAATACATCTTTTTCAGATTTAAAGGAGCTCTATTCTCCTTCCCTTGTACTTTGGGTGGGGCTTGTGAGTGCTTAAGCCATTTGGTAGGCCTCCCCACCTAGCTGACCCTTCCCTTGTACTTCCGTGTCCATGCCCTCCTGAAGGTACCAGTTACATCATCAAAAAAAGCCAATGATTAAAATTTTATAGTAACAACTTAGTAGTCCATTGTTTTCAGCTTTATGAAACTTCTAAAGATGTCAGGAAGGATAAAATTGATCACTGGCCACAACACTTAGATAAAAAAAAACGGTGTAAAGTTCTGGGCTGTATAGGTTACACTAGGGCAAAATGAATTAAGTGTTTGGTACCTCTACGTTTAAACAAAAACAATAAATGTTCTATTGGTTAACATTCATAACTTTGATAAATATTATTGATATAAAATTCTATGGTATTCTGCAGCATTGCCCGTATATTTATAGAGTATATTTTATTAGCCTATGATTTTTTTCATTGTATTTTGCATGTGATATTACACTTTATAAGCCCATTTTGGTTTTTAAAATTTAAATGATTTCAATTGGTTTAAAATACAGGATAAATATGGCTGCTTTTCCGCATTTTATTATGTTTTTATTTAATTATATTTTTTACGATACTTCTATTGTGTTCTGTATCAGGACAGCATATCTTCTTATTCATTTATAAATTAAAAATGATTCTATTGTAGCATCTAACTTCATATGTTCATTTAATATCTTAGAACTATAATTTGTACCATTATTATTTTGTTGATAGATAACAATTAATGTATAATATTATTACATGCCGTCTTTATTTAGAATTTTGGTTAATATTATTGTATGACTTCTAAGTTAAATTTTGATATATATATATATATATTATTATTACATTATATATATATATATATATATATATATATACACGTATATGCATACATACCACACATATATATAATTTTATTTTTCTAAGTGTATGTAAAGTATTGTATGCATTTAAAATCTTATAATTTACAAAAAAAAATTGCAATAAAACAGCACAGTGTTGCTAGTTGGCAAAGTTAAAAAAAAAATTTTGGGGGGTTAATGCATGGTGTTGTCATTTGGCAACAATTAAAAAAACTTCAAAATACTAAATAATATAAGAGTGAAAATTTTTTCTATATTTTTCCTGTAATTTATGGCTGCCAAGGAAGCAAATATATTTTTTTTAAGAAAAAAATAAAAAAATCATGCATTAGAGGGTTAATAAAGAATGCCTTTGAGTTAAAACAAAAATGTCAACAATCTAATGCAAAATGTCACTGGCCTAACGCATGTCATTGATCTAACTAATACTTACTTTTAAGTAATTAATGTATTTGTGTTAATGAGCCAATTAAGCTCAGCCACTGCATTATTTAGTTACAATTACCTTTTATTAATCATAGTAAAATAATTTGTGGAAAAAATTATACTTTAAAATTTTTTTAAAAATTGCTGAAAATGTACCATATTTTGAAAATGACCCAATTATGCCCTGGTCCGCCTACCAGGACACATCTGGAACCTGGCGAGAAAACTCATTGTTGATATTTTAAAATCCTTAATGTTCTTCAGGTGGGTTGGTCAGTTCTCCACAAATATCACTAGCTTCCAAGATTTTTCCTGCATTTCTAAGTTAAAATTTCACATCTGTGAGACGAAAAGATCACCCACACACACTCATCAGAATCTGCTTCTGGTTTCCATATTTACAGAGAAAATTATTCATTTTTATAACCAGAAGGGATTTTGTGATTTACCAGTCTCAAGAAGCTTTATTGTTTACCCGTCTATATTTCTTCTGACAAGCATTTGATCTTTATTGAACTCTCCTATAACAAATATTTTATCAGACATTAATTGATTACTTCGAAGAACAGTTCACATTTGGCCACTCTGAAGATATCACAACCAATATATACTTTGGCAATTTAATTTGCGGAAGTGCACTGGTACTCCAACACTGTACATCTTCGGTGTTCATCCTTTTCACTTCCCCAGAAACATGCTTGTATAGTATTCATACCAATTTTTAAATCTGTCCAACCATCCACTTGACGTTTTAAATTTTCTGTTGTGAGTCTTTGCTATCAGTGAAACAGTCTGTTTCACTACTGACCTTTAAGAGGTATTCAAAGCTCAAGCTCGAGTATACTAGTCAAACAATATCCTTCATGTGGCAATATATTTCTTGGGTTTTTCTTTCATTCTCTTGGACAAATAAGCAGCTGAAAATTTCACGATTTTGTCTGAATTTTTTTAGCAGGATATGTAACATTGATTCTGAAACATTTATTGATTTTGCAAATGTTCTTTTATTTACCATAGCCTTCAGAGTCATATTTTTATATGACGACACAAATAAACAGAAGCATGTAGTACTAGAGAGGCCTTATTTTCAAATCAACAGCATATGCTACACAACAAAAGAAGAATAAGTAACAAAAAGCAACAAATATTTGTCTATCTCTCTCTTCTTCAGTAAAAACATAAACAAAGTGAGAGACATAGAATGTTAGGATGCGGGATCAAAGAAGAATTCCAGTGTTACTAATTTAGCAGTTTTTTTTTTTTTGTTCAAATAGCTACCTACTGCTTACTACTATTTCCCATCAGTTATGTTCGACTTAATCTGGTGTTAAATAAAGCGATGATTACTATTCAGAAACAGTGTTTTTTATCTGAATGAAAGCATCTGCTAATTGGGCAACACTGGAGAAAAGAGAAGGAATTCGCATATGGCCTTAAGCGGGAATTTTTCCTTAAGAGACCGAAACACTATCACATATTAAGTGGGATCGCGTAATAACCATTCATGTATTAACAGTGACATTGTTGCATTAACAGTTGCATTAGTCTTATGGGTGGTGTTTGAGGTGCCAGAAAAAATACGCATATTAACCATGAATGTCTTAACCTGGTCTGACTGTACTTCTAGATCATCAATTATAATAACTAATAAAGATTAAGTTGTGAAAATGTCTTTTGAATACAAGACGACTAATTTTGCATAAAATAGGAAGCTAAATTAGACTATAGAAAGTTAATTTAAAGTACTGATCCAAAAGACTGATTGACTTAAGTGGATTTTTGCTAAAATGTGTCCAGTTAATCAGAGTTTCTTTCACTTTCAAGTTAACCTTGTACCAACCATGTGAATAATAAATGTTGAGTTCCTGGACTAGTCGAGTTACCACAATTCCACTGTAGTTATTGGGGGAAAAAAGTTCTTATATTGATTTTCAATTTTTCACCTCTATTCATAACACCATTATTTTTTTTTTATCTCAGATATTTTATAGTTTCTTAAAAACAAATCCTTTGTTATTCCCACTGTTGTGCATTGTAAGGAACATTTTCTGATTAATCTGCCAATTAATCTTATAAAATTACATTTATTAGTACAGCAACTTGTTCTGCTGCTTCTAAAATACATACATATGTATAAACCTCATAAATGTATGGGTTTATATTATAAGAAACCACTCTTACCTGTGCAAAAAGAAGTACTAATAAATTGTAGAAAAAAAAAATGTGTCGAGTACTAATACATTTTTGTCTTCCATTGGTAGAAAACTTATTGAAAGTGCCAGTCTTTTTTTCAATGCAAGAAGAAAATTGTATATGTATGTGCATTTTTATTGTTATATGTAGAATTAAAAAAATAATATTTTTCAATGAGTTTTCTCATTTTCTTGTTATGTATTAATTTTATGAAAGTTGTGAAAAATGGCCAAAAGAAATTCATGGAATGCCTTTTGCATATCGTTTTCTATTTTTTTTTCTATTTTGAAAACTATTAGTAAAATATTAATGGCTGAATGATATTCATATTTTCTAGGCTATTGGATCATGTTTGTGTTCATTCATTGAGCTCCAAGCTCAGTTCTCTTGGAGTACTTGGAAATCTCTATCAAAACTGTCAAAGAATTTTAACAGTGAATCTCTAAAGCACAGTCTTGGTTTACAATGGAAATCTATTGATAAAAGTCACCCATCTAAAATATATGTAAATGCTGATTTGAATTCTGCAATTAAGAAGCATTATTCTCAGTTATTTTGCAAAGTGGGAATTCCAAAAATAAATGAATTGCATAGACAATCTGATAGACAGTTTCATTCATCACCTGTGCCAAATAAAACTAATTATCAGTTTAGTCCAGAAAAAAACACACATACTTCATCAGCTGATTCATTATGGTCTGCTTCCTCAGTCTGGTCTTCCAAAAACTGCCCAGGTAGGATTTTTTCCCCTTTCATTAACTTTTCTGTATAATTGTGAAAAGAGAAAGTGAAACATTTAATTTAAATTTCTCAGAAGAAGTAACCATGCTAAAATCTCTTTGTAAACAGCAGTTGTTATTTTTAAACAAATGTCTAGATTGATTAAAGCTGATTTTATTATATTTAAAATGAATTGTCTTTAAGTAAAAATGCAGCATTATTCATTATTAAAATTATGTTATAAGCAATGTTAAATTATACAAAACCTTTCAAAATCTTGAAGAAACTTTTCTTCTCATAAGTATGGAAAACTTGAGTGCATTTATTCTTTTGTATATCTATATTTTCATAAAAATGTATAATAGGTTGTAATATTTATGAACCCAATAGATAACTTTATATCACAAATAACATAATAGCATGAAAGTTTAAAAATGATTTATTGAAAACAAAATTATTGGGTTAAAAAAAAATTGTACTTGCATAAAATTTAATTCTAAACAATAATGCTGATAAAGGAAGGAAAGAGTTTTCAATTTTGTATTTTTCTTCATGAATTTTTAAAGGTAATAAAAATTTGAAGCCTGCATGATATTTTAAAGCTAATGTAGTAAAGTTCATAAAATTAAACATTTTGCGATATAAAGCAAAATTCTGTGTAAAATAGGAACTTTATGCAAATATTTCCTAATTTTCTTTCTTGGAACAAGTTTGAATGAATTTTTCTGTTGGTTCTTTAAAGTTTTACTTTTAAGTTATTCACAGCTACAGCTGTGCATCCCCCCCCTTTTTTTTTAAGGTATGAGCACTTTTTGAAAGAGATTTTACATTATGTGTATTCTGTTTATGCTTTTCATATTATCATGATTAAATTATTTTTTGTGATTATAAATTTTTTTTTTTTTTAATCTTCCTTTTCTTTGTAAAAAATGCCTTGGAATATTTTTTTTATTATACAATTCAGAATCTAAAATTAAAATGAAAAAATTAAATATTTTCCTTTAAAAGGACACAATATTAAATTAGTCAAAAATGTTCCAAAATTTAAAATATGGTTTAGGCGAATATTTTTTTAATTAACATTTTTCACTTACATCATTGAAAAATTATTGACCTTTTGCATATATACATGAATTTTTGGCAATAAAAAAGTTTGACATCTGCCAGATGTTCATAATATTCACATCTGCCAGATGTTTAACAATCTGCTGAATGCATGATTTTTCATTCTGTTTTTATGAGGATACTTCCTCTTTTAAAATCAGTTTTAAAACTAAAAGTGTACACCACGCACAAAAAAAAAACAAACAAACAATCAAAATTGAAAAAAATACGAAGATACCATCAATCCCAGATAACATATACAATATATATATAAATAAAAATTAAAAATTTGAAAATAATACTGTCATTGATTTAACATTAGCTTGCGGGTATCTCTGTGTTAGCAGCATATTTACAATAGGGTGGAACTTAAGTATAGGGTAAAAAAAACACTTTTTTTGTTTTAATGTGTAATAGTGAAAACTTTTTTCCTCTTTGGATGTCTAAACTATTGGCTGAAAATGTTTTTTAAAATTAATTTGTTTTCTGGTTCCTCAAGAACATTAAAGTTTTAGAATTTCAGTATAAAGCAACTTAAAGTAAACAACATAGCTGTTAGCTCATATCTGCTTATATTAAGCAAATACTACCCAGAAGACACCATGGGGAGGTGACTAAATATCGAATTCCACCCTCCTTACCTCCCTTTGTTATGGATGAATTCAATTGGATATTCAACCTACTGGCTTATATTTCTTCTTAGGCAAACTTTGTCATTAGGTACATTGCGGGAATTCAACTTTTCCATGATAAAGCCATCTCTTGCTTAATATCTAAAGACTGTTGATGCAGCTCGCAAGACAATTTTGACACACATTTCCACTGTTTGAGTCAAGGGCGGATCTGGAGAGTCCTCTAGGGGGGGGGGGGGGCGATTTTGGAAATTTGGAGATTCCAATCTGATGCGCGGGTCGAGCCTAATTTTTTTCACTGCGGGTCGTGTTACTTCTACTTTTTCCTGTGGGTCGGGTTTGGGTCCGGTTGACTTCTATTTTGTTCTGCTGGTCAGGTTAACTTATACTCTTTTGCTGCGGGTTGTGTTTGGTCCGGTTGACTTCTATCTTTTGCTGCTGATCGGGTTAACATATTTTTTGCTGTGGGTCGCGTTTGGGTCCGGTTGACTTCTACTTTTTGATGCGGGTCGGGTTAACATCTACTTTTTTGCTGCGGGTCGGGTTTGAGTCCGGTTGACTTCTACTTTTCTGCAGCGCGTCAGGTTCACTTCTACTTTTTAACTGCGCCTAGCGCGTTGGGTTTGGGGCAGATTGACATATATTATTTCGGGTTTGGGTCAGTTTCGGGTTGGGTTTTTACTCTTGAGAGAGAAGGGTTCGGGCTGACCCTAATTTTGAAAAGAAAGTCTAAATATATTTTAAGATAAAAACTACATACAGTAAAAGCTCCATAACGGGCACGCCCAAACAATTATTTAATAATTCTTTTTAATCTCCAGGATTATGCAAAAAATACTAATTTGTATAAAACTGCTTGTCTCTTTATATCTAAGATCAGTTGTAATTCAGTAGAGAATGCTTTGAAACTTATTAAAAAATATACCGGCTGTCCTAAAATGGACTGATTTTAAAATTCTGTAACTTGCAAATGGTAACAGCAATTTAAAAAAATCTTGCTGCAGGACTATGTAAGATGTCAGGAGATTTTTCACTGTGATTCTTGATTTTGCTTTACAATAGCAGATACTAAATTGGTGCCCGATTTAGCGTCTATTGTTTCCCGCGCCATCTGTCGTTGCTATTTTAAATTAAAATTAAGAATCGCAGCTCCTCAGTAAAAAAAAAAAAAAAAAATAATAATAATAATAATAATAATAATTCTGAAATTTAAAGCAAATTTTCTGAAATGTTACAGCAGAGAGGGAAGGAAGGGAATTCCCTCCGGGCACTAATTATATTTGTTGCAGGTCGTTTTAGCTGTTTTCGTTATGGGTCGATTTCAGCCTGATTGTAGATTCCTGCAAACTGGTTTTCGGTTAACCCGTTTTCTTCAAAAGTTACTTCAGTATATTATTTCAGATTAAAAACTATACCTATAATAAGAAACATAGGTGTATGTATGTGTGCTGTTTTCTAAAGAGACCACTGTATTTTTTCCACGACTCTTTGATAAAATTCGCCGCATTTCTTCCGCGGCTCTTTGGCGAAATTTGCATGTTTTCGCAGCCCTTTGATAAAATTCGTGTTTTTCCGTAGCTGTTTGATGAAATTCGCATTTCTTCTGTTGCCCTTTGACGAGATTTACGTTTGTTCCGCAACCCTTTGACGAAATTAGTGTAATTCTGTAGACCTTTGATAAAATTCGCATTTTTCCCCACGACCCTTTGATAAAATTCTCGTTTTTCCGCGATCCTTTGACGAAAATCGCGTTTTTAAAGTGATTCTTTGGTGAAATTCGCTTTTTTCTGCGATTCTTTGAAGAAATTCCGTCTTCTCCGTGATATTTTGACGAAATGGGAGTTTTTTTCACAACCCTTTGTACCGTCGTATAAGAACTCACTTAAGAAAGATTCTTAGTTAGAAATTAAAAGAACTTGGCGTTCGTTTTTTTTTTTCAGAGTTTTATTAGACGACACGGGACACACACATAACAAGCACACGTAATATTTACATGGCAAAAAGTTAATCTTTTTCAGAGCGAGATGCTCCTTTCGGCAGGACCAAGAACTCGACCGTCTGGGGTCATGTCACAGCAGGTACTGTCCCTCCATGGGGCCTTGTTTTTCTGACCGTTCATCTCCTCGATACCCCACGTGAGGTCTTGACTCATCTTAGTCAACAAGTTCAGTTTATAACATTTCTACGCAGCACTTTTTCTCCAGATATTTACATGATTAAAACTGTTTACATGTTCCATCTGGTTTTTTGGTGAAACTGACAGGCGAAGTTATAGCAGGCATCTGGAGGATCCAATTAAAGATGTTTATTTCGTTAGGGCATCTGGTCTCCGAGTCATCTCAAATAAAACGTCACAGCCCCTCCATGCCCCATATAAATTTTTCATTAAGGGAAAAATTTCCACACTCGGGTGCACAATCATAGTGAAATTCGGAGTTAATGCTATCCCTAACAATGCTATCTACTCCAAAATTAATAAAACTTTAAATTTTAAAATCAAAACATTTATCAGAAGTACTTCGTTACCATGGAAGGGATTCAGCATAACACACAACCAACATAATAAATACAGTAACAATAAACACATTGCAATTTCACACCGTTATATAATAATACTAAGATTTATAATAAGCACTTCGACAACTTTATAATAAACCAGAACCTTCATTAATAATTTTCCGTTAACATAATCAGAATAGATAAAGTTTTTAAACATCACAGGTAATTCCAATAAGTTCGCTCTCTCGTGTTCACATGGATAACCAACAATAATAATATATATATATATAGATAAATTTCTTAAGAATGAATTCTAATACACTAATAAAACCAAACACTTTTAAACCTTTTATATACAATAAGTTACTTAAAAGAATTTTAACACAATAACAAAACACACTCTTAAACTTTTTTTTTTTCAATAAAATTTTTAGTCTTCAAACGCTACTCTGCTTAGACTATCAGCGTTTTGGTGTTTTTTTCCTGCTCGATGTTCGATTGTAAAATTGTACGGTTGTAACGCGAGGCTCCAACGCATAAGCCGTGGGTTGGAACTCGCATGAGTTTGTAAGAAGCGCAGAGGATTATGATCCGTTATAATCCTAAATTTTCTTCCATCTAGATAGTAATGTAATCTTTTTACAGTGAAAACAATACTGGCGCACTCCCGCTCGGTGGTGCTATAGCGTTGTTCTACCGGAGAGAATTTCCAACTCAAATACAAAATCGGGTGTTCCTCTCCCTTCTCATTTACCTGGCTCAACACAGCTCCGGCACCGCGTAACGATGCATCGACCTGAATAAGGAATTCACGATGAAAATCCGGCGCATGCAAGACCGGCCGTTCGGTTAGTTTCGCTTTCAGAGACCGAAAAGCGCTCTCGCACGCGGGAGTCCACTCGACTTTACCTCGACGGGTTTTCCCTTTTAGCGCGTCAGTCAAGGGGGCTGCTATTATGAAAAAATACCTTATGTATCTCTGGTAGTATCCGGCTAGTCCTAGAAATGCGCGAATCTGCGTTTTTGTTTCGGGAGTAGGGAATTTTTTTACGCATTCAATCTTGACTTCTGCTGGAGTGCGGGAACCATTTCCTACAATATGGCCTAAATATTTTACACTACTCTGGGCAAATTTATACTTAGAGGGCTTTATTTTAAGATTGGCCTTATGAATTCTATCTACAACTAATGCGACATGTTTTAAGTGGTCTTCCCAGATGTTCAAAAATACAGCGACGTCATCTAAATAAGGAACTGCAAATTCTTCCATCTCTCTTAATAGTTCTGCCATCATTTTGCTAAAGAAAAATGGCGCATTTTTTAATCCAAAAGCCATTTTCAAACACCTAAAAGTACCAAAAGTTGTACAGAATGCTGCATAACATTGAGCTCTGGGGCTCAAGGGAATCTGCCAATAACCTTTCGCTAAATCTAGGACGGTTATGTATTTAGCAGATGAGACTTTCTCAACTCTTTCTTCGATATTGGGGATGGGGAAATACTCTGTCCTAATTATTTCATTGAGACGCCTGAAATCCACACATGGACGAGAATCCTTACCCGGAACCTCTACTAAACTTAAAGGCGACGTGTAATCCGACTCGCCAACTTCAATAATCCCCAATCTTAACATCTTTTGAATCTCCATTTTTACGATTCACTAAGCCAAACTATTTCCTGAAAGTCAAAAATCGTAGGATTATTCTCTAAATACGGAATATCTAAATCCTGATCTTCTATTAAATTTGAATTGTCTTTGGAGCACAACAATTTTACATGTTCGGGTCACGTATAATATGGTTTCAGCATATTAACATGATAAATTTGGGTTTTGTTCCTACTTCCTGGCAGTTCTACCACATAATTAGTCTCAGATATTTTATTCTTGATTTTTCCCGGACCTATCCATTGCACGGACAGTTTATTTGGTCTCGTCATGGCTAAAACCAACACTAAATCTCCCTCCTTGAATTCTCGTTTTACTGCGTTTTTGTCATACGAAACCTTTCGTTTACCATGCATTTCTTCCATGTGCAAAACAGCTACCTTGCGACATCGTCTTTAATGTGCTTTAATCATAACACTTTAAAAATATAAGATGATTATGCACGTTAAAATGTAATTAAATGGAGCAGATAATGCATGTGGAAACTTTTGGCTGGGAAAGGATTATCCTTGAAGTGAATATGTAGAAATGCAGAAAAGTATAATGATCTTTGTGAAGGCAAAGTAAAACATATGCAGATTAAATAAAATAAAGACAGTTTATTTTTGATTCCAAACACAGACTTGACATTAGTAGTAAATAACATTTTAAACAGACTTTTTGTAGATCGTGATGAAGATGTTTCACAATTCAGAGCAGACATTTTTGTTTGTAGATATCACAGTATTAGATTTTAAGATAACACATAATTACACAGATAAAACTAAAACACCACATCCAGAACCTGGTCCAGCCACGTTCAGTAACTTGAAATACTTCTTCCATTTAAAGGAAGATAAAAGTGCGTATAATTAAGATTAGAATCGTATATTTATATAAAAACGATCGGATTGAAAACGTCGTTTCAAACAAACAAACCAATCGGAGAACGGCATCGAATCAATGCAAAGCAAGATTCGATGAAAAGATTCGATTTGAAAACGATATTCTAAGTCACCATCTGGTGGGAGAAATATCGTCACGGAAGTTGAAACGTAGTCGAAAGAAAGTTTTTGCCGGTGAAGTATGGTAATGAAATGAAATTAAAAACAGCAAAATGGTATGGATTACTATGGATGTTAAAAAGGTCAGGAAACTTTTACTACAGCTGGATATTGCTAGAATCAATAGAGAGGGTAAGTAAAAGTTTAAGAAATATTTATTACTGTCATTATTTAAGAAATAAATAAATGTAAATAAAGTAAATGAATGACAATGAACTTAAAAATAAAATGAAATTTGTGAAATGAGGTTTTATGACAGGAGATGATAAGAGGCAATGAGAAATACAGTGTTTGTATCTCTATCAAATGCCCCCCCTCTCATTGTCTCTTAAAGAAGAGATAACTTGTGAAAACAAGTAAACCCAAAGACGAAGGATTTAAAAAAAAAAAAATCCAAAGACTATCACCAAACAGCATCTTCACAAAATTTTAAGTTTAACAACATAAAACTATAAAAAAACTGGATGGGTTTCTAAACTTGAAAATTTTTAACTTTAAAGTGCAAACTTGAAACATTATACCTAAAAAAATTTAAATGCCCCCCCCAATATGAGGACTTGAAAAAATGGTTCAATTTTTGAACCTCAAAAATTGAAACAACCTAAATGGTTGAAAAAGTGAAGTTTGAACTTCATTAACAAGTTTAAAGAGAAGTTTCGAATACTTCAAAAAGATTAACTAGGAAAAATTTAACAAATTTTAACAATTTAACTAGAAAAATTTAACAATTGATGATCTCAAAAATTTAAATTCAAAAATGAAGTAGTAATGCATGGAGAATTTGCTGGATAAAAGAAAATGATCCAATTTAATGAAGACTTGTTGGCTATAAGGTACACCTTCTAAGTCCAAGACCAGAGGTCGACGTAATCCAGACAGAAGGTTTAAAAAGGTCCAACAATGTTAAATGCAAAATTCTCACACAGTTACTAAAAGAAAAAGATGAATACGTACCAATTCAAAAATCTAACAATTTCCAATTTGGAAATGTCAGCATCAGCTCAATATGACAGCTTGATCACTGTATTACATTAAATACAATTCTTTATTACAATTATATAAAAAAAAAATTATGTAGAATATTAAACAGTTAATGGTGATTCATATTCCAGACATCTAGGCTCGAAAGACAGGAACTAACGGCTCTTACAAACTAACTAGCTTACGTATTCATAAATGAATAAAGGGCTCATTCATACAACTCGCAGTCTTCTGGTGCACCAGAATCAATTAAACCACATAAAATAGGATGGCGCTCTAGATGCCTAGGATGAACAAAGCAAGAATTAATGATATGCATAAAATAAGTTTCAATGTATAAACACAGTTAATCACAATATTGGAGGTCTTTCAAATATTAAAAACTGCTATGTAAAATAAACCTCTTTAAAAAGAATTCTTTAAAACTTATGGCATGATCAAGTGATGCTGATGATATAAAAAATGCATAAAGGCAAAATAACAAAGTTAAGTAGCAAGCGTCTACACTAATCCTTTAACACATATGAATAACAATTTTCAGAAGGTACAGTGTAGCGACAGAAAGCTTGAAAAACAATTTTTACAATTTAATTCACCATAATAGTGTTTAATGAGGTACGATTTATATGAAAAATTTATATATATGAATGAAATACTTAAACTTAAAACATATTTAGCTTAAAATTAACATTACATCAGAAAAATTAACTTTAAGAAGCTCATGATCTCACTCTTAGATAGAGGTTTGGTAAAGGTATCTGCCAGGTTAGACTTGCTCCGCACGTGAGAAAGCAGAAATTCCCCCCTGTTGAAAAGATCCCTTATAAAAAATAACTTAATATCAATATGCTTGGACTTATAATTCTCAACAGGAGATTTAACGAAGTCGATTGCAGCCTGATTATCCGCTTTCATTTCAGCTTTCCTCCCAAGTACATGAATGATCTCTTCCTGCGCACACTCGCAACGTATCCGGTCAAACCAGACCAGGTTCTTGACGGCCTCAGTCATTGCGACGAATTCAGACTCCATAGTCGATAACGAGACGCACTTCTCCTTGAAAGTGTGCCAATCGACAGGAGCTTCGTCAATCATGACTATTTGGCCGCCGATCGAGGTTCGGTCATCGCGGTTAGCCGCAAAGTCGGCGTCAGTGAAGATCATTAGATCATTAGATTTGCACGAGAGTTTAAGCCGGAAATGTTTAGTGGATCTCAGGTACCCTAGCAACCTCAATAATCCGTCCCAGTGCGCAATCCCTGGGTTTGACTGGAATTGACTTAACACATTCACGGCGTAAGACAAGTCAGGGCGAGTGCGATTAGCAATAAAAGAGAGACAACCTAAAAGGCTGCGATAAGGAATATGTGACATTTCCTCTATATCTTGATCAGAAACAGGGCACTGCGACCTCGAGAAGACTACACCTTTACTAATTGGTAAAGATGAAAAAGGTATCTTGAATTTTTGAAAACGATCACATACATCTTCGATGTAGTTCTTTTGGTGAATTATAACTCCGGTTGGAGTATCTTCAAATTATACATCCAAAAGCTTTCTTGTCTTCCCAAGTACCTTAATGTCAAATTTAGACCTCAATTTACTTAAAGTCTTGTCGATTAGCTTCTGAGTCTTCCCGAAAATCACGATATCATCGACATAGAGTAAAAGTAAAATATCAGAGTTAAAAATATAAACACAGTTGCAACTTGTAAACTTTTTAAAACCAAGTTCTAGTAGGACTTTGTGTATTTCTAAAAGCCATTCTCTCCCGCTTTGATGCAAACCGTACAGGGCGCGATCCAATTTGCAATACAGATGCTCTTTGCCTGGCTCTACAAAACCGGGAGGTTGACTCATGTACATGTCTTCACTCAGTGGTGCATATAAGTAGGCGCAGGTTACGTCACACTGAGTGTGCGACCACCCACTGTACGACACAAGAAGAGAGAAGAAGAACCGGATGACGCCAAAATTAACAACTGGGCTAAAAGTCTCTTCGTAGGACTGGCCCTTAATTTGTTTAAAACCTTGGGCAACAAGGCGAGCCTTGTGCCTGGCGATCCGTCCATCTTCATCTCTTTTTGTCGTATACACCCACCTGCAACCGACTGGAGAGACATGCACTGGCAATTCCGCCAAGTGCCAAACCCCATGGTTATGCATGACCTGCATCTCAAGCTTCATCGCTTCCCACCAGATCGCACTCTGCTCAGATTTGCATGCTTGTTTAAAAGTGTGGGGAGTATAATTTTCACCAACTAGTCATGCTGTAGGATTTGCATAACTGGATTCACTGGAACAGGATTCATCTTCAGTATTTGAATCACTATCTGAATTTGAATTATTTGGTTTTGGGATTTGACCTGAATAGTGATTTGAACCCTGAAAATCGAAAATCTCTGGTTTAAACAATATCTTGTTTTCCTTACAGTATTTCTGTACCTCATTCAATGAACGTAATCTGTTGGTTTTTCCTGTTTCATAATAATATATATCGTAACGGTTCTCTTTTCTGCGCCTGACTGCTTTCCTCAACCAACTAAATTCTCTAAGTGAGGGAATAACTGGTTGATTGATTTGATTGGGCCCTGAATCCATGTCCTCCTCCCTCCCAATCGGGGAATCTTGAGAAGTGTTGAAAGGACCTGGGATGTCCTCAGGTTCATCTTCGACAACATTATCTCGATTCCTCTCCGTTTTGGGAGAGAAGAGGGCATATTCATCAGAGCCCAGCCTTGCTCCATTGCGCTTCAAACCTTCAGAGTTCTCATTGAAAGAGACATTCGAGGATTCTACTATTTCGTCAGTATCTGGCAACCATATACGGTATCCTTTTGTACGGAAAGCGTACCCGACCAGGAATCCCTTCTTGGCTCTGGCATCCAATTTCCCACTTCTTTGTTTGGGAATTTTCACATAGGCTGTTGTGCCAAATGGTTTTAAGTGCCTAACAGAGGGCATCCTGCCACCGTATAATTCAAATGGTGTCCTTCCTAAAAGTTTAGGACATACTCTGTTCCATGAGTAAACAAAGAATTTTAAAGCCTCAGGCCAAAAGGTCAAATCCAAATTGCTGTCAATCAATAACGTCTGCATCCCATCGGCCGCTGTGGACATAAAACGCTCAGCAACGCCATTTTGTTGCGGCGTATAGCAGTTGGTAAATTCGTGGCGGATCCCCTTCTCAAAAAAATTTTTAAAAGAAGCATTGTCGAATTCCCTACCGTTGTCAGTTCTAAAGCTCTTAACTTTACGATTCAGGTAAGTTTCAGCTCTAGTAATGTGCCTTTTTACCACGTCAAAGGTATCCGACTTTAATCGCAAAGGGTAAACTGACACACGGCGAGAAAAATCATCAATGATAGAAAGAAAATATCTTTCACCACTTCTGCCTTCAACTCTACAGGGTCCCCACAAATCAGCATACAGCAATTCCAAGGGATGATTGGAACGAATATTTTTATTATATTTATGGGAGATATTTCTTAATTTCTCCAATTTACATGATTCACAGAAAAAGTTGGATTCCTTCAGACCTGGTAAACCTCGAACACCATTTTTACGATTAGTATGAGCAATTAATGAAGGACTAATATGTCCATACTTCCGGTGCCAATTAAGCATTTTTTCATTATTTACTGAGGAAGTCTCAAATTTAACAGATCTAGACTTGGAAACTGGAATTTTAGGGTAAAGACGATAGATGCGGTCTTTCAGATAGGCACTAAATAAATACTCGCCCCCCCGACGGAACCTTACCTCACCATTAAAACCATGAAAGGTTAGACCATTTAGGTCGAGTTGTGGGCCAGAGATCAAATTTCTACGAAGTTGGTCACTATACATTACATTATATAGAGTGAAAACTCTTTGACCAAATCGTAGTTTTACTTCCCCCTTCCCCTTTATAGGAAATAAGACATTTTTCACCGCTACAGACATTTCATCATTAAGCTCTTCAAATTTAGAAAATAAAGCTTTATTAGAACAAAAATGATGGCTAGCGCCACTATCGAAAATCCAGTCACAGTCACTATTAACTTTACTCAAACTTGAGTGAGAGATAAAGAAAACTGACTTACGTGAGGAATCTGATAGTTTTGCACGAGAGCCACCATTCCTGCCTTGACAAAAAGTAGGAGAACGGAAACGTCTGCGGGACTTGGTCTGGTCTCTGGAGCCTCTGGATCGTCTAGGAGCAACAGGTGATATGTCAGGAGAGTCATCACGGGAATCAGCAAAGGAGTCGGTGAAGGAGTCAGCAGACGGGTCAGATGATGAATCAGTGCAGCGTCTTTCTGAAGAGCAATACCGGTGACGATGGCGAGAACCCGATCTTTCTCTAGAACTGCGACGTCTATAAGGCACAGGAGAAGCATTTCTTGAACGCTGAGGGCTACCTGGGACTCTAGCATAGCAATTTACTTGTAGATGCCCTGGTTTGCCGCACCTCCAGCATCTTCTACGTTGAGTTTTACGAAAAGTAGAATTTTGTTTTACGGAAGATTGCTTTTCAGCCATTTTATAGGTATTGGAAATGTTGACATATGTTGCACCATCTTTGTCACGTAATTTTTGACGGGTCTCCTCAGCTACTAATTCGTCGACAATGAGGTCAAATTTAAAACTATCATCCGGCCTGGCCAAAACTTGCTGTACTAATGTGTCATATTTTGATGGAAGAAAACGTAGAAACTGATAGCTGAGATAATTCTCGGAAAAATTTTTATCAATTTGTTTAATTTCCATAAATATTTTCTTCAGCCTTGTTGCAAATAAATTCATTGTTTCCCCGTGTCGTATCCTTTCCTCCATCAAACTATTGAAGACTGTCATATGGTGGGTGCGGGAGTCTGGATGAAAGTTTTTATGAAGGCGTTCCCATGCATCAACTGGTTCAGAACAATCCGCTATTAACTGTTTGAACTCAGGTTCAATATTAAGGTAAATCAGCGATAGAACCTTATTTGCACGGGTTTTAAATTTTTCGACGTCTTCAGCAGTGACTGTGGTACTTACTTCAGGGACACTCTGCTTTTTCTCAACAATTTCCCATAGGCCCTTTTCAAGTAGTAGATATTTCATATCACAGCTCCATGTGGAGTAATTTCTGGAGCTCAGCTTATCAATTATGTTAGTGGCCATTTTTGGGAAAAGAGGAAAAATTTTCAAAATTTAATAAGAAAAAAACTTTTAGTAACCACAGTATAACTGCCCCCCCCCCCCCCCCCCACTTAATGATCAGTTCTTCTTCCTCTGTCAAGCTCTTGTTTTTGGAAAAATTACTAATTCTAACATAAAAGTTTCATAATGTCAAATCATAAAAATAACAGTCTATTGTCATAATAAATTGTAATGAAAAACGAAAAAAAAGTTTGGAAATCGGCAAAACTGTTCGTTAAATAATACAGAGTTCAGCAATCAAAATTAAAGTTCAGCTTTAACAGGTGAAAGGTCAGCAAAATTAACTCAAAATTTCAGTAAACTAAAATAAATCTTCTTGGTATCTTCTATAAAAACTGCAAATTAAAGTTGCAAATTAAAGTTATTTTGAAAAAAAACTGAATCAAAGGTCGGTAAAATCAAAGTTCGTAAATCAGGAAAGTAAAAGTTCATGAAAATAAACCAATTGTTTATAAAACCTAAATTAAACCTTCATAAAACTGCATAATTATTCTTGATTATTGCAAATAATAACTGAAAACCAACATATTTCGTAATTAAACTGTAACTTAAAAATGTAAACAAAAACGTAAAGATCGCTCACTTGACTGAAAACTTCCACTTTTTCAAACTTCTTCAGGCTTTCCTTTTCTTTCCACCATAACCCTTTAATGTGCTTTAATCATAACACTTTAAAAATATAAGATGATTATGCACGTTAAAATGTAATTAAATGGAGCAGATAACGCATGTGGAAACTTTTGGCTGGGAAAGGATTATCCTTGAAGTGAATATGTAGAAATGCAGAAAAGTATAATGATCTTTGTGAAGGCAAAGTAAAAACATATGCAGATTAAATAAAATAAAGACAGTTTATTTTTGATTCCAAACACAGACTTGACATTAGTAGTAAACAGCAGCATTCATTTTAAACAGACTTTTTGTAGATCGTGATGAAGATGTTTCACAATTCAGAGCAGACATTTTGTTTGTAGATATCACAGTATTAGATTTTAAGATAACACATAATTGCACAGATAAAACTAAAACACCACATCCAGAACGTGGTCCAGCCACGTTCAGTAACTTGAAATACTTCTTCCATTTAAAGGAAGATAAAAGTGCGTATAATTAAGATTGGAATCGTATATTTATATAAAAACGATCGGATTGAAAACGTCGTTTCAAACGAACGAACCAATCAGAGAACGGCATCGAATCGATGCAAAGCAAGATTCGATGAAAAGATTCGATTTGAAAACGATATTCTAAGTCGCCATCTGGTGGGAGAAATATCGTCACAGAAGTTGAAACGTAGTCGAAAGAAAGTTTTTGCCGGTGAAGTACGGTAATGAAATGAAATTAAAAACGGCAAAATGGTATGGATTACTATGGATGTTAAAAAGGTCAGGAAACTTTTACTACAGCTGGATATTGCTAGAATCAATAGAGAAGGTAAGTAAAAGTTTAAGAAATATTTATTACTGTCATTATTTAAGAAATAAATAAATGTAAATAAAGTAAATGAATGACAATGAACTTAAAAATAAAATGAAATTTGTGAAATGAGGTTTTATGACAGGAGATGATAAGAGGCAATGAGAAATACAGTGTTTGTATCTCTATCAGTTTCAACCAATTAATTAATATAAAAACATATTCGGTCACTACATCATTTTCAGGTGGAGGTTCGGACCATCTTTCCATTATCAAGGTCTCGGGTGTTCAAAGATTTTTTCCATACACCAACTCGGCTGGTGAGTAACCTGTGCTTTCATGAACTACGTTTCGAAGAGCCAATAGAATCGCAGGCAAATGTTTATCCCAATCGGCGCCTAATTCAATACACAGAGCCCTCAAAAGTCGTTTTAAGGTCCTATTATACCGTTCCACGGGATTACTCTGGGGATGATAAACAGAACTATGAGTGATCTTAATGCCAAATTTATTAAGAAATTCGATCGTTAAAGCTGAGGTAAAGGACTTTCCCTGTTCGCATTGGAGTTGGCTGGGGAATCCGATGTGACTGAAAATATTCAGCAGCGCCTCAGTCACTCTAATAGAGGAGAGGTCCACCAGCAGAACCGCCTCCGGGTATTTGGACGTCATGCATATTGCCGTTAAAATATACCGGTGTCCATCTGTGGTCAGTGGTAAGGGCCCACATGCGTCGATATTTATTTTACTGAAAACTTCCTGAATTATTGGGATAAGTTTTAACGGGGCTTTCTTTTTCTCGTTCGCTCGACCTGCTCTTTGACAAACATCACAACTGCGCACATATTCATCCATTTCTTTATAACAGTTAGGCCAATAAAAATATCAAATTAATTTATCCTTTGACTTCGTCCCACCTAAATGTACTGACGTGCCTTCATGACACAATGCTTTTATTTTCTGCCTTAACCTTTTTGGAATAACTAGCAATCTGGTAACGTTTCCAAAACAATCCTCGCGATTTCTAACTAGTAACCCGTTAACAACTGAATAAGTTTTCGTCTAACCTTCCGTTTTGTCTGCCCCCACTCGGCTAAACAATTCCTTTAACTCTGCACATTCGTGCTGCGCTTTCAAAAACCCTTCTTTATCAATTTTTAACAAGTCCAACTCCGGAGCTTCAACTTCTAATGCTGGAATTTCAATGGGGTCCTCACCTTCCGTTGAATCCCGCAGTCCCGATTCTTCCTGATTCGCTACGTTCGATTCCTTGGGTGTCTCCACGTCTTGAGCTACCCGTTCGAGCTCCCTTTTCTGTTCCTTTAAACGTCTAGTAGTCGCACACGTCTGGAATGCATTTACCTGTCCAGTTGGCAAAAATTCATACCCCGTTCTCTCTCTTATCATCGCGGCAGTTTTATTTCCTAAAATATGTCGGTTTTGGTTTAAATGATTTCTGCAAACAGCGGCTTTCGTACAAATTTTCCCGAAATCTCCCTCTATCTCTACCCGCGCTAACGGTAGACAAACTAACTCCAAACTAAGTGGTTGTTGGATCCAGATTTTCTCTCCACAAAAATCCTGCGGATCTACAAATTTCCTACAAATTAAATCAAGCGTCGCTCCCGAATCTCTTAATATTCCTATCTTTCAGTTGTTAACAACCCCAGGAAATGTATAAGAGTCCAATAAATCGTCCTTTCATACATCTTGCAAATTATTTATGGAGCCTGACGGAGGTTTTTTCTGCAACTTCGGGCACGATGAACGCAGGTGCGTTTCGGACCCGCAATTAAAACATTTCAAATTCGCTCTTTCCTCAAAGGCTCTATCTCGGTTTACTGGTCTGTGCACGGCATTTGCATTCGAAGGGGGGATAACCGTGGTCTAGTTTCTCGAGACCTTTCTTGAAAAAACAGGCGCGTTTTTTCCACCCTAACATCTCTGGTATCCTTCACCTTCAGAGTAGAGGCCCTTATACTCTCATATCCATCCAATAATTCCACTATTGCTGCTTCAGTCTTAAGCTGTGGCCATTTGTCAATGAAGTGTTCACGCATTTCAAATGTTGCATGCCGTTTAATCTGATCGGTGACCAAAAGGTCTTTTAGTTCGTCTAAAGAAGTTATTCCTAAACCTGCTAGCCATTCATTTAAATAATTTCGGATTTCGAAACCGAAATCCTGCCAATTCAAAGATTGCGACTTCTGGTGGCTAACAAATTTCTGCCGAAAACTCTCTGGGTTTAATTCAAATTTTTTTAACAATATACCTTTTACGTTATTGTAATCTTCTGACTCTGTCTCGGGTTGTCTGGCAATAATGGAAATAATGTCTACTGGCAGAAGCCCAATTAAATGAGAGACCCAATTTTCCTTCGATATCTCAACCCGTTTAGCTTGGCGTTCAAACAGAACCAAATACAAGCTAATATCTGTTTTTTCTGGATTAAAATCTGGGATTAATTTTTTTAAGTTCTGTTCAGGGGAACGCGAATGTATATTATTTGCATTTACTGAAGACGGGGCAATTCCTTTCTCGATTTTTAGTTTTTCTAACTCGAATTTATTTTTTAATTCTAATTCCTTTAATTCTTTCTCGTGCTCCAATTTTTCCTTCCTAATGGTTTGATCACGCTCCCATGTCTGTTTACGCAACATGTCCTCCCTCTCGATAGCTTGTAACCGTGCGCGCTGACTTTCTTCCCGTTCTAATTCCTCCTTAGCTCTCTCTAATATAGTCTCATACAGAGCCCGTACTATTTCTTCTTCATACTCCTCAGATTCCAGCACCAAGTGCGTTAACTGAATCCGAGTTTTGTTTCCGGTCCTGGCAAGTTCCAATTCATCCACTAACTTTTTTATATGTTCCTTTTTTCCTTTACCCAGGAAAGCCATATCTAACCCTTTTTTTTTCAAACAAAATTTCTCTGTAAAAAGGTACTTCTCTACACTAATACAACAACAAAAAAAAATATATGCTATATTAACAATAATCACAATCAATCATAAAATTTCTTTCAATAACACAGCAATATGTAAATACTGACTCACTTCCATGACTAGTACCTGTTCAATTTTTGTCATTCCCATTTTTGAATTTTCCCAACAAAATCAGCAATTTTAAATAATTAAAAATCACTAAACATTAACTCCAATTTCAAAATTGTGACTTACCCCAATGAAGGCTCAGACACTAAACGGTAATCCACTTTTTCTTCAGCCGGTTGGCTCACTGAACACAACTTCCGACCATAAGGTCCACTGAAAATAATATATCCAGAGGCACGGAACACTGAACACTATCTTCGACCCAAAACGGGGCCCACTCACATTCCTATCCGCCGATCCACTGCTACAATCACAGTTTTGTTTCAGGCATTGGCTCCCTAAAATCACAGAATTATCTTCTTTTTTCCACTCTTCCGCAATCCTTTCATCACCAAACAGCGGCATTGTAACTCTGTTTCTTTTCCGCAGTCGAACAGCTGATTACAGACGGGGGAAAAACAATCTTCCTCTTTTTCTGACACTGGGTAAGGATTACTCAAGCTTCCTTTCTCCAAGTCTTCCTAAACCGAAACCAGATAACACCAAGCTTCTTTTTTTCTTTCCTCCAACACGGGAGTGAAAACAACACCCTTCTCTTCTCTGACCGGGTGAAAATCGAAAATAGCTCCTTCTTCACAAACCGATTCTTCCAACACATGGGGATTTTCCTTTTATTTTTCTATTCCAGTATCAGGACGGCTCTCTATTTCTCGAAAGAATGAGCTTTCACCTTATCATTCCTTCCGTGGGTAACAATTTCAGTGTGCGTGTGTGCCCAACCTTTTTGAACAACTCGAGTCCCAACTCTGACACCAACTGTACCGTCGTATAAGAACTCACTTAAAAAAGATTCTTAATTAGAAATTAAAAGAACTTGGCATTCGTTTTTTTTTTCAGTGTTTTATTAGACGACACGGGACACACACATAACAAGCACACGTAATATTTACACGGCAAAAAGTTAATCTTTTTCATAGCGAGACGCTCCTTTCGGCAGGACCGAGAACTCGACCGTCTGGGGTCGTGTCACAGCAGGTACTGTCCCTCCACGGGGCCTTGTTTTTCTGACCGTTCATCTCCTCGATACCCCACGTGAGGTCTTGACTCATCTTAGTCAACAAGTTCAGTTTATAACATTTCTACGCAGCACTTTTTCTCCAGATATTTACATGATTAAAACTGTTTACATGTTCCATCTGGTTTTTTGGTGAAACTGACAGGCGAAGTTATAGCAGGCATCTGGAGGATCCAATTAAAGATGTTTATTTCGTTAGGGCATCTGGTCTCCGAGTCATCTCAAATAAAATGTCACAGCCCCCCCATGCCCCATATAAATTTTTCCTTAAGGGAAAAATTTCCACACTCGGGTGCACAATCATAATGAAATTCGGAGTTAATGCTATCCCTAACAATGCTATCTACTCCAAAATTAATAAAACTTTAAATTTTAAAATCAAAACATTTATCAGAAGTACTTCGTTACCATGGAAGGGATTCAGCATAACACACAACCAACATAATAAATACAGTAACAATAAACACATTGCAATTGCACACCATTATATAATAATACTAACATTTATAATAAGCACTTTGACAATTTTATAATAAACCAGAACCTTCATTAATAATTTTCCGTTAACATAATCAGAATAGATAAAGTTTTTAAACATCACAGGTAATTCCAATAAGTTTGCTCTCTCGTGTTCACATGGATAACCAACAACAATAATATATATATATAGATAATAATAAATAATATAATAATATATAATAATACAATAATAATATATATATATATAGATATATATATATATATATATAGATAATTTTTTTTTTTTTTTTGTATAAAATTATACACTATTTCAAAATAGATAATATCTGCAATTAATTACTTTTTTCATGAATTGTATACTTATAAATAGATATATTTTTTCAGATTATCTCAGCACTTCTCAAGTTATACAAATAAAAGAAATACTTTTAAAGGAATATATTAAGAAGCATGATAATTGTAGAACAATGTATTAAAAATGTATTAACAAATAGACAAAGCATTTTCAAAAATATATTTATTTATAAGTATTATAATCACGAAAATAAATTAATTACTTAACAGACATGAAATATTTTGAAATAGTATTCTATAATTATAAGATAAAAACAAATAAATATTAAAAAGTATAAAATAATCCATCTATTTTCGTAGGGAAATTAAATTTTTCAAAGTATATGTTTTTGCAGGATGGAACTCATGAGACCGCTTTTTAAAAAAGAATTTTTTATAGATCTACTGTATATATACAGTTCCAGTAAAAGTCACTGAATTTTTGCTTATTTGTATCATATTTGTAAGGATAAGCCTACTAAATATCCTAAACAAGTTAGAAATTGCAATATCAAATGTGGCAAATGAGGTGCATGCGTACTATAACTAGTTTTATAAATATTCAGGTCTTGGTGCAATAAGTTACACTCTTGGGCAAAAAGGGCATGAATACAAAATTTATTATGATTCTACATGTTAAATTCAGTAATACGGAAGTAATATGAATTCATCTTAAAAGGACTTAATCGCCATGGCAACCTAGAATCATTACCTATCATGGTATATCATTGAATCAATTATGTATTATAGGATTTTTAAATAGAATGAAGAAAACTTTTATTAATGTATTTTATGTTTTAATTTGATTTTCATAGCATTTGAAGTGATACATACTTTATTTTCAATACCGAACATAGTAAAACAATCTCAATAACATATATCAATTACACAGCAATACAAATTATATTAATACAAGTTAGAGTTCAGACAGATGGGCAGACAAATCGAATCCATAAAGACTTTCAACTATGTTGGAAATTGTTAAAAACACATAAATAGGCCGGAATTTGACTTTTAGAAATTTATGTCAATAGACGGAAGCATACTTGTATACTTTCATACAACCCTGTATTTTACCTACTATCTTTATATACATGCCACTATTTAGCTAATATTTAATTAAGATTAAAACATCCTTAAAACCAATGAAATCACACTTCCAGAGATTATCATTCATAGACGGCCATGTATCTAATTCTTTGCGTGGACCTGTATATCATTTTATCTATATTCTCCAAACATATCTTAGTATACTAAATGCACTTCAGTGTAAAAATGCATAACTCATTTAAAAATCACCTTTAAGCTACTTTCATTCAAACTCAGTAAACCCTTAAGATTTCTTTTGTGTAGCTCTGTATATGATCTGTGTATGCATTTATGCACACAACGTAACATGGAAAATTTAGTTAAACTTAAAAACTCAAACACAACTAAAAATGCACTTCCAGCAATACCCTTATGGTTTCTTTTGTGTAGCCCTGTGTATGATCTACAGCCTTTATACACACAACGTAATATGGAAATATTTAATTAAACTTGAAAACTCATATCGCAACTAAAAATGCACCTCTAGCAATCATCGCTAATGTACAGTATTTCCAATAAGGTAAAGTATCCGAAATCTTTTGTGTGTCCCTGTAAACACTATGCACTTTCTATGACACAGGAAGTAATTTTTTGTAAACCTCTGCAATAAAGTATGTATCACTTCAAATGCTATGAAAATCAAATTAAAACATAAAAGACATTAATAAAAGTTTTCTTCATTCTATATAAAAATCCTATAATACATAATTGATTCAATGATATACCATGATAGGCAATGATTCTAGGTTGCCATGGCGATTAAGTCCTTTTAAGATGGATTCATATTACTTCCGTATTACTGAATTTAATATATGGATTTATAGTAAATTTTGTATTCATGCCTTTTTGCCCAAGAGTGTAACACTTATTGCCCCAAGATCTGAATATTTATAAAACTAGTTAATACTATGCATGCACCTCATTTGCCACATTTGATATTGCAATTTCTAACTTGTTTAGGATATATAGTAGGCTTATCCTTACAAATATGATACAAATAAGCAAAAATTCAGTGACTTTTACTGGAACTGTATATATACAATTCCTGTAAAATTCCCTGAATTTTTTAAATGTTTCTAAAATTTGTTAAACTGAAAAGTGGAAGTTCTCCTTTACAGTGAGGATAGTTCCCAATGGTATTGATCAACAGCAAAAAAATCAAAATTTTTGGGATTGGCATTTTTGAAAAAAAAAATTTTTTTGAAAAAAAAAAAAATTTTTTTTTCAAAAGGTTGCCACAAGAAAAGTTGAATACATTTTTCAAATTTGGGTATATCATTTTAAACAGAAGAATAATATCTTTAAAATAAAAAAAACTGCAACAAAATATCTTGCACCATTATAGAGATAGAGCACTTTAAAATTTTTATCGAAAATGGCGAATTGGAAATGGTGCCCGAGATGCCATCTTTGGTGGCCTGTATCTCGGGCCAGGAATTTTTTTGGGCAAAACCAAAATATACAAGTATCTTATTTTTTATTGAATTTTAACATATGTGCAATTCAAAAACTTCTGAGACTATGAAGGTAAGATTTTTTCTTTGGCTGCCTGAATTGACATGGATCATACCTTATAGTTTACACTATATTTTCGGAAACATTTCTGCTATGGACTGTAACGTTTCTGATTTTTTTTTACAATATAGATTAGTAACTAAGAGCATCTAGAATGTTATAAATGTATTAAGATGTGTTGAAATTATCACCTAAAATTCATTGCCATACTTTTGAAATTAAATTCATAGCAGATTTGGGCAAATAATTAAAAAATTGTTTTTGATTGTTAATACTAGTCAGTAGTCAGTCATTAATATCTTATTACCTTTAAAAAATCTTTAAAAAGGTTTCCTTTACTTAAGTGTTACAATGATAAAAAATTTGGCTATAGAACATCTAAATGCTGAAAATGACTCTTATACGAAACTGAAATAGTCATCTCATAACTCAGAATGCAGCTAATTGACTGAAATTTAGTATATTTCCAGCACTTCCTGTAATGTCATCACATTTCATGCAAAACAAATTTAGTCTTGAAAACTTCGCTAAGATATCTGTAATATATATAGATGTATGAATGTAATGATGTGTGTGTATGTATGAATGAGATTAGCATATATAAAAATGATTTCAAATTAAAAAAAAAGGCCTAAAATGTGAAAAAACATGAAATAAGTAAAAGCTGCAAAACAACTTAACTTTATGAGAATGAAAAATAAATGTGCATTATTTGTAAAAAATCATACATATAATCTGATATTTAATAAAGTAATATTATAAGTGTTCTATCAGAAAAAATAAAAAATTCTTTGTGCTATAGGCAAAAATCAGATGTTATCAAGTCTTGCCTTTTGCCTTAAATAACTTAAAATCAATGATGATTTGAAGTTTAGTCTATGATTAAAGTAAAATATAAACATATTATTAATAAATTTGTAATTGTAATTATTTATATATGTATATATTTGTGTGTCCATTTATAAATGTATAACTATCTGTTTTATAAAGGACAAATGTGTCTGTATGTAATGCTGACATCATTTTGTGAATGACAACATTTGATGATGAAATTTCGGTTTTGCAATTTTTTAAAATTTCTAAATATTGCACATTTTTAATTTTTACACCGTCGTATAGGGGAAAAAATCTACTTTCAAATGCAATTTGATTAAAAATTATATCTTAATTGACTGAGTTATTATGGGTTTAAAAATAATTTTCAAGCATTAATTTTTTTAATCTCCATTGTGTGCAAGCTCCATTTATGAAACAACCCATCTACGCTTAAAACAATATAAATAGTTCAATATTTGTCTCCGGCTAATATTCTATAACGTAGTTAAAACCTAATAAATTAATAAATAAAACAGAAATTTAACATATATACAATCAAACAATTTAAATGTTTACACCGTTGAATAGGGAAAAAAATGTACCTTCAAATGTAGTTAGTTTGAAAACTGTATCTCATTTTATTGATTAGAAGTCTTTTTACCCTTTTAAATCAGTGGTAAAGGCATTAAAAAGCTGTAACCAAAATCAAAATAGAAAAAAAACACAAAGTTAGCTCTTTTTCTTGAAATAAATGATGAAAGAATTAAAAATAAGGATTGCAGAATAAAAAAAATTAATGAGAAAAAACGTAATCAAGTGCTTTGGTAAAATAATTCTCCATTTTCCTTTACAGTTTTTGCTTCGATTTTGCTCTTTTTTACCCTCTGAAGTGTTTATAAAGCCAGCATGTAAGTATGTGCTAAGAAATAAAAAAATAAGAAATAAAACATAATTTTACACATTAATCTCCGCGAATCAGCTTATGTTAAACCAGAAAAAATCGTCTATTGACAAATCGTCATCTGTAAATATTAGATTGTATTTTTTTTATTATAATTATTCAACTAAGAGGGCTAAACAAAAACAAATTTAACTCCTTCATATAACTCGAGAAATACTCTACAAATAAGTTAAGACCAAATAATTAAAGGAGAAACACCGATTTTCAACTAATTATTTCTTAAAGATGACAATTAAAAAATTTCACAATGCTTCTAAATGCAGATTGATTGAGCAAAAAAATGTAATTTTGTAAGCATTTATTGTAATTGGTAAATCTCAAATGTTTCTTGATAAGTTCACCCAAATGACTTCAATTTCATCAAAATGATTTCATTTTCATTTCAGCAGCTCTGAAATAAAAAGTCAAATCTTAAAAGAACGCAATGTTTTTTATAAATGAAGCATTTAAAATATGCATTTTTATTAAATACAGTATGGAACCATTTATCCAGAAACCAGTTAACCGGAAAACCAGTTATCCAGAATGATATTTCAAATTGACTTATTTCACAAAAATGGCCCATACAGTCCCAGTTTGATATGTATATTGCTTTAAACATTACAATATGCATGATATAACTTGATTCCAACAACTAAGATTTGAAATAGAAGCATATTTAGTTATATATTGGGCATTTTGATTTTTATGCATAGGAAAAATGGGAGCTTTTGTTTCCAAGGTATTTCTATAAATTGCCTTCTTTTAAACTTTGATTAATGCCTGATCTTATTTGGACCTGATTCTTTCTGAATAGTCTAATAATTAATTTGAGATCAAAACACTGTCATTGTCACAAAAATTCTACAAATCTGACCAAACAGATGTTGGTTAAATGCCCAACCAGTTATCCAGAAAAACCAGTTATCCGGAATACATCTGACGCCAATGATTCCGGATAAATGGTTCTGTACTGTAAACTTTTAACCTAGATTATAATATGATTTATTACTTGAAATTCAGTATTTAATCAAATTAATTTTATAGTTTTTTTAAACGTATAGTAAAACTAAATTTACATTTCTATTAAAAAAAATCGTAAGATCTCATGCAATTTAAATGCAACACATTGTGTTGTAATGTTAACTAGTATAATTAAAGGCATTTTAATTGTGTCTAGGTATGCCTGGAGAAACAGATCTTGAAGAAGTAATTAACCTTTTGTCCTGTGTTCCTGTTCAGCAGTTCGCAACCAAATTAAGAAATAAAAATCTTATTTCTTACCCTGTGAGTAGTGATCAATTAATTCATATGAATCCCAAAGATTCTCTCTCAAGTTTATCAGGGCCCTTGCAGAATCAACAGCCATGGCCAAAAAATGATGATAAAACAGATTCACTGTATTGGAGTTTAAATGATTCATCATCTGGTTTATCTCTAAACTCCAGCATTAAAAGACCACATACTTATGACAGTGTTGAATTCTACAAGCGGTGGGAGTGTCAAGAAATTCAGATGTATGTTTTTATTCCATAATTAATTTGTCTTGCTTTATCAATGAATTCATGTTTCTCTTAAGTATTAAAATATGATACATTAGTATTCTGTTGAAATTTATAGAATGAATCTTTTTATAGGTTTTTTAAATATTTAAATAGAGTATAGATTTTTGGTTTTTATTTTATTTAGTTTTTCATTCGAACTGTAAATTTGTCAAGACTTCAGTTAGTTATTTTAATTATAATGGGATTTGGAAATTTATAATTATAGTCAAACCCGGCTAAGATGTGTTTCAAGGGAGTGGACAAAAGTCACGTATTAAGCAGGATCGCATATTAAACATGATTTGTATAACGTTGGAAGAACAGAGCTTATTTACATATCTAATTACCTAAATGAACTTTATAGCTTTCATTTATATGTTTACAATTGAAAATTGTGTTTTTTACATATTTAGAGATTGAAATTTAACTGCTACTTTAACTTCTTTTATAAGACATACTGGAATAACTGAAAATAAATATGGATTCAAACATGGCTGTACTGCCGATTAATATGTTTCAACCAGAAATAAAACGACAAAATTATTTTTCTGCTAGACTGATTTTTTTTTTTTAACAAAAGAAAAAATATTAACTCTTAGAATAAAACTATATCTAGTACTTATGATATTGAATACCATTTTAATCTGTCCTTCATTTTTAACATAACAAGAAAAACTATTCTTATTAATCTTCATGTAAAAAATGCTGTTAGCATAGCAAAAAGTAAACAAAACATAGATAATATAACAGAATTATACAACAGAAGTTATATTTGTTTAATCTTCACAAGTTTAATTTTTTTGCCTATAATATGCATTTTAAAACATAGTATTGGTATAAAATATATTTAAGATCGCACTAACACAATAGGTATGATTATCTCTTATCATAATAATTTTTATGCCATATATGAGCATAAAATTAGCAAATAAAGCCTTTGTGCAACAATATTAAAAAGCAGAAAAACCAACGTTTAAAATGCACAAATAATATATGAAAAGCAGCAAACAGCTGTTTCAAATTAGTATTGGTATAAAATATATTTAAGATCGCACTAACACAATAGGTATAATTATCTCTTATCATAATAATTTTTATGACATATATGAGCATAAAATTAGCAAATAAAGCCTTTGTGCAACAATATTAAAAAGCAGAAAAACCAATGTTTAAAATGCACAAATAATATATGAAAAGCAGCTAACAGCTGTTTTGAATCTACTAGCGAGATTCTTCTTCAGTGCAAGACAGGGAAAAAGGAACAGTGTGCTCAGCCTTGAATTCATCTTGAATTCATCAATCTCTCTTTACCATAGGAAAAACATACACAAGAAAGAATGTTAGGATGTGGGATCAAAGAATTGCAGTGTTGATAATTTAGTGAGGGTTTTTTTTTTTCAGTTATTTACCACTATTTTCGATTAGTAATATTTGCCTTAATAATATATATTCAAACATAAACCTGATTCTGTAAGTTCAGTCAAAAAAATTCACGTATTTGCGCATGCGTGAAGTTAAATTTACTGGATTTTCCATTTAGGGGAAAGAAAGAGCACATCTGGTTAGCAGAGTGGTCTAAAGCACCAGTTTAAAGCTCTGAACTTCTGTAGACGACGCAGGTTCGAACCCAGTGCCCGACAAAATGATTTCTGGCGATAATTCATTTCGGTAATGACATATTTTATTAGGAAGAGAAGTTATATGATTTTGATTTTATTATTATTATTATTTGAATGGTTTATCATTAAATAAAATTTAACACTCAAAAATATTTTGAAAAAATAATAATTTTATATTTAAAATTTTTAACCTAAATTATTTTGCATGTAATTATAAATTATATAGAGCTGATCTATAACTTTTGTTTTCTGACCATTATCAAGAATATATAGGTGTGTGAGTCAGTAAGAAAAGTTTGCCAATCTTTTCCTTAAAAAAATAAATAAATAAATAAATAAATAAAACGGAAAATATTCATATAAGAACTATAAAATAAATTATCTTGATATCCATGGTTTAATATTTAAAAATTGAAGAAAAAAGTATAATAAAATTCAAGTAAAAAAAATATATATATTATAAATCGTTAGTTGCTTCAAGTTTCAAAATTAGGCTTTTAGAGAATGAGACTGATACAAATAAAATTCATGACAGCTTTTAAAAGTCGTGTAGTTAAAAAAATAAAAATAGATATTGTTATTAAAAAAAAAATGTCAGACCGTAGTAAGTAAAAATAAATGCTCTGCCCAGTATTTTTTGGTAAATTTCTGATAAAAGGCAAGCATAATTGGTTGAAAATTATAAACTTAAAGTTCTTCCACTTCATTCAATAGGTTAGACTGACAGCACCCTCTAGCTCGCCTTCAAGAAATAGGAATCACTTGTGCAATATAAAAATTTGTCACAATTTCAATAATTAATTTCAAAGCAACTAATTAAAAATTCAAGACTTTTTCTAATGGAACATTCAAGTTATCTACTATCAAATCTTGACGGGTACTATCTAGTTAGTTATTAAATGAAGCATTACTATTCAGAAACAGTGGTTTTTATCTGAACAAAAAAATTTGCTAAATTGGCAACACTGGACATGATAGAAGGAATTTGCTTCTTGATTTATGAGTTCCCATCTTAAACGGGATTTTTTGTCTCATAAGACTGAGAATCTATCGCATATTAACTAGTATTGCATAATGACCATTCACATATTAAACGTGATATTTTTGCATTAGCCTTATGAATGATGTTCAAGGAACAGGGAAAAATACATGTACAGTATTAAGCGGGATCGCATATTTAACTGGGCCAGATTGTAGTTACTACTTTGATGCAAGTATGTTGACCTTTTTCATCTAAATTTTTATTTTCATCTTTGTTTTCAATCAAAATGTTTAATTTTTCCACCCTCATGTTGGCCATTTTTATCTGTTAATTGTGCTTATATTTTTTGCACATACTTTATATTCGGACCATCTGATCAGTAGATGAATGGCTAGCTAAAGCATTGCTACTTTTGAGAGAGGATGCATGAAGTATCCTTCTTAAAAATATCCAAGTTTGTAAAGTGAACAGTCCTGTCCTGTGTTGTTAAAAACTGTATTAAATATTTTACACTTTCAAAGATCAGACCTCATCCTTGCACACACACAAACATAGTTTGCCAATAAAGCTGAAGCCTGGTGAATATCAAATGAAATTAACCCATCTTGTGAAGATTATAACTGTTGAGCATATTTCTCTATTGAGTTTAAAGATATTTAGTTGCAGTTGTGGAATTTCTAGAGGAAACAGAAGAGCGGGAGATTTCTTATACAAAGTTAATGCAATTTTCAGCTTATGCCATATATTATAGTTTATAGCAAAATAATGTTGATGATTGAATTCTATTTATGCAATTTTTTTACTAAGAATAATTTTGATTTTTTTTTTTTTTCACTTTAATACTTATAAGATTTATAACTGTTTAATGATTTATGCAAGACCAGTCCTGTACTAAGCTTAGGCATTCTAGGCAAATCTAGTAGTGTTTTTGTAGTCCCACAATGGTATTAATTAAGAAGGTATTCCCTATGTTTAGATTATTTTTTATGGATAAAGCGGTAAAGGTGGCCAAAGAAGAAAAGTTATAACTCTCAAGCCAGTCCATATCTTTAATTTGCAAATAGTTCTATAGCATGTACAGTCTTGAAGGGGGTGGGGGGGTGGGGGGCACGGCAGTGCCATGCTTTATTTCCAGTGCAACTTTCCATATTATTCTAACATGGCATCTCCCATTGAACGAGTTATTTACTAAATTTTTTTCTCATATTTGTACCCATTTCCACAAATTTTCTTCAAAACACCCAATTGTGTAAAAAAAATATCCTCCAATCAAGATAGAATGCCTCTATAAGAGAGTGGCACCCTGATTACATGCTCAGACTGAATATTTTGTCCAAATTATGAGAACACACAATACAGAACTTGGGGGAGGAGATAATCTCTGGACGAATTCAATTAGACAAATGAGATATCAACAAACATTTGCTTGGCGATTTGTTTTTGTCTAAAGTCATCTAGACTAATCAATTTTAACTCTCGAATGTCACAAACTCTTTGAGGCATCCTAATGGAGAGGATCTTATCAATTTTGTCTTTCATTATTGCACTTATAGTGTTGGTCTTATCAAGTTACACCGTATTCACCACCTACCTGGACTGCCTTTTAGCACGAAAACCTCGATCAAACATTGAAATGTTATATTAACCTGATATGGGATAATATTTTGTCATCTTGCTTTACTCCAGCATTTGCCCAAATTATGGCAAGCCTACGTATTCTTTATTTCAAAACTTGGGGATGCTCGCCTGGATGTTTTTGATTATGTGATTGAGACAAGTTAACAAACATTAGCTTGGTGATAATGCAGACTCACCAAGATGCTTGGCAATTTGCTTTTGTCCAGAATCTTCTCAACTAGTCAAATGTAATAACCCTCATGCCACTTCTCTCATATCTTTGCGTTCTATCATGGTCAGGTTCTGCCTATCTCAAAATTTCATTGGTTGTGGGAAAATTGCTCACGAAATTCATAGCCAAATCTATTAATGCCTGGTTTTTTTTTTTCATTTTTAGCTCATTCTTTATAGTACTGCATATATGTACGTTCGACTGTTGTGTGTGACTAACGTGGCCGGAAAGGGGCTGCTGTTAGAGCCGTAGGTTCTGGGATGACTAGGTGAAATTAGCGAGCCTGTGTATGAGAGTGGTGACATACAGTGATCAAATTGTGCTTAGACAGACGTGTTAGTTCAAACTATGGCAATCCTTGGCATTTCCTATTCCAGAACTTGGCAATATTCGCCTGGACGAATTTGATTATGTGAGTGAGACAATTAACAAGCATTGGCTTGGTGATAAGGGCAGGCTTGCCAAGATGCTGGATCATTCGCTTTTGTTCCGGATTTTCTCAACTAATCAAATGTTATACACAAGGGTGTATGACATATAGCTTCTGTTTCTCAAGTAAAGCTATAGCGTATACTCTCTTCTGTATACTCCCTGCCCATAGCATATATCCTAGTACAATACTGGTTAACCCCATATGTCACCTCTCATATCTAGGCTCCCTAGGTGAAGCCACAGTGGACAGCACACTGTCAATAATGGTCAGAGATTTAATTCAGATCTCTCAGCATTCTTAGGATTTCTTTCAATCTACCTATTTAGATACTGGTTGGTGCCATTTGTTTTTCAGCCATGTGTGGACTGGTACAGCAAAGCGCTGTTTCAAGACTGTTGTTATAATGGGTAATGTCCAATGATAATAGAGTACCTCAATATGTAAATGGCAACATATGAAATATAAAATTTGATTAGTTGAGAAGATTTTGGGCAAAAGAGAATCGCCAAGAATCTTGGCAATTATAGAACTCAATGGTCTAAGCACAGACTGGGAATGTGCACTGTACATGCATATTTCGCCACTCTCATAGAGGTACCCTATAAATGACATAATTTATTTTTGTATTCATACCATTCCTGAGTGGGAAATAGGATAACTAAATTTAAGTGAAATTAATTTTTTGTGTTTTATTATAGACTTTTTATGATCAGATTGAAAGTTTGTGTTCAGACAACAGAAACCTACATTACTGCACTGTTGAAATAGTTTGAATTATATATTGGTAAATTGCATCGCAAATTGTGATGCGATACAGCATAAATCAAAGCCTGTTGATGGTACCCTCTATTAATTTTGAAATATGTTCATCTGAATGCAGTAGTTATTAAAAAACTTGGCATGTTAAACAAAAACCTAATTTGCAGAACAAATTAAAAAAACAAACCTACATTGTTTAAGCCCAAGAAAGCACAAATATTAAGATATTTCATTCAATTAGTTCTACATTTAATGTTACATTTTTGTAACAAATAAGTTAAACCAATTGAACATTAAAAAATAAAAATAAAATTTAAACAATGATACTTAAACACCCTAAAAACTTAGATTCTGTTCAAACGAAATTGAAATAAATCTTAGACTTTTTCCAAATTTAAGTTGCAAATATTTGTATTGCAGATTTTGTTATATTTATGATGAGTGTAAACAAAATGATAAGGCACATCTAAAATACAAACTTTTAAAAAAGTTTTTTTTAAAGATTTCAAGATCATTTCAAGATTTATTTCGATTTCGTTTGAATGGAATTTCGTTTGAATGGTTTTTAAAGTATCATATTGTATGATTTTTTTTTTTTTTTTAATGTTCAATTGGTTTAACTTATTTGTTACAAAAATGTAACATTAAATGTAGAACTAATTGAATGAAATACAGTACAGAACCATTTATCCGGAATCATTGGGGTCAGATGTATTCCGGATAACTGGTTTTTCTGGATAACTGGTTGAGCATTTAACCAACATCTGTTTGGTCAGATTTGTAGAATTTTTGTGACAATGACAGTATTTTGATCTCAAATTAATTATTAGACTATTCAGAAAGAATCAGGTCCAAATAAGATCAGGCATTAATCAAAGTTTAAAAGATGGCAATTTATAGAAATACCTTGGAAACAAAAGCTCCCATTTTTCCTATGCATAAAAATCAAAATGCCCAATATATAACTAAATATGCTTCTATTTCAAATCTTAGTTGTTGGAATCAAATTATATCATGCATATTGTAATGTTTAAAGCAATATACATATCAAACTGGGACTGTATGGACCATTTTTGTGAAATAAGTCAATTTGAAATATCATTCTGGATAACTGGTTTTCCGGTTAACTGGTTTCTGGATAAATGGTTCCATACTGTATCTTAATATCTGTACCTTCTCATGCTTAAACAATGTAGGAAATAAATTTTGTATTTTTAATTTGTTCTGCAAATTAGGTTTTTATTTAATAAAACATGTATAGGAGTAAATAGTATGCATCAATTATATTATGCTAAGAAGGCTGTTTCCATATTGAAATTAGTAAAATTTTCTAAATATAACCCCAAAATTACAGCAAATTTTGTATCTGTAACAAAATTTAACTCCAGATGCTACATTTTGTGCATTTTAATGCGCTGTTTTGAAGTTAAAATTATGTAAAATTTAGAGTTCATTATACTAAATTATTTTCTTGTAATTTAATTCATAACATGGAAGAATTATTTTATTATTTTGATTTTTTTAAAAATATAAATAATTCTCTTATTAAATATGAACTATTAAATTAATAATAAGATCTTGAATTATTCTGACTTATTTTGTTCACGTATGAAATTTTAGTAATTTTCTTCAAGTAATTTTTTTTATATTATACTAAAAATAATAATAATAATAATAATAATAATAATAATAAAACCAAAGCTCATTTAGGAGATGATTTGAAGTGAAATTTTTATTTTTTTTTTTTGTGGCATATTAATATTTGTTTAATTTCTCCTTTCACCTTTTCATATCTGATTTTGATTTTATCGCTCAAGTTTTATTGTCAGAGTTTTTATAACCTTTTTATTGTTTATTTTATTTTATTTTTTAGGTGGAATGCATCATCCACAGAAACTGGGAGTTCCAGTGATGATGTTTCGTCTCATTGTTTAGACAATGAATTATTTCCAATTGATAAAGATAAATCATTCAACAATGTTGTTGGCTCATTCTCAAAAAGGTTTGTTTACTGTAAATTTATATTAGCACAGGGCAGTCATAAGATCACTCACATTTAAAAATTTTAAAACTTGTCATATTGGAGTGTTATTTGCACCATATGACTTGTCAAAGTGTCTGATTTTTTGTGAAATATTTTTGCCCGTAAAAAACTGGCTATTTGACAGTTATCATGGTAAAAACTGATACAATAATTTGTTACATTTCATTTTTACGAATTTTTGAAATGTGAATGAACTTATTTTATAAGACAGATTTTTTTTTTTTTTTTTCATAAAGTTTCCCCCCCCCCCCCCCCCCCAAAAAAAAAAAAAAAAGGTTCTGTGGTGCAAATTACACGCCGGTGTAGCAATTTATGAAGTTTTTATGAATATTTAAAAACAAAATCTGAACTTTTTATTGGTCTTTTTAAACTTTTTTTTTTTTTTACCCACAAAAAATTTGGCTCTTTGACAAGTCTTGTGGTGCAAGCTGCACTCTGATGTATATTACATGCATACACTATGGCACTGCAATCTGTAAAAGATTAGGTTTCCTTTACTATACCTTGCCAGACCTTCTGATCTTTGGCGTAGCTTAAGATTTATAACTTAATTTTGTGTAATATCTTTCTCTACCTTTTCCAACCATCTTTTTTTAGGTCTTCCAACATTTCTTATTTTTCCTACAACATTAACAATTTTTCCTATTAACTTTCCTTTGAGGATCTTCTCTGTACTTTTATCATCAAGAACTCCAATACAACAGTTTGTTAATTTTTGTATGAATTTTTGTAATTTAATTGGACTTACGGGACATTTTGTGTTTAAGCAAACTTTAAAAAAATGTGTTTATTTAGTTGGAAGGGGAAAAAAGCTCTTGAGAAGAATTATATTATGACTTTTTGAAATTTACATAAGTTTCATATACATTTAAAAGAACATTTATCTATTAATTTATTTTCTTAATGTATAGTACTGTATTAAATAAATAAATGTGAAAAAAAAATTGCAAAAATTTCTAAAATGTCTTTCAAAAATATACAGGGTACCAGCGTTCGAAATCATTGGTGGTCCGCTGGCCCGAGACCACTAAAAATTCAATCGGACCACTAATTTAAAAAATGTAGTGGTCCGTAGGACCAGTAACTTTTATCCCTCACTGACAGGTAAACGTACATTTTCCCGTTCCTGAGAAAACCGCAACCAAACACAAACCACAGAATTTTATTTATTAAAAAATTAAATAAAAAAATGCATTAAAAGTTATAGTAAGTTGAAATAAATAATCGGAAATAAAATACATAATTAATAATTTTATAGTTTTTGTTTATGTACTGTTTAATTTTTAGGAAATTATAATTTTACATTTTAATATGCCGAAAATTTTGGGTAACTGAAAGCAAGTTTGGCTTATATTCTAGGGGGAGGGGGATGTCACTCAAAGGGTGACTATGTTTGCGGACCAGTAAACTCTGATGTTTACTGGTCCTTGGGACTAGTAACTTTTTTTAATCAATTCGACCGCTGGGGTACCTACTAAAGTCCATTCCCACCCTCATAACTAAAGATCTGCATGGGCTGGGCTCGTGCCAATTTTCATTCACAACACTCGAGCCGGGCCTTGTTTCCACTCTTTTCGGGCCAGGCCTGGGCCATACTTTTTTCTGAAGGCTCTGGCCGGGCCTAACTTATTTTTTCTGTACTGTTTTCATTCCGAGTTTTCACGGGTCAAAATTTTCAGTCCTAGTAATGACCCAGCCCGCATGAAAATCATTGTCTCAGTGTGGCCTTGTCCATTCAAAGTTCAGTAAAATTAGGCCTGGTCCACAAATTTTAGAAAAAAATGCATACATTTTTAAATCACCATTATTCTACACTTAAGCATTGAAATTTATTCTTTTTTAAGAATAGTTTATTTCTACGCTTATTAAAATATAGCTAAATTAAAATATAGTGAAATGTGTGAAAAAGAACCTGCCTATGACAGAACCCTGTTTAAAACTGAAAAACGTGTTGATCCATGCAAAATTAATATACTAATATGTAAGAAAAGAATATATATATATTACATTTACACGTGCTAAGAAGGGAACTTGTCTACAACACATTTTTTTCCTTTTCTATGCAATTCTACCTAAGAAGATTTTATTGCATAGCATTTTTCAGATTTTTAACACTTCAATACATGGAATATGGATTAACAATATTAATGATAACTGAAACATTTACATACAAGAAATAGAGATTCATTTAAAAAAATAAATATCGCAGCCTGCAGCACTTCTATGATAATGAAGATTATAAACATGAAAAAAAAGTCAAGATAAGTATTTTTGGTCAGAACTCCTTGTACGAGACAAATTTTCTACCAAATTGACATAAAAATCAATGTTTTGTAGAAATTTACTTGGGTCGGGCTTGGGCCGAGATTTCAACTTTTTTCCAACCTGGGCCGAACTTTAATGTCTTTTATCGGGCCGGGCCAATATGTTTTTTTCTACGAGCCGGGCCAAATTTGTTTTTTTCTATGAGTCGGCCCGTGCAGACCTCTACTCATAACTGCTGAACGGCTGCAGCTATACTCGTAAAAGTGATGTCTAGGTATAAGTAAAGTGGCTGTGCACTACTAGATAAGACTGCTTATAGCGCCACCTGGTGTAAAATGACAGAGTTAGCATTCCTACCTCGAAAATGGTAGGAAATATGGGACAAAAGTGATTTACAAAGTTGTAGGGCATCATTGATTTAGTATGAAAAGATACCTTGTGAACATGAATGCTAAAAACTGAAGATTTTAAACGTGCATTTGTTTGTTAGTGATTTCTTACACTGTGGCGTTGATGAAAAAAATATCTGAAAATGAAAAAATGTATATATTTAAACTATGAAGTAATATATGAATTAAGAAATATTAAATAATAATGAGTATAACTGATTAATAATTAAAATATACTTAAAAAAAATTGTTGATGTTAAAATTATTTTCAAAAATGAAAAAACAAAAAAATAAAATATATGAAATAAATATATTGAATTACAGTAAAAGCTCAACTAACTGACATTCTCGGGAAACACTGATTGCCGGATACTTGAAAAGTCTGGATAGTTGAGTGCTACAAAATCTGTCATAAAAGAAGGGGGGGGGGGGGGATCGACACAACAATGAAACAGGAAAAAGATTTTTAGCCTATTTTCCTGCCATTAGGAAGTCAATCAAATAACTCTTATTATTATTATTAAATTTGCATTTGATAAAGTTATTCTTTCCGAATAAAAAATAAAAGTAAACAAATTTCTAAATTTATTTATTAATCTTTTATAAAGTTGTATTATTTATAATTTGACATCTCCCTTTTCCGGAAAAAGCAGATGGAAGCTTGGAAAATTAACTTTGGTATGATTCACTTGTGTTACCTCAACCACCCCACCTCACAGTAATAATGAATCTTTTCTGCATAGCTAAAAACGTTATCGGATGCAAACTGATAATGCCCAAATTCTCCGATCGCGATAAAAACAAACTACACAGTAATTAGCTTTTTCAGTTTTTAGGTGCGTTCGTAATTATATAAATACGTAGCACCTATAGTCGTCGTTCAGTCCGTCTGTCCGTCTGTCTGTCCGCATATAACAGAGCAAAAACTACCCAACCGAATGATCTGAAATTTTAAATATATGATTGTTGCAGAATTTTGTCAAGCCATTTCAAATTTTATGAAAATCGGATGTATAGTTTAATTACAGGGACAGTCAAAAGTTTTTCTTTACATTACGGCCAATGGGGAAAATTATTGCAAGTTCATTTTAATGATGTTACAGCCTTCTGAATGGTCTGGAATTTTAAATATATCATTGTTGCAGAATTTTGTCGAGCTATTTAAAATTTTATGAAAATCGGATGTATAGTTTAATTACAGGGACAATCAAAAGTTTTTCTTTACATTACGGGCAGTAGGAAAAATTATTGCAAGTGCGTTTTAATGATGTTTTGTTACAGCCTTCCGAGAGGTCTGAAATTTTAAATATATGATTGTTGCAAAAGTTTGTCGAGCCATTTCAAATTTTATGAAAATCGGATGTATAGCTTAATTACAGGGATAGTCAAAATTTTTCCGTTTCATTACAGGGAATGGGAAAAAATTATTACAGTGTATTTTAATGATGTTACAGACTATGCACTTACGAAGTGCAAAAAACTATACATTCAGTACAATATGGGGTGTAAAAAATAATTATAAAACTAGCTATAGTACGAACGCACCACATTTGCCACGTTTGACGAGCAATTTCCAAATTGTTCTTGTTGAAGTGGCTCAGATAGTGGAGTCTTTTGGGGGGGATTTCTAATTTTCTGAAAACTTATTGTACGTCAATAAAAATTTGGTAAGTGGCCTAATTTATTATTATTTGAATTCGGTGAAAATTTGAACATAATCGGGCAATTAGCAACGGAGAAAGCAATTTTTTTTATATAATAAGTAAGGGGGAAAAAAGAGTACCATTTTGTTCTGTTTACCGTTTAGGTTGTTGAAAAATAATTTTCCTCGCTAATTCAACAACACAAAACTTTGATGCAATCTCCTGGCTGGGGAAAAAAAGTTTGAACTGATAAAAATCCAACAATAAAACAAAGCAAAAAGAAAGAAACGTACCCTGCAGCATCTTTTCTTTTTTTTTAATTTCCAGTTAAGTGTAGTTTATCCAAACACATCCAATAAAAAAAATATTCTTGAGTAAATATATTTAAAATACAATAGGGTATAAAGATCTTTGTTACATAATTCTTTTAAAATAATAATTTCTTATTCTTGAGTAAATAAAGCAATAAAAAAAAATAGTTTGGGATAAATAATTTCTCAGCGGTTACTGTGTATTTGATTGTGTTTCCTTCAATGTGCCAGGAATACTATGAAACGCATGTCTGATGTCTGTCTGTTTGAAAGAAAATTCTCTTTTTTTTCATAAAGCGTTCTTTTATGAGATGCAGTTCTAAAACTTCTTGAGCCGAATGCTGCGAATTTTTTCACAAAATTTTAAAAAAGTAGATAAACTTTTCTCAGCTTCACTCTATGAAATTTTCTCTTCAATATCATTTTCGGACTTTGAGGAAATATCATTTGTTTCTTCTTCTGGATCTGTCATTTTTAGGTAGATTTCATATGAAATACTGCCTATTACATTCTGCCCTATGTCGGAATTTCTGAAACCTTTTTTGCAGATCTACACTGATCATGATCCCTAGAACCCCAAACCTTCCTCAATAAAAAACTTTATATACCTATCTATCTATCTATATCTATATATGTATCACTTTCTTCTAGACACAATAACTTCCACAATTCTGCACAAATCTCTTCCAAACTGTTACATAAAATCAAGGGGCATAAAAGCTCAGTCAAGTTCGTTAATGGGCAAAATCGGACCAAGGGGAAATAGGGAGGAATTTTCTGAAAATAAAAAACACCATAACTTCTTAATTTTTGTACATATCAAATCAGTTTAAAGTTTTTATTACTTCTAAAAATAGTTCCAAAAATTTATGTATCACAGATTTTTGATAAAATTAAAAATGGGCTCAAGGGGCGCAAAAAATAGGGTTTTTGGGAGAAAAAAATTCATAACTTCGTCAATTCTCAAGATATCAAATCCAATTAATTTTATTATAAATCTCCTTAATATTATCTACAACTTTTATATTCACAAGTTTTTGATTGGACCAATTCGTACCACAAAAAAAAAAAATAAATAAATAAATAAATAAATAAATAAATAAATAAATAAAAAGAAAAAAAATGAAAACAAAAAGGGGGGTTGAAGAAGAAAAAATTCCATAACTCCGTCAATTCACAAGATATAAAATCACCATGAATTTATCATATATCTTCTTAATATTGTCTACAACATTTATATAGACAAGTTTTTGATAGGAGCAATTCTTACAGCAAAAACAAATTAAAAATACATAGCGGTTGAAGAAAAAAATCATCTTATTAAAGGTGTATTCACATTCAAACTGCTTATTTTCTTACTCATTTTGAAATTCATTTTTGCTCTCAAACACATCAAATTGGCACATTCTCTTATTCAGAAACTATATAATGTTACCGTAACGATCGATTTTTTGATAGAGGCAGAACATATTTCAAAAAATGGTGTCAAAGTGGGCATTTTGAACAGAATTTCCCGAAGCGATTGTGTTAGAAACGAAAAATATTGTCCTACTGAGAAAATAATTGTTTATAAATCAAGTTTTAATTAATTGAACGAAAAATAAAAACACAAGTCGCTTATAAATCTCTTCAAAAATCACGTCCGCACGTTTCATATTTTTTCTATTAAAAATAAATCTGAAAATGTGCCAGAAATTTCGAGTTGTTGAGCATGGAAAAGTATTTTTTTTAATATCGCCTTAACATGATTCTGATAAAACCAGCTATTATATAAAAATGAAATAAAAACTCGCCAAAAGCGCTCAGATAAAATTGTTAAAGTGGGTTTATCTGTAATCATGATTTAGTTTTTGTTGTTGAAATTAGTACACTTAACTTCGAAATCTACCTCCGCCTGTTGGCCGGGCTGGCAGGGATTTTTTTTTAATTAACTGCTCTTCTGTTAAAGTTTCGGTGAAAGGAATGTTTTTATCTATAGCTATCCAATTTTCAATTTCTGGCATTTCCAATTGCGAGAGATAAGTTGGTATTAGGCCCGTTTTTTAATGTTTCCATAATTTCATGCAATTCATTCTTTTTCTTAGGTTTAAATCCTTCAAATTCTTCGTCTGATGAATCAGAACAAAAGTTTACAGTAAATAATAATTTTCTCCATCCCCTTCAAAGAGTTTTCGGTTTTACGGCATTCCATGCACTGGCAAGATCATAAATGGCATCTTTTATTGTGAAAGCTGATTGAAATTCTGCCACTGTTGTCTGTGCGTTTACGAGCTTACATGTGAAATGTTTTCGATAAAACATTTTTACGTTTTGTATGATCCCTTGATCCATAGGTTGTATCGGACAAGTTACATTGGGGGGGGGGGGGAGAAACATCACTGAAATATTGCCATATTTCAATTCTTTCTCGCTAGGATGAGCTCGGCAGTTGCCAATTAGAAGAATTATTTTATTTACTTCCAGTTTTTTTCCCTTAGCTTCAAGCTCGCTAATTACAGATGGCACAAAAACTTTTTTATCCCCTTGGGGACTTGTTTTTTAAAAAAACTTCGATTCTTCAACTTTCCTATTACTAACAGTTTTAATTTATGGGAGCCAGTTGCATTAGCACAAGTCAGAATCGTTAGTCTGTATTTGTTTTTCTTAAAGCCATCTGCTGACGTTTCATTAGGACCAGCTAATGTTGAGGTCGGAAGGCAACGGAAATAGATTCCGGTTTCATCGGCATTATAGATGTGGTTTAGATCAATATTTTTTTTTTAATAAAATCTTCAAAAAAAGTAGAATATTCCTCTGCACTTTCATTATCCGCTGATTTTCGTTCTCCAGATACATCAATTTTTCTAATTCCATGGCATTTTTTGAAGCAAGAAAGCCACCCATCTGAAAACTTGCATTCTGTCGCAATATTTAATTTTTCAGAAAAATCTCTTGCTTTTTCAATGAGCATAGGCCCAGAAATAGGAACTCCTTCTTCTCGTTTTAATAGAAACCACTGATATAAACTTTTATCCAGTTTTTCATGCTGAGGTTGCTGCAGTGTTTTTCTTTCTGCAATTTAATATCGTAAATCATTGAAGATCCAATGTTGAACATATGCATCAATTGTTGTTTATTTTCCCCCTCTTTCTAAATGTCTAATAATGTCTTACTTCTGAGTTATGGTTAAAACAACTCGTTTCCTTTTATTAGGATTTGTCTGATCTGCCATTTTTTTAATTTGACAAAAATATGAAAGAACATGATTAATAAAGGCTGAGAGCAATTTACTAGGCTAGCTGATTAAGCACAAGTGGAAAAGTGAATTAGAGTAAAAATTTGCCAAAACGAAAAAAAAAAAAAAAAAAAAAGCATCAGCGTGATTTAAGTGTAATTCTAATTGGTCAAATTGAATGTGTAGACCTAAATGGGCTGGACAGATGGAAAGTTCTAGTAACTCCAGAGGGGGAGAGGGGGCAGAGCTACTGTGCATCAGGGAGAAAAAGAAATTACGATATCTGAAATGACCATATCCCCATCCCAATTCTTAGAAAACAGTTTTCCTCCATGCTCCTGGCTTCCTCACTTGGCCGTTCAGTTTTCGGAAAAGATGTAGCTTTCTACCATTTATCATGCACCCCCCCTCCCCCCTTCCCTATCTAGTTTCGCCAAGAGCAGAAAGATCAAGCCTCTCTTCTCTAGTTTTCATTTTCCACCCTCTCCTTCTCTCTTAAGAGGGAACCTCTCTCCTTCTTTCTTACAAGGAAAAACAGCCGGTGCGGCATACTATGACGCAACATGAAGTTATTCTGTGCTGACGAGCTATAGACAGTTCTTTATGCTATATTTTTATTTTATAACATTAACTGTTATGAACATACACATAGATCTGTTTTATGCCGAATTAGTCGTTGAGATAATTTGAGAATGCTAACAGTAAACTTCCTAAAATAGTAGTAAAAATTTTTCAACTGTTTATGGGAAGAAAAAAATAAATGATCTCTCCAAATTTTTCCGGTTACTTGAATGCCAGATAACAGAGCTTTTACTGTATAAGGGAGAAAACTAAATAATTCAAAGTATGCACTTTATTGCATGTGACAGTTTTAGGATTTTTAAAAATATTTTCAAGTTTGGTAAATTTTAAAAGAATCCTCTGCACAAAGACCCACAATCAGTTTCAGCATCTGCAATCAATAGCTGTTTTTTGTTCCTTTTTTATTATTATTTTAAAACTGCAACAGGATTTGCCTCGACAAAATAAAAGTATGAAATAAAGTCCCTCTTTAATTTTCAAAGAACAAACATCCAAAACACAATGTGCAAATAAACTATTTCCAATTAAGATAAAAGAAAAAAATTAATATAAAACACTCATCAGCTGGGATTCTTAGACTTGCATGTGAAATGTATGACATCATATGTTTACAGATGGTCAAATAATGCAGATATTCTACTCCAAGGGCTCTATGAGATTTTTCAATAAACAACAAAAATAAAAGTTTTATTAGGCATGCTAGAAATTTGTGATAGAAAAGAATCATATTTAAAAAAACATAAATACATAAGTAAAAAAAAACTTACTTTTATTTCATTTCAATTTTCTTGTCAAATGAAATTTACACGAATTAAAAAAATATATATTAATTGATTTCATTTGCTTCCTTAGGTAAAAGGAAATGTATTTTTCCATAATACAAATTAAAATAAGATTGTAATAAAAATTGTTTGTTAAACATTTAAAAATAAAACATTCCAAGTGTGCGGCACAAGTTTATGTCTCTAGGAATCTAAAAATAACAAGACTCGTCACGAATTCTGCTCATGTGGGATGTGAAAGGGCAAGCAATGCTGGCACGTATATGTGTCTCTCGTCATGAATGGGTTAAATTCCTTTGAAAATCCATTACCCCTTTCATGCATAATTTTTTTTAAAAATGGATGAAGAAATATTTTGCACTTAAAATAGTTTTAAAATGGATGGCTAATTACAAGTAATGGTAAATTTAAAAAAATTTTACATTTATAATTTACAATTACAAGGCATACATTATGTGATGTTTACACATAGTAATAAGTTATTATTAATAGTTGAAAAATAGTTTTTGTCATAATATACACTTTGGAAGCATTCATACAAAATAGAAAGTAAAACACTATTTTGCTTACTTTCTTATTTAGATCCAAGTGCAGGAATTCTTTGAAAAAAATCTCTTATGCAGAACAGAAACAAAATTATCAAAGTAGAATTTCCAACTTAATATTTAATAAAAAAAATAAATAAATAAATAGAAGTCTTATTTTTTTGTTTTATTTCATAAGCATTGTTGAACTTCGTATGAGGATTATATGTAATAAAAGAGTAAAAATAAAATATGCAGAGTTTTCTGAGGGTTATGCAATACAACCTTAAATGATGTTATTAAGCTTGAGAGGCTCAAAGAAATATATGAAATGTTAAAAAAAAGTAAAATAAGTACAATTTTCTGGGGATTATGCAATACAACCTTAAATGAGGTTATTAAGCTTGAGAGGCTTAAAGAAATATATGAAATGTTCAGAAAAAAGTATTCTAGGAATAACTATATATACTTAACTAAAGAAAATATGAAGTAAATTTCTACATAATATTTCATCTTAGTAAAAGAGAATTAATGTAAAAAAATATATAAACATCTTTTTTAAATGTTTATTTTTATTTTTTCTAATTATGGTTGTAAGAGTAAATATATATATATATATATATATAATTAATTGAATTTAGGTACAGGGAAAGTTCTTTAATCTGCACAAGTTGGGATCAAAGGTTCTGCAGATTAAAGAATATTGCGGATTATCGAGTATTTAGATTGAGTCTTTTTTTTTTTTTCTGGACAAAATTTTAATACCATATTCAGTATAACATAAGATAAATATGAAATCTCAAAAAATGCAATTTTTAAGATTATAATTTCTTTAATTATAAATTTAAAGAGTAATAAATACATTGATAATTTGATATATTATGAGAATTAAGTTTTTTTTTTTTTTGGGGGGGGGGGGCATTTTTAGCAAGTATAATAAAAATGCTTAAAAAGAAGAAATTATACTCAAAATTAATAAATTAATTTAAAAAAACAAATACAGAAAGATATATTAATAGAAAAGTATAAAATATTTTTATTACAAATACTGATGAGCATAATAATAAAGAACTGCAAAGGGAGGGGGGGATAGCGATCTTTTGATATTCGGAAAAGGAACACTGTTTCAATCTTTCAGTGTGTCCCAAAAGTTTATAGACAACCATTATTTTTCGATTTAAGAGCTAAATAAAAGTGTAAGTAAAAAGAAATAAATCATGCAAACATATAATGAGGAAATAAAAATACAGTACAGGACCTATTATCTGGCTGGAGGCTTTCAAGATTTTGGGTCCATCTGAAATCCCCCCCCCCCCCCCCCCCCGGCCCGAAATCTGGAAATTTTCAAAAACTTAAAAATTAAAACAATCCCATGTAGAATACTATGAATAAAACTTATGTTTTGAATGTTTTTAAATTATGTAAACAAAAATTCCTGCATTATTCAATGATAGCAATGAATAAATAAAATCGGTAACTAATATTTTATCTAAAAGCTCTACCCCATTTTTCTTTACAACTACACAATTTACATAAAAAATTGATAGATTATTTTTAATAAATCTTACTTCTTAAATAAATACCCCCCCCCCCCCCCCTTCCGAAATTCAGAATTCCGATGATATTTTTCAAAAACATAAAAATAAGAACAATGAAAAAAAAATCAGATGTAAGATATGAATAAAAACTTACCTTCTGTTTTTTTTTCTTTTTAATTAAACAGAAATTATTGCACTAATCAATCAATGATAACAATGAATAAGTAACAAAATAAAATCAGCAAACTTATATTATTTAACACTAGATTGCCTAAGGAAGTCATTTTGACTGCTTTTTAATTTCAATTAGAAAAACAATTATGTATATAATAACATAATTTCTTAGAATTTTGTGACTTTTTGTACAACATATAAATGCGTTTATTAATAATTGTAGTTACCTCCACTTCCTTCATTTCCGGTATATATATATGTGTTATACCTATATTGCCCAAAAGCAGTCATCTTGACTGCTTGAGAAATTTTTAATAATCAAATGACTCTTATTATTGAATTGAGTAAATTTCTTATATGACCTGTTCGGCTCTGTATTGAAATAACAGTTTTCATTTTTTTTTCGATTACCATCACATGATAAACTATCAATGTGGGGCGTATACTTGATAAGTTGCAGTTGCTCAATAAGGTAAAGTAGTATTGTTATTCGGGTCTTTATGCTGTCATACTTGTTCTAGAAAGTTGTTTGTTTTTTCTTTTGCCCCCTAAATTCATGAAAGAAATGTCGAACAGAAGTGAGTTATTGGAAAAGCTAACGAACAAAAGAGAAGAGTGCTCCGATATAGAATCAGGTGCAACAAATTCTGAACTATCATCTGAAGATGAAGCGGATTATATTCAAAGTGAAACATCTGACACTGAAGATAGCGATGAAGAGTCAATCACCAATGATAAAAATGAAAGTGTCATCAATATGTCCGGGAAAAGGTGTAGGCTGGTAAGTAGTTCAGACTCTAATGGAGAAACTGAAAACACCTTTCAGGAGACCGAAACATCTGTCGATGGTACTGTGTAATCAAAATTTGACAAAGGTGGTATTCCTGGAAGGTTACCATCTACTTGTATTTACAAGGGTGTGAAAGGGCCAACAGTCTACGCAAAAAGGAACATTATGGCAGATAATCCCATCAGTGCATTCTCGTTGATAATAGATAACTATATTATCAAACATATAAAAAAGTGCACAGAAGAAGAAGGCTGCCGAATTTTGAGGAATGATTGGATAACAGCATTACCGGACATACGTGCATTTATTGGGTTTTATATGATCGTGGAGCCTACGAGGCAAAAAATTTTAAACTGAGTTATTTATGGTCAGCACAGTGGGGTTCCGAATTGTTTTAGAAAAACTATGGCCAGAGAAAAGTTCAAGAAAACTTTATCACTAGCATGTCACTCGCGACAAAATATTGAGTATTGGCCAAACAAACAACTCTAGTTGGAACTATTAGGGGAAACAAAAGAGAACTACCCAAAGCAGCCAAACAAACGAAGGATAACATGCCTCATTTTTCTACTCTGCTGTATAAATCAGAGAATTGCATTCTTAAAATATATAAAAGCAAACAAAATAAAAGAGTAGTTGTTCTAAGTTCTAAACATAAATTTGTGAAAATTGATAAAAGTAATAAAAAAAATGTTACCGGAATCTATTCAATTTTATAACAGCACAAAATTTGGAGTTGATATGGTGGATCAAATGGCCGGATAATATACAGTAAAAGCTAGTTCTCGTATATGGCCCCTCCAAATATTTTCCACTATTTTAGATTTGGCTGCTATAAATGCTTGGATCCTTTACAAAGAAACGGCAGGAATACAAATACAACAAAAAGAGTTCTTGTTTCAATTAGCAGAAGAGCTTTCCACTGAATACAGAGCTGCAAGACAGAAAAATTCATCAGATCATGAAAATCCTCAAAGATCAATTGCAACATCATCAAATGCAACCCATTCTAACAAATGCATAATTTGTCAAGTACGACTTTGCCTCAACAACAAAACAAATAATATATGAGAAAAATGTCAAAAGTATGTTTGTGGAAGATGTACATATAAAAAGATTTCCACTTTCATTTGCATAAAATGTACAAATAATAATGCATAGATTATTTTATTGTTAATACTTACTAATAACTTGTTATATAACTGTAAATGATATAAAAAATATTAAAAATTAATTTTAAACAAATTTCTCTACACATTAGTTATTCTTTCACAATGCAGTCATTTTGACTGCTTTTGGGCAATATAGGTGATATATATACTGAGTTTCAGTCTTTCTAGTGTTAATCTACAATTTCTACTCTTTTTTTTTTTTTAAATTATATAAAAAAATGATCAATATTGTCAATATATGTTATTTTTTAAACAAATCAGTCAATTTTGTTTGTTTTAAGCGCTTTTGTCTTTCTGTAACAAAAAGTTCTTGAATTTTGTACATGTACATAATATGAGTTTCGTTTATGAATTTCTTTTGCTCCCTTCTGTGAATTAACTCTTGCATAATAGCAATGCACCTTTTGTTAGAAATTTTGTCATTTGTATTGGCATTGTTTTCAGACTCGTCATCCTCATCCTCTTTCTAATTTTTGTTATGCAAAACCATATCGATAATTTCCGAGTCCGTCGATTGCAGCACAACTGGAGCATTATCATCCACGTTAAAACAATCTTGAATTGCTTCTTTGTCGAAAAAGTTTCTCCCGATATTTTGAGTTTTGGCATACTCCAAACGTTCATTCATCAGGATCTTTTCTTCAGACATCTTAAATCCCTCAAAGATTTCATTATCATCTTCATCATCCAAAAACACTGTGTTTGGCAGTAAGTTGTGCCACGCATGTTTCAAAGTTTTGCTTGTCACTTCGTTCCAAGCTTTTGCCACATTCCAAATGGCATCTTTAATGGAAAATTCCTTCCTAAATGCTTCGACTCCAAAGCTATTGTTGCTATTGCAAGCATTCAACATTTTCTCTAAGAAGAGCTTTTTATACTTGCACTTGAACGAACACAAAACACCTTGACCCATGGGTTGAATTAACACAGTGCAGTTAGGCAGCAAAAAAGGTACTTTCACATTCTCCTTGCGTAACACTTCTGCTTTAGGATGCGCAGAACAATTATCGATCAAAAGCAAAACTTTGCTTTTTTCTGACAACAGTACTGAATGGCAATGTGTTGTAGCCTCTGGAATGAAATGGTTTTCGAACCAGTCTTTAATTAGTTCTCCAGTTACCCAGGAACATTTATTGGATCTGTAAATGACTGGAATTACTTTAACGTTTTTAAACGCCCTTGGATTGCAACTTTTTCCAATTATTACTAACTTACACTTATGATTGCCCGCACCATTAGCACATGCTAAAACAGTCACTCTTTGTTTGATATCTTTAAAGCCTGATGGATGCGTTTTGTCAGATATGTTGTAAGATTTTTTTGGCATGTAATGCCAAAAGAGCGACATTTCATCTGCATTATAAATCTGATCCATAGTCAAATATTCTTCTTTAATTAATTGCGATATTTTATTGTAAAAAGCTTCGGCTCCTTCAATATCTGCGGAAGCTTTTTCTCCGCAGAGTTTAAGCAGTCGTAATCCATAGGCACCGTTTGAACTTTGTAAACCACCTGGTGGAATACTCGCATGGTGTCGTGCAACCTATTTCCGAGTGGAATTTTCTAGCTTGAGCCATTATTATAGCTCTATCCAAAGGGAAGTTTTCCATGCGCTGCTGCCGAATCGACTCAAGTGGAACTTTGTCCACATACATGTTTTTAGCTTGGGGCACAGTTTTTCTTGAGTCCATTAATTCTGGAACATGAGAATCTGCATAAAAAGATAAAATTTTATCCTTTTGTTGTTTGATATCATATATAGTTGACAAACCTATGTTGAATTGTTCGCTCAATCTCTTTGCCGATGAACCAACATTCTAAGAATTTCGACCTTTTTTTGATTAGAGAGCATTAAATGTTTGCGTTTATTGCTGCTGGTAGAACCATTGGCGGATCTTTTTGACATTTTTGTGTGTTAAAATGTCACCAACTTTAATTAAAACGGAGCAAAAACAAGTGTACTGACTAGAAAAAAAAGAATGCAAAAACAGTCAAGAAATAACAATAAACTGATGTGAGCCACATGAAAAGATTCTAAAAGGAAACACTGTTGCCAGATTTTAAAATTATTACTAGGGTGGGACGTCAGTTGAAAATAATAGTGAAAAAATACTACACTACAACTTTGACTCTTGCGCTATCTACCGAAATAAGTAAATTCGTTGTGTTTAATTATCATAACATTAAACAGTACTATAAATTCTTTGAAAAAAATATATAAGAATTATTTGAACATTTAACTTACATTATCGATATTTCTCTTACTTTCGCATGTCCATGGAGGCTAAATAAACAGCAAAACGTTTTGTTGCATTGTTCTTTCAAATTGGCAACACTTGCATTTTGTTTATGTCACATTATTTGTCAGCTGTAGCACAAATTTAATGTTTTTTTTTTTTTTTGCAAAATTTGGAAGGTTTTGTTGATTACGCAGGAAAACTATTTCCACGACAATTTTTAACCGTTATCACGAATTCCGTCGGAAAAAATCTAGAAACCATGAGCAGATAGACCGTTCAGGAATGTCTGAGAAGGGAGGGAGGACGCATGAAAGTAAACAGAACTCTCCTATTATATGTGTATTCAAATAACACAATGGCATAGCTATAATATTTTTTCAGAGTCAGGGGAGGGGGGTGTGTGGCGAAATATATGACGATTTTTTTAAGCAAATCGTAATATAAATTAATTTAAAATTAAATTTGACAAGAAAATGAATTTTTCCGAATTTCGGGAGGGGGGGCGGGTCTGTGCTCCCCACCACCACTGAAATAACTTATTTTAATTGTTGCACATTGAAACAATGGACTGCAAAAAAAATTAGGAATCTGTAAAATTTTTGAAAAAGATTTAGAAATTACAAAATTTTAGTTAAAATTTACATATTTAGAAAAGTTTTGAATATTTTTCTTTTCTGGATTTCGGGTCCTTCCAAATATCAGAATTCCGGATAATAGGTCCTGTACTGCAATAAAATACTCAAACAACTTTTAACAGCTATAGATTTAATATAAAAAAATAAAAGCAAAATAATGCTGTCCAAAAAATATATAGACAACCAGTGTTAAAAGCTGATTTAAGTACTGATATCCAAAATTTGCATATTCCAAGGTTGTGTACTTGTGATGCAATAGTTTTCTGTTCCATTTCTGACATTGCAAAAATGCCTTGCAATGTGCAGTTTTCCAAAAAGGAAATTTTGCAAATTGATCGTTTAAAGGCTCGTGGATGGAAAATTGTGGACATTCCAAGAAAAATTGGACACAGCAGGGTTGGTATTTACCAAATTCTGTCAAAAGGTGACACTTTTGAAACAAAATCTCATTGTGGATGACTAAAGAAAACAACTAAATGCAAGACAGAGACACTTTGAGATAAATTTCAACCCAGAACATGACTATACAGTCAGTTTCTAAAGAAGTAAGCATTCCAGTATCAAAATTCATGGTCTATCGACTGCTGCAGGCAAGTACATTTCTTGATTATCGTAAAATGCATCGTTCGGCAAAGTTTACAAACTGCATAAAGACACTCGTGTTTAGTAGACCTGAAATGACATGAATTGGATAAATGAATGTTTGAGTGTGCTTTTCAGTGATGAAAAGAAGTTTAATTTAGATGGCCCCAATGGTTGGGCATATTACTGGCACGATATTCGCAAGAACCTACAAACTTTTTTGTTATACCATACTAAAGTATTGGTATAAAAGATTATGCATCACAAAAGAATATTTAAATGGATGCATAATTAAAATAAGCAAAGACTGTCAAAAACAGTACTCAATTGAAAAAGCTTTAAATCAAAAAGTAGTATTGCAGTTCTAAAAGTAAAGTGAGAATCTAGAATAAAAATGTTAACCCTGTAAATAATATCGTCTTATTAACTAAATAAAAACACAGTTGGTTGGAAATAAAACTGACAAGTTTTAAAAGCAAAGATAAACTTTATTAAAATAAAATAAAATCTTAACAAAAAGAAAAATCATTAACTTTCATCTTTAACATAATGTAGTTTAAGTCCAGGTATCCTATAACATACTGGAAGAAGCTCGCAGTGAAATATAGCAAACCTTATTTAAATCAACTCCCATTACATAGCTATATGCCTTTTAATATAAACCAACCGAATTAGAACATGAAGTAAAAGCTAAAAGTAATTCAATTATTATATCCTATGGAATTTACTTTAACACATTGAGTGCCACGGTGACTGACACTGAAACTGAAAAATTTACAATGCTTTAAGTAATTTTTAAGAAAGCATAATCCTGTAATAAATAAAAGGTAAGTAAATTTTAAATAAATTTTCAGTAATTACTTAAAACAATATATATATTTTTAGTTTTATATCATATTTTAGACCGTCTATGAATGACGCATTCTAAACGGAAAGTTCAATGTCAGTCACTGGTGACTGACGTGGTGCTTAACCTGTTAAGTAATTTTATTAAACTAAACTTCAAAATATCAGCAAGACATTTAAATTAATTAAACATAGTTAATTGACTGCAAATAATGATATGTTATATGGAAAAGAAATCCCAGCATATCAATTGAAATAGAAAAGCTTTAAGTCATGAATATATTAGATATATTGCCGTGAAATAGAAAAAAGCAAAAACATTACCCAGGTACTCAACAAAGATGGTCTCGGCTTTAAATAGATAAAATGGCCTCTATACTCAGTGATCTCTTAAACGTAAAAATATATTTACTATCACCAAATCACCACAACATCTAGGCTTGATAAAATCGACTGGTTATATCATCGAAGTGATCACCGTATTGCATGCCATGAATAAATAGGAAAACTTCAGCTTGTATTGAAGTCACTGAACGCCAAATAACATCTGGAACAATCATTCTACCTCATAGCAATAAAAGAGACTTTCTGTATTTTGACAACTGCTTTGCTTATAAAAGATGAAATCCTTTAACTAAACTTTAACTGGAAACTTTAACTGGAAACTTTAACGATATCAGCCAGCCATGATAGAAACTCTTTACGATAAACTTCAACTCGAAGCCTTATTTTAATTAAACTAAATATAAATGATATAAATAACTAAACAAAATGAAGAAAATGAAAAATAATTTCTCCAAAGAGAAAACAAACTCAAACCGTTACGATCACACAAGAACAACAAAGCTACTACAAACTGGCTGTGAACAATATATATATATATGTTTCTGATAAGACAGAAATAAAACACACTGCGCATTGCATCCATGTTAGAGATGAGTTCGGGCTCTCCTTTCGGAGCTCGAGCCTGATGATTTTAAATCCGAACCTGCCTGAGCCTGAACCATTTTGTGTCACCAGAGCCTAAGCCTGATACAGAAAGTGTATTGAAAAAAAAAAGTTAAAAAAAAATTGCATAATATTTAAAAGTGGTTATAAATGTAATATCTCATTTTTTAACAACTTCTTATATCGAAATAACTCATAATCCCTAACATATAATTAATTTTATGAATTTACATTCAATCTTATTAAAAGAGAAGTTTAGTATCAACTAAAAATATACTTCCATAAAAGGATTCTCACATTTTATCTCCTGCAACATGCAAATCTGATGACACATTAAGAAAGTGCTTTTTATGAATAAATAAAAGAAATTTTCAGAAATTACTATTTTTATGTTGAAGAATTGAACTATTTTTTTCTATTTCCAATAAAAGGTGTACATCTTTCATAATTCTTGAAAATCAGCTTAAATTAAAAATTTTACACTATTTCCCGAAAGATTACTGTTACCTGCTTTTATAGGAAAAGAGGAAAAACTGCTTTCTATTGGGAATAGCAATACATGCCAATTTTATCTACTTACGAATGAAAGTGACTTCAAGAATATGAAGAGCAGAGTCATAGCATGAGCAGAGTTCAAGAAGAAAAATGGATAGAATCACTAGCATTATTTTCATATAAAGAGTGATTAGCACTCAGAATAATAGAAGACTAAAAATTTGCAAACCTTAAGCTAATGCTGATTGAATTAAAAGAAAATATTCATTTCATGTTAGATCTCTAAAAAAAAAGAAGAAGAAACAAGCATTTCAATTAAAAAATATCCTAATGGCTTCTTATTCTAATTGGTGCCATATTAATAGGTTGCTGTTTGTCGTCAATCACAGACATAAATCTGCAAATATCACAAGTTTTTTTTTTTTAAATAGCATTCTACTACTACTACAAAAGGAAAAAAAAAAATCTGTTTCACTTTCATTCTGATCAAAATAGCATTAAAATGACTTGAAGTGGAATAAGTAATTTTTAAGGGGGGGAAAAGTTATTTTTTGTTTGTATACGAGAATAAATAAAATTGTCAATTTCAGAAAGAATGAGCTTGAGCCCAAAGGCTGGTATAAAAATTGAGCCCATGTCGGGCCCAGGCTCTTGGGCTCGGGCTGAGCCCATCTCATCTCTAGTCCATGTGACTTCCGCTTTCCAGAACTCTCCACGATGATGCAATTGATAATGATTTGTCGAGGAGTAGCACAAGTATGATGTCAAGAGAGTATGCACAAATGACTACTGCCATCTGTTATCGAGTGAAGTAACTATGGCCAGAAGTATCGCTGGAATGGCGAATTTAGTTTCAAGTAAATGTAAACAAAGAGATGTTACTGGCTAAATGAAATGACAGAATAGGGTTTAAAGAAACAAGAAAGCCCAAATAAAGGTAAGTCCAATGTATATAGAAGTAACAAGATGTAACAAAAACTATTTAAAAGTATTTTTAAATAAATATAAATTAAATAGAGAAACAGCAGAAGAAATATAGATAGAAGTGACATAGAAATAATGGCGATAGAAGTAATAAGAATTAGCTCAAAATTCCTAAAATTTTCAGCAGACAACAATGATGGGTTTATGGTATGGGGAACATTTTCTTATAATGGAACAACTGATATTGCTTTCTTGAAAGGTCAATAATGTTCTGAAGATTACCAGAAAAATCTTGAAGTACAGTTACTTCTATTTGGAAAGTTGCTAGGTGGGGACAAATGGATATACCAGCAAGACAATTGCTCCATTCACGTCTCCAACTCTACAATGCAGTGGTTTAGGCAAAACCAAGGAAGCTGTTAAGCACTGGCCAGCCATATGTCTTGACCCGAACCCAGTAGACCCTCTGGGAAAGATTAGCTAGAGACATATATGCTAATGGATGTCAATTTGCAACGGTTCAAGATCTAAAGCTGCAAATTAACTAAGTTTGTTTTCTTTAAAGCTAGAATTTCTTCAAACTCTTGTTTTGAGTACGCCTGATTGAGCTTTTGAAGTGGATTAAAAAAAAATGGCTTAAAAATTTTAACATTAAAGGAAAAAAATGAGTTGTCTATTAACTTTTGGGACACTAAAATTTAACTTTTAACTCTTCTCACAAAGTCTGTGATTGTGTAATATTATTTTTGTTTAGTATTGTTATTGTTTTTATATTATTTATAATTATAAAGTGTTTTGAAATTGTTACTCCTCTTTTTCAATTGTAAAATAAAAAAAAACTATTGTCTATAAACTTTTGGGAAGCACTGTATTGCCTAATGCAGTTCCAAAGCTATAACTATTTATATTGTCCTTGTGTTGATTGTATCGTGACTGATTGATTTTCACAATATTTTTTTCTGTGAACATTTGATGATGTTTGTGATTTTTTCCCACAATTATTTCACGAAATCAGCGATTTTTTTTTTTGCGACCGTTTGTCAAAGTTCACAATATTTTTCAGTGACAGATTGCAAAAATTTGCAATATTTTTTCACAACCAATTGATGAAATTTGCTATGTGCTTCCGCAATCTTTTGATAAAATGTGCTATGTGTTTCCATGATCTTTTTTGACAAAATTTGCAATATTTTTCCTTGATTGTTTAACGAAATTTGCATTTTTTCTATGATCTATTGACAAAATTCACGATTTTCTTCAGCAATATTTTTCACTGTATTTTTCAACAACAGATTGACAAAGTTTGCGATATTTTCCACAAGCTATTGACAAAATTCACTATGTGTTTCTGCGACCTTTTGATGACATTCGTGATTTTTCCTGTGATTATTTCTCAAAATTAGCATTTTTTTTTCCACGATCATTTGGCAGAATTTGTGTTTTTTTCTGCAATCGATTGACAAAATTTGCAATATTTTTCATCAACAGATTGGCAATATTTGTGATATTTACTTTTGCTAAGCAACGCAGATTATAGGAACTTGCGGATAATTGGTGTGCTAGAGGTCTGCATGAGCTGGAATTTCTAGGCCCGGGCCCAGCCCGGTGTAAATATTAAAAGTTCAGCCCGAGTCCAGACTGGCCCGTTTACATTTTCACAGTTCTCAGCCCGGCCAGACTCAATTTCTTCAAAAAATTCAGTTTTTTCTCAACGTACAATTAAGATTCTTTTAATGAATACTGCATATGTATTTATGGGAACATTTCACAGTACATTTTAGATTACTATGTGTTCGCAACGCAGAAAACATACAATATTAATTTTAATGACTATTTATAGTCTTAGATGTTTTAAAATTCAAACAAGAATTCATTAAAAAATTAATATAGTTTAGAATAAAGGGTTAAAAACATGATAACTTTTGAAGCTGTATAATGAAAAGTAGATTTGTGGAAATATTTCTCTGTCATTTGATTAAGGCTTTTTTCAAATGCAAAGAAGCTACATTCTGACACACTTGAATTCATTTCTTTTTAGAAAAGCATAAGATTGGCAGGTATTCTTATTCCAAAACTGTGTAAATGGCTAACTTTTTATTTATTTTTTAATATAAAAGCAATATATCTTTGAGAAAATACTGCCAAAGTTAGCGTTTTGAATCGAATTTTTGGAAGCGATAGCATGGGAAAGGATAAAAACATACAGTCACGTGATAAGAATCTTATATCTCTGTAAGTAATTTATCAAAAATGGAAAATGCTATTTGATTCCAAATCCCTTGAATAGTCAGGCCTTTCAATTTATGCCTTTACAGTTAAAAATCAGTCTGAAAATGTGTAGGAAAGTTGTCGCTGAAAGTAACTATTCTAAAAATACTGTTAGCAGAAATTCATTATCGTTCTTAATACTTTTACAAAACATAATGCCTGCCCTATACATCCTGAGAACGATTAAGACCAGTTTTGTCCTGGCACGACTATGTAGGAAAAAAAAATGCAAGCCTCATCTCTGGCCTGGCACGAGTCTGCTGAAAAAATTAAACCCTGGATCAGTCACCAAGAAACTGTCTGATGCCGATCTCTATGATGGACATGTTACATTTCTGTATTGATGTTGTCAAACTCACATTGGCTCGTGATGCACATTTATAAATCTTCTCGCAAAAGTCATATTCATTGAAAGTTGGTCATATTTTATCGGCTTTGCTTAAAATTTTATATCGAGCTGGCAGGCCCACTAAATTTTTTTATCGGCCCGGCCCTGCAGGTTCGTTTAATTTCTTTGCCGGCCCTGTCCGACCTGTTTATTTTGTTTGTCGGCCCAGCCTGTTAAAAAAATTGTTCTAATTCTGCCGGCTCATTTGAAAGTTCGCCTTCATTCTTCCGGGTCTCGGGCCAAGCCAGGGACCATGCAGACCTCTAGGGTGTGCAGATGTTCAATCCTTGACTGTATTTTAATTATGTTTGTGTAATTTTTCTATCTTTTGTTAATTGTTTTATCCTGTAAGCACAAGTATTTTTCTAAATAAAATGTCTAACAAAATTTATATCAATATATCCTCAAGTAATGTCCAGTATTCTTGAAAGGTAATTAATACGTGATCACTAATTCTAACAGTCTTATTGTAAATTCTGAGCTTTAGAAAATTCAATCATTTTTTTCTCTGTAAAATTGCTATATATGTTAAGTACTATAGGCAGTTCTAAGGATATATCGAGAGGTCTTCTTTGAAATGTAACAGTATTTAATATAAGAGTCTTGATTGTATAACATTTTAAACATAGTTATATACAAGCAAGGCTTAATTTGCGCTGGAGCCCAGATCCGGTACTTCTCTGTTTTTAGTAAATATTTAAATATTGGTCAGAAAACACCGGAGCTCATAAATACAGGGTTCCGGAGCCCTGTGCATTAAGCGCTTCTGAAAAACCAAAGCCTAAATTTCCTTTCCCTTTCCTTCCCATCTCCAAGCTTTTGCATTCTTTTTTATCAAAATACTTATATGTGACGTAATTGCACACATCTGATGTGGAAATAAAACAGACTCAATTGATATATATCATTGATATATATCGATGGATATATATCTTGATATATATCATGATATATATCCGATATTTATTTTCAAAATATCAAGATTTTTGATATTTTTGATATTTTCATATTACTTGATATTTATTTTCAAAATATGAATGTGCAAGATATTTTTGATATTTTCAGTCAAAACAAGTACAAATTAAATTTCCAACTGTTATTGACTGTGTTGTTCTGTAGTCTCTGATAGTGACTTTTTTAGCCAAAGAAGAAAACAAATATATTTTCCAAGCTTTATGTTTGAATTTTTTACTTTTAACTGTAGATTATGTGGGACATAATTATTTCAGAACAGACACTGAATTTAGATACTCAGTTATATTTATATACAGCTTCATTAGAAAAGAATCTGCTCTGATATTGATTTAATTAAGTTTAAACTGTATAGCATGTTAGGGAATAAAAATTAAGATAAGCTTACTTTTATGTTAAAAATTTTCAATAAAAAAATATTTTGTATTTAAAATTTTGTTTTATAAATTTCTAATATTTATTTTTCAAAATATCAAGATGTGTGATATTTTCGATATTTTTCTATATTTGATATTTATTTTCAAAACATCACTGTGCAAGATATTTTTGATATTTTCAGTCAAAACAAGTACAAATGAAATTTCCAACTGTTATTGACTGAGTTGTTCTGTAGTCTTTGATAGTGACTTTTTTAGCCAAAGAAGAAAACAAATATCTTTTCCAAACTTTGTGTTTGAATTTTTTTTACTTTTAACTGTAGATTATCAGGGACAGAATTAATTGAGAGCAGACGCTGAAAAATAAACTGTCTAATTTAGATGCTCAGTTATATATACAGCTTCATTAGAAAAGAATCTGTTCTGGTATTGATTTAGTTCAGTTTAAACTGTATATAATGTTAGGGAATAAAAAATGAGATAAGCTTACTTTTATGTTAAAAATTTTCAATAACAAAAATATTTTGTATTTAAAATTTTGTTTCATAAATTTCTGATTTTTTGATAGTTGATACTAAATCCTGTAGCATTTTTTTATGTAAGTATATAAAACAAATTGTCTCTGTTTTCAATTAGTTGATCTTCAATTTTGTTCTAAGTAAAAAAAGGAAAAGAAAAATGCACTTTTAGTATATTGTTTAAGTTTTCATGTTAAGTGCAATATGTTTTAGTTTCTAATTTATATTATGCTTGAAAATATTTATTATCAGCAGTAAGTTGACTATTTTGAAAATATCTGATATATATAGAAAATATCGGATATTTTTGATATTTTCGAAAATATCATGATATTTACAAACCCTGGTTCTCGGGCTTGGACTCAAGCTAAATCTGTCTTACATTAAAAAGTTTATTTATTCATACCTAGGAAAAAAAACTTTTCCTCCTTAAAAATTACGTATGATGTTCTATTTCAAATCATTTTAATGCTTTTTTGATCAGAATGAAAGGAAAATAGAAATAGTTTTTTTATTCTAAGTGGTATTTGCAAATTTATGTTGGCGACATATTGATATGGTGCCATCCAAGAGACTGAACAATGAATTTGCTTTCAGTTTGATTATCTTTTGTGACAGTACGGTAATTTTCAATTGGCTGTTTTTTTTGTTTTTGTTTTTTTTAGATAGCTAACCTGTAATGAATATTTTCTGTTTTTAGCGAATGAGCATCAGCTTGAGGTTTTTTGTTTTCTATTACATACGAGTATAAAAATCCAATTAGGGATTTTTCTATTTATTTTGTATCATGAATGCTGCCCATGCTAAGGCTCTGCTCTGCCCATTTACGAAGTCACTTTCATTTGTAAGTAGATATAATTGCCATGTATTGCTATTCTGATGGAAAGCATTCGAGCAGTGTTTCCCCTTTTTTCATAAAAGCATCGAATCTCTCTGATAACGGTGTGAAATTTTTAATTTAATCTGATTTACGGGGACTCACTGCAAAAGATTGTTAATGCGAAAGGAATCGATTATAGTTTAAGATATGCACCTTTTATAGGAAATTGAAAAACATTGTTCCATTGTTGAAAAACATTCAGCATATAAATATTAATTTCTGTAAATTTCGTTCATTTTTTCATAAAAATTCATAGCTGCGAACTGTCCCTTTTTGTGTTAACACTATCTCTGAATCATAATCCTTACTATATATAATCGCAGAATTCTGCAATTAATTAACAGTAAAATTAGGCAAAGATTACAATCCAGAAGGAGTGATAACTAAAATGTGGAATAGTTGACAGCTAAGTATATGCTGATAGATATCTTCAAAACTTGTATATGTTGCTAAAGAAAAAAAAAATCTTTCAAATTTTACAAATAATGTATTAAATATAAATATGCAGATTGGACTGACAGGGGTCCTACCCCTGTAACAAACGGTACAGTTGTTAGTACTGGTACTACAGAACATTAGGGCTTGGGTACTTTTTTTGTTAGAAATTAAGCCCTGTATACAAGATTAAAGTTAACTGAACTCGCGGCTTACTAGCCAGACATAAAATTACATCTTAACTCTGGTTTGGCTTGGAGGTCTGTCCTCTCCAACAGCCCATGAACAACTACTTACATTACATTTGCATTTTAATTTTCAGCACTTAAACCTGCTGATTGTTATCTTTGTGGCAACAGTGTGTATGTCAGTGAGATTATTTCGTGGGAGAATACTGAGGTTTGCTTGTTACCATGCTGCTAGCCATACCCATTCTCAGGTATCCTTGTGGCAGACAACCTTGGACACACCTGGAAGAAAACTTAACAACAACCAAAAAAAAAAATCTTATGAAAACAAATCAAGAGATTGAAAAAAAATTAATAACTATTGAGATGAACAAACAAAAAAAAAAATAAATAAAAAGCAACTTCTTTTGTGTGCTTTCGTCTTTAAAGCACCGTCTTATATGTAAAAAAATTATCCACCACCAACATCTTAAGGTGGTTCATCTTAAAAAATATATATATATATACATATATACCATAAAATTCTGAAAATATGCCTGCGCTTGAATGTAAGCCCCTCCCTAATTTTCAGCAAATTTCATTTTTTTTTTATCTCATTTATAAGCCCACCTGCTAAACTCTTTGGTTGGAATGTGTGTTCATCCACGCCTTGACAACAAAAGTTTTTAAAGAAAAAAAAAATGGTATATACTGTTAGAAGTTAAAGTTATTAAAGTCACACAATGTTCAAAAAATAAAAACTAGTCCAAAAACAATAAGAATATTCAACTCACACTTTGGCAAGGGAAGAACAGTTTGCAATGTCTATGATAAAAAAAAGAAATATTCTTAAAAAATAATATACAAAGTATTCATTTTTTTTTTTTTTTTTTTTTTTCCGATGCATAGGTAATAAGAAAAAAGTTAACCCCAGTCTTGGTCACTGTACAGAAAAAATAACAATAAAAAAAAAAGCAAAACAACACTGATGCACACTTATCTTGTGAAGTTCGCAAAAAAATGCTGTACACAAAAAAGTATATTTTATCAAACACGGGATATCAATAACTTTCAAGACAGCACAATTGTAGATTAACAAAAAACCAAATATCACTCTTTGTAGAAAACACTGAAAACTAGATTATTTAACAGATTTTTTTTCTTAAAGGAAAAGCACTGTATCAAATTATTGTGGTCTCATGCTTTTGTAAGAATTAAAAAATGTAATAAACACAATATATTCTGTACACTATTTTAAAATACACTGACAGAAAAAAAAATCCCAACACCAAGAAAGACTTGTGTTAGATAAACGAAATTTGGTAGGCGTGTTTATATATCTGAAAGATGACATCGATTCAAATTTCGCGCTTCGTGCATAAGTGTGGTGCTAGTGGCGCCACTCAGAACTTGCAGATCAGGTTTACTTTAAATGCGTGCTGTAAAGTTTGTGGGCGTTATTTAGCTACGAAACGTGACGTATTGAGTTGATGTTAGCCAAGAATGCCTTTAACAAGATCAAGAAGCCACTGTCAACAGCTCCCCGAGTTGGAACGAGGTCGCATATTCAGGCTACGAGAAGGTGGATTTTCTTTCCGCGATATTGCAGAAACACTTGGGTGGAATGTATCCACTGTGCATGATTGTTGGAAACAGTGGTCAATGGATGGTGCTGCATCAAGAAGACTGGGTTCCAGGCGGCCATGTGCACTCCTGAGAGGGAAGATCGGCGTACGACTGTGGCGCATTGTACTGCATAGAAATCAGTTACTTCAAGGACAGCTCCGAACTAGGCGCCCTGTAGTGTGCATTCTACTGACTCCAAGCCATTGCCGTTTGTGACTCCATTCGTGTCAAGCCAGAGCTCATTGGTGGGCGGAGTGGAGATCTGTTGTGTTTCTTTTTCATCAGAAAACACAACAGATCTCCACTCCGTCCTCCAATGAGCACTGGATTGACACCAATGACGTCGCAAATGGCAATGGTTTGGAGTCAGTAGAATGCACGCTACAGGGTGCCTGGTTCGGAGCTGTCCTTGAAGTAACCGATTTCTAACAGTTCATTGTGTCACTGTGGTACCAACTACAGCTTGAATTTCTGCCGCAGATGCAGTACGATGCGCCACAGTCGTATGCCAAATATGGTGATCTTCCCTCTCAGGAGTGCATGTGGCCGCCTGGAACCCGGTCTTCTTGAGGCAGCACCATCCCTTGACCACTGTTTCCAACAATCATGCACAGTGGATACATTCCAGCCAAGTGTTTCTGCAATATCGCGGAAAGAAAATCCACCTTCTCATAGCCCGAATATGCGACCTCGTTCCAACTCGGGGAGCTGTTGACAGTGGCTTCTTCATCTTGTTAAAGGCATTCTTGGCTAACATCAACTCAATACGTCACGTTTCATAGCTAAATAATGCCCACGAACTTTACAGCATGCATTTAAAGTAAACCTGATCTGCAGGTTCTGAGTGGTGCCACTAGCACCACACTTATGCGCGAAGCGCGAAATTTCAATCGATGTCATCTTTCAGATGTATAAACATGCCTACCAAATTTCGTTTATCTAACACAAGTCTTTCTTGGTGTTGGGATTTTTTTTTCCACCAGTGTATTTTGATCACTTGGTTGAAAACTTGATGAGTCACAGATACTGATAAAGAAAATTTGCACTTGTAAAAAAATATAATATATATTTAATCTGGATATACTGGATGTAGTAAATATTTTTATCTTGAAATAGCACCACACAATAAAAAACACTGAGTGAAAATCGCACTTTAAAAAAAAGAAGAGTTTGTAATCACGAGAAGCACCAGTTTAATACTTAGGTGGCATGGAAGATTTGTTTACTGATAAACAAATTTTTTGTTTCTATCCTTTTTTTCCCCTTCATGATTAATTTTCAGATGTGTGAAAGGAAACAGTATGATGAAGAAACTCTATTATGTGAATGATAGCCTTCAGGCTTGAATCATGAAATAGATTGACTTTACGTTACACAGAAGCTTGATAGCTTAGTTTGATCTTATGAAGGTGAGTTGGTACACCTATTAAGATGATAACAATCACACCAAATATCAGCATACTCAAATCATAGAAAATACAGTCTACTGCCAGTGTAATCAATGTATGTCTGTTGAGTCATTAAGGGTATTTGTTTTCAAAGTGCATGAAATATTTTTGTCTGAAAAAATTTTGGGTAATGGCAGGAGGTTGCAGATCTGGGGATGGGAGGAAGACTTTAAATTATGTACTTCTTTTGTGTACCTTGCATCAGGAATATGACCTAAATCTGCCTCAGGTGGATTTTCCATACTATTAATGAAATTGGGCAACTTATCTGATGTTGGTTTACTAAATGAAATGCCACTTTTGTTATAAATGAGAGTGCCTTACGTAATGACATTGGTACCTAGTGTGAGGGGAAGATCCATGTGATGTTGACTAATGACATATGTAGTCATATAGAATCTACTGTCCTCTATGTCAATATGGCTATAAAATTAGCCAAGTGGCTTTGTTAGGCCAGTACCGAAACAAGTGAGTGTTGAGCAGATGAGTGTGAGTTTCAGCAAATCTTTTAGTGTCTCATATACATCACTTCAGAGTAAGGACACATTGCCGCCTGTATTTAAAATTGCATCAATCATAGAATCTGCAATGCTAACCAATTTATGCATATGTTGTGCAGGTTGAGTACTGTGTGTGATACGATTCTGCTCATGCATTCAAATTCTAGAGCCATGAGGAGGGTTGACAGCTTTGATATTATAAATCTCAGCACTTGCATCAGAGATGGGTGAAGTACCTTGAATTGATGTCTTAAGGCAAGTGTTTTGAAGACACTTCATAGCTTTGTGCCCATGACATTCCCAAGCAAAGCACTTATCACCTCTTTTTCATGGGACAAACATTTAAATGGTGGCCTAAATCTCTGCAGGACAAGCAGTGTATTGGGGGAGCACTTTTCTGAAACGTTTTATGTTTGGGAGATGCACTCCCAGTGTGTTTCAATGCAAGTGTAAACGTACTGCTCTTGTGCAGCATTTCCTCATATATGTATTACATTGTCTTGAATTCTGTTAAATTTGATGCACCATGCAGCATCAATTTGTTTTGGGTGGGGTGTCAGTAATTCCGGTGATAACATAACATATAAGAGAGACACTGTCTAGTGTGATGCGATTCACTGTGTCATGCAGAATGAAAAGGTATTGCAAAACAGTTTCTGACAAGTGACATTTGCACAATCGCAACAAATCGTGAATGTGCGCTGTACTGGCCTTAGGGGCAAACTCTGCTAATAGTGAACATTTACGGTCATTGCAAGTAGAAATGTGAAGCTCACTTTGTATATACTGTTGAGCAATATCATCGAGAGCTCCAATCAGATAAAGTGATAAGTTTTATATGAAATTTACATTAATTGTAATAATGCCTATTTTCTTTTAATTCTTAATCTCGTATTTGTATTGTTATTATTTTAGAGGGTGCAGTAATAGAGAAAGTATGCCTGGAGGATTGGAGAATGTCTCAGAATATGGTGAACACTTTCTGGTAATATGTTGCTCTTTGTACTGTCTCCTTTGGTATTTTAAGATCTTTTTAAGTTAAATTTCTTTTCAAAATTATTATCCCCATGGTAAACAGGGAAAAAAAAAAATTTTTAAGAAAAAAAGAGTATTGATATAATTTGGTAAAAGTACACAATTTTTTTTTTGTCTTCAACATCCGAAATTAATTAATAAAAGAATTCTTTTGTGAATTTGTTAAAATAGGATAACTTACAAAATACATAGCTGTAATAAAATGCAACAAATAAACATTGTTTATGTGACAGAGAAATGCCATAATAATAATATTCTGGGATAGCTTAAAAATTAATTTTCTTAGAACATACATCTGTTTTAGCCTTATGTACAAAGGACTGGGATAATACAATATCAATGTCATATATAGTGGAACTCCAGTTATATGTTTTGTTTGGGACTGGACAACAAAACGTATAACTCAATTAATGGTCTACCAGGACCTTTTTAAAAAATCTTATCGTTAAAATTTTGTCTTACTGACAAGTTTGTTACCTCTTTTGTCAATAACCGAAGTTTCGTAAGTATTATGCACCAGGACATAAATTCGTGGAAATGGAATAGGGTAAAAAAAAGGTACATGAGAAAAGTGCACAAAGAAAGGTTATTTTATCATAAAAGCTTTATTAATAGTACTATTTACATATAGAGAATATTTAAAAGAAATCATTGAAATTGTGTAAATCATTTATCAAAAGACATTTCAGTTGGAAACTGTTTCTTGCCTCAAGAAAAATTATTCTGGGTCACTTTTGTTCTGCATCAAGACATGACACAATATACTGAAGTAAAATTGTGTTATAATGTACTTTACAATTTGCAATTATGCCCAAAACTAAGAGCTGCACTTTTCTAGTGCAGTTGGCCAGGGAAAATTTCACTCGGGTGTTCTTGAGCTGGCTTGAGGGTTGGTGGCCAGGCATTGTTCCATAAATAGAATAATTTTGTATTTCTCTCTGCCTAGATGCACGTCTAGTTGTTTAGCCAACTATCCATGGCTGCAGGTGTCATTCACGATTATAGATTTGCCTCATAATTCATAAAGAACGTGATTACATTTTTTTAACAACGGGTCTTTTTGTATTTTCCAATGACTAAAGGTTGTAGCTTATTGGTATCATCAGCATTTTCCACCAGCAATACAGTCAAATGTTGTTTACATGGTACAGCAGGTATTTGAGAACAAAATAACGGCTGCTTTCAAAAAGGAACAGACACTTGAGATAAAGTATTTTTTACATTTTAACATTCTGTACAGGCGACCACATATACAGTGGATGAAATCAATCATTGAAATCACTGCAGCTGCAAAAACTGCCTCTACCGCTACATGCTACTAAAATTGACTGCTAACAATAATCAGATAGCTGTTGGAAATGTTTGCCATTGCATACACAGTGGTTGCCCTGAGAGCTGCAACAGTGTTGTATGGATGGCTATTGGTGTTCTTCTTAACCACCCCCTTACATAGCCCATATGAGAACCTGGGGGGGGGGGGGCAACAAGTTGAGGATGACATGGCCCTGAAAGTTTTTTGCTACCCATCATTGCATTGTATGGTCATTATGAGATGGTGCAGATTCCTGTTGAAAAATGTACGGTCTTCTATGTGCTACAGAAGTATTCCAGAGCTTTTACACCAGAGTGTAAACAACACCGTTGACTCTGAAAAAAAATGTGAAGGCATCAGATCGTCTTTGCTGCTTATGATCCTCAAAATCGTCACTGAGGCTGGAAATTTTCTTTGCATGACGACCGGAATCACTTCTCGAGTTTACATAACCACTGATTTTTTGAAGTTCACTTTCTGGACCTGAGCAAAGTTTTTTTCCCTGGGGGGGAAACAACAACATTCCTGGCTCCTGTTGGTGTTTCAGCTTGTTAAGGAGGCACTGGATCTGGTCAGGTGGTTATCTCTGGTTCTGTTGGTCAAGAACTGTCCTCCCCTCAAGAACTGTCCTCCCCTCAAGAACTGTACTCAGCTCTAACGAAGGTCCTCATGAATCGCACATTGGATGGTGGCCTCATCAACCTGCAACTTCCTAGCAAGTACCCTCATCAACCTGTAGCTTTCTAGTGAGTGTCCTCATCGACTTCCCTGGATTTTCATCAACACTATTGACGAATTCTGGGGTCTTGATATTGTCATATCGCTTACAATGTCGTTTCCCGTATGAAACGGTTGTCACATAAATCTGGCAGCCATCATTTCAGTCCTTACTTTACAAATGGATGCCCAGTCGAGTTTAAAGAATTCGGCAACCTCTAAATAAAAATGTCCTTCAGTCAAGGAGACAATGCCAGTAAGCCTCTTCATTTCCTCAGTTAGTCTGGGTTCTGATATGTTTACGGCTGGGATTATGGTGCCTCACTATCTTAAATCTTATGCTCGATTGTAGGATGGGCATTCCTGCAGTCGATCGTAACTTGGTATTACGGTGCCTCAGTATAAGTCCTCGTGCTTCGGCATAAGTCCTCCTGCAGTCAGCCAATCAGAGGCCGCAGTTACATTTGCAGTGGTTGTGCACGCATCCACTTGCGCTTAATCTTACGACTGCTTCCAAGCTGTTGTAAGATCGCGAGGCACTGTAATGCCGTTTACGTTTTGTTTATATCGTAAGTCTATAAGTTGATCTTAAGTGAGGCACTGTAATCCCAGCCTACATGTAATAGAAAAGGATTTGTAACCGTGATGTGTAGGGTGGTATTTCACCTATAATGTGTGTTCTCAAATATCTGCCGCACCCTGTACTCTGCATGCCTTTTCTGCCATGTGTCGCCTTTATACCCCAGAGTTTTGTTAGGAAGAAAATTAAAGAAATGTTTGGTCTTGTCTATGTTGTAATCATCTTTCGCCTAATAGCCTTGAATTTATTTTAGAAGTTCCTGATCTTTTAGGCAATCAACTTTGCGATAATCCATGGCATTCTGTTCACCACATATGAGACAACCAGTAATACCATGGTGGTCCTTGAATCCTGTAAGCCAACCATGAGAAGCTTTGAATTCTGCTGGTACATTGATCTTTGCTGCTACCTCGAGGGCTTTCTTTTGCAATAAATTTCTACTTATGGGAATATCAGCCAAACGCTTAGACTGAAACCACAATTAAAGAGGTTTTTCTAATTTGAAAAATCGTTCTTCTTGCATGCGTGTTGGAAGAGCTTGGTCCAGCTTCAGTCAAAGCAACTTTTATTTCTTCTTTCTTCTTTAAAATTGTGTTGAGGGTAGAGTATGGTATACCAATACATTGAGTTAGTCTTCCACCTTGCATCAGGATTGGCATCTGCCGTCCAAATAATTTTGAGCTTTTCCTCTACCAAAGGAGCTGTCTATTTCTGACTTATTTTAAGAAACACGATGAAATATAAGTGACCTATGAACAGCGTACTGCTGAATAGAGATCTGCATGGGCCGATTTTCCTTCACAGCACTCGGGCCGGGCCCGGGCCGTACCTTATTTCTGAAGGCTCAGGCCAGGACGGGCCTAACTTATTTTTTCTGTACTGAGTCGGGATTGGTTTCATTCCTAGTCTTCACAGCCCAAAATTTTCAGACCTAGTTTTGACGCAGCCCGTATGAAAATCATTGTCTCAGCTTGGCCAGATAGATCCATTCAAAGATCAGTTAAATTAGGTCTGGCCCAAAAAGTTTTGCAAAAAATGCATACATTTTTAAATTACCATTATTCTACACCTAAACATTAAAATTTATTCTTTTTAAAGAATAGTGTATTTCTACGCTTATTAAATATAGCTAAATTAAAATATAGTAAAACGTGTGAAAAGGAACCTGCCTATGACGGAACCCTGTTTGAAACTGAAAAACGTGTTGATCCATGCAAAATTAATATACTAATATGTAAGAAAAGAATATATGATACATTTACATTTGCTAAGAAGGGAACTTGTCTGTAACACATTTTTTTTTTCTTTTGTACGCAATTCCGTCTTGAAAGATTTTACTGTATAGCATTTTTCAGATTTTTAACATACATGGAATATGGATTAACAATATTAATGATAACTTAAACATTTACATACAAGAAATAGAGATTCGTTAAAAAAATAAATATTGCACTCTGTATTACTTCTATAAAAATGAAGATTATAAACATGAGAAAAAAGTTAAGATAAATATTTTTGGTCAGAGCTACCTCGTATGAGACAAATTTTTTAACCAAATCGACGTAAAAATCAATGTTTTGTAAAAATTCACTCAGGTCATTTTTTTTTTTTTCTCGGGCCGAGATTTTAACTTTTTTTCGGGCTAGACCACTGTTTCTTTTTCTACGGGCCGGGCCGGGCTCGGCCGAACTTTTAATTTTTTTATCGGGGCGAGCCGAATTTTTTTTTCGATGAGTCAGGCTGGGCCCGGGCCTGGAAATTTCGGCCGTGCAGACCTCTATTGCCGAACGCATATCCATGTTGTTGCCCAAAATAACTGCCATATTCGGACCAGGCTCAGTATTACTCTATCATATTTAAAAGGACCAGTCGTCGTTCCCCATTGGCTAACAATAACCGGTTTTAGCTTTTGTTTGGTTTACGAGCACATAATGGTGGAGATGCTTGAGCCTGTATTATAGGAGTTCCAGCCGAAGTCAGGCGATCGCATGGCTGTGGCGGTAAAGCAAAACATGAGAGGGGAAAGGAAAGCAGGGGCCATGGCCAACATTTCTACCCCCCCCCCCACCTGTCATATATTCCATTTTTTGTCATTGCTAGTTAAGTTCCCAGAAACTCCAGAGCAGTAGTCGGCAAGGGGTAGAAAAGTTTCGAAAAAAAAATTTCTGCAAAACATGTGTATACATAGGGACACAAAAACGAAATGCATAACTGAGGGAAATGTGTAACTTAACTAATTTTCAATGGCAAATGGTCGGGACCACTGAGTTTAAATGTATAACTGTGGGAAACGTACAATTCAGGTAATGTATAACTGGAGTTCCACTGTATTGTATAATGCCATATATTAAAACATATAAAAAAAAAAAGAAAATTATATCTAGTTTGTATTGAATATGTTCAGTTGCAATGTAAAGTGTTCTACTGTAGATTTTTTATTATATGGTTGTCACAGGTATCAAAATACTTACCGTATTTTTGGGCGTATGAACCGCGATGCATACGAGTTTGAAAGTATAAAATATTCTAAGTGCGGCTCTTACGCCAGGGTGGCGGATACGGTGATTTTTTTCCCTTTTACAGCAATGTCTTTTTTTTTTTTTTTTTTTGTCAAAGCGATATTTTATGATGCCATTTTCCCCCCTTTGATCAATAGTTTCATGCTCTCGAATTGGTACCAAAATATTAGAAAATGTCCGTAAACCACAGATGTCCAAAGAAATGTTATTTGTTTTGTTTATTTTTAAACAATCAGCGGGATGAATAACGTTTGTCTCACTGGTTCTCAAGTTAAAAATGATTACATTTTCCGTCCATCCATCAATAATTACTTTACTCTCTGGATACCGGAATGCACAGCTGTCACGAGCTTTTCTTCTAATAAACCCCCTTTCCTTCCACTTGCAAAGCAAAACTGCTCACAGAGTGCTCCCTCTGTGAAATTACTGGTCTCTAACTAGAGAAATCTCAAATCAAGGCATAGAACTTTTGTAGAATGGGTCTCCTAATACATAATAAAAACACTGGAGAGCAAGATTTTTTCTTTTTTTTTTCAGTACCGGACTCTATAAACTCGGCCCCTAAAATAGAGGCCGTACCTGATTCGACCAGACAAAATGAATTCAAACTTTGAAACCAGCCGGGTCAGCAGAATTAGTACAGTTTTTTTGATGAGCCAGGTTGGGCAATAAACAGAATAAACGGTCCTGACCAATATAACAAATTAAGTGGGACGACTTCCGCGATATAAATATTGGGCTATTTTGCTCATGCAAAAACACCGGCTCGTTAATGTAAATCCTAAGAAAGATTTTTTTTTTTTATAAAATATGTCGTTCGCATTCCATTATTTTTAAATGATCTTTTTTGCATTGGATACCTGAAGTCGGTCTCTACAAAGAGTCATTTTTACTTTTTCGATTGTGTTTAGAGGGTTTTTTTTTTCTTTTTACTAGAATAATTTCACTTACAAAACTGATTCTGAAAATCAAAGTATACTACGATAAACTTCTGTAAACAAAATCGAAAAAGGGTCGAGATCGACCTCAGCTATTCGACGCAAAATAAATAAATAAATAAATCATTTAAGCATATTGAAATGCGAACCATGTATTTAAAAAAAAATTCTTCCATAGGATTAACATTAGCGAATGGCCGTTTACCCTTGAGTGAAGTAGCCAATCCATAGGGGGGGGAAAATCGGTCCGTACAAAAAATAATTAATTAATTAATTAATGGCCTGGCATAAAAGCTAAAAGTTTGGCCTGGCCCGGAAAACATTTAAAATCTCGGCCCGACCAGACTGAATTTCTTCAAAACATTGATTTTTATGCTGATATGGTTGAAAATTGTTTTGTACGAAGAGCTCTCAACAAAAATACTTATTTTATCTTTTATTTTTCATGTTTATAATCTTTATTTTTAAAGAAGCGCCTAATAAAATCACTCAAGTACGCATTTATAACTAAAAAGCAAACGTAATTTTATTATCTCTTGACTCTACTAAAAGATAAACACACTTGATTTCAAATTCACCCCATCTCCTCGCCCCTCAGACTGAGTGTTCTGACACATTACCCTATGACCTTAACGTGTAGTTGGCTAATAGTTTCTGTTTTGTTTCTTTGAAAAGAACTTTGAATGCAGTAGAAAAAAGAGATAACGAGATAAGAGATTTTTTTAATGCAAAGTGCATTTTCTTCTCTTTCCTTAAACTTATGATACATATCTTCATTATAATTATCATCATAATAACTTATGATGGAAAGGAAAGTCTAAATTCTGAGCAAGAAATATTTTTAAAACTTACAAAATTATTTTTAAAAATGAACAAGAAAAGATGCATATGTAGCAAATAAAAAATAAAATCTGCCACAAACCGAATCAATGAAACAGTTATCAATAGGTGAACTGCTAAAAAAAAAGAAAGAAAGAAAAAGAAAAAATGAGCGTTTCTAGTTATCCTAAAGTGGTTTCAGCAGTGTGAGATCTGCACGGGCCGGGCCATACTCTTTTCTGAAGGTTCTGTCCGGGCCGGGTTAGGGCATTACTTTTTACGAAATTACTTTCCTAACAACCCAATAGTTAAAATTATATTAAAATTAAGTGCTCGCACAAATAATGCACTGCTATTGTCTCTCTTTTATTTTACAATAAAATAAAATCACAGAAATAAAAAGGTTTTCCATCTCTTATTTTCTAAAAGCACAGTATTGAGAAAGTATATAAATAAATAAATAATAAAAACACATGCTCCCCCCCCCCAAAAAAAAAAAAATTCTAGCATCGACTAAAAAGAAAAAAATCTCTCAAATTCAATGATTAATATCCCTTTTAAAAATTCAAATTCAAAGAGAGACTCCACCAGATCAAAAATGGCTTTCACACCAAGTCTGCCAAAAACTTAACAAAATCAAAATTATTCCTTCCTCTGATACCCTTTAGTAAAACACATGTTTTACTTTTCATCCCAGAATATCTCATCTACTAAAATGACCATTTATCAGCACAACAAATTACATGCTTTAAGTTATATCACTAGTGTTAAAAAATATTTTCTCTTTGTATTGAATGACAGCAGTTGCAGTATTAAAATCAGCAGTAATGAGTATTTGCAATAAAATAATTGTCAAACTCTATATTGTTTCTCTGAACTGTTTTAACAGTCATAGAAAAATGCAGCCTTCTTTTCTAATGAATGGCAGATGTTTTCTAGTGACTTGGACTCTGATTGGTTGCTTGCAAGATTGCTTCTTTTACTCATAAGAGCTTTACTCATTTTTCTGCAGCTGATGATACTTACAAGCCACTGAAGGCTTCCAAAGACATGAAAGGAAGAATTTTCACTGGCTTCGGTTGTTTTTTGTTTCTTCTGCCTTTGGCATGTCATAATAATTACAATTGCATTTAAAATATTTTTTTTTAATTTGAAAGTACATTTTTAAGCTCTTTTAAAAAAAAATTAATATAGAAAACAAATTTTATTTTTATTATAAATATGTATTTCTAAAAAACTATTGTTTCAGTTTTTTTAAAATACTTTGCAGGTAATGCATTCAAATTTAACAGGGACATTCCGTTAATCTGTTACTAAATAATAAACTATAAAACAATAACATTGTTATTTATCCTAATGCATTAAATAATGCCCACCTCTAAGCTAAACTTAACTCTTGTAAACAATTCTATAAATATATATTTTATTTGTTTTATAAATTATTTACTTATAATTTTATTTTGTTTGTATGAGTGCTTACTTGAAGTTTTATCTCTAATACCTTGTCATTTATTTTCATTTCTTTTAGGAAATGCAGTCAAAGATTAATACTTGGCCTTTGAAACAGCCCTTGAATCCAGGATTTTGAAAAAGAAGTTTTATATTTTTAGAATTATAATTGTATATTGAAAGAAATACTCAGAATATTTTGTATAAGATTGTTATATTGTTATATTTGTATATAAGTATTACCCAGATTTTATATATCCTGAATTACTAACAGGCTCAAAAGTTTTAATGTTCTATTTTATTATATTGATATTAAAAATAAGTGCTTATGCTGGTTTTTCCATACATTTTTTTTGACTGATAAATTTTAAAGTTGTTCATGAAATATTTATTCATATTCTTTTTTTTTTTCATTTTCTCGGTCATATTACAGTTTTAATTACTTAGACAATGTTAATTGTATTGAAGTATACAGTGTTCTATATTCATGAGAATGTGACATCACTATTTGCAGGAGTGGAAAATCTGTGTTACTTGTCTAAAACTACCTAAAAAAATGTTGTTCACACTGGTAGAGGGGGGGGGGGGGATTAATTTCTTATCTTTGTCGCATCCTCTAAAAGTCTATATGTAAAACCAATATATAAAACAATTAGGTGATGTAAAAATCTCAAATTATTTATTCATTTGTTATATTAGACTATTATTCATTAGTTACATTATGCTTATGTCTGCTGGATTGGAGTAAATTACAATTTTTGCCAAATATGTACAAAATCCTCCTTTTATTTATGAATAATATACAGTAGAGCACTGATTATTGGAACTCCAATTAACCAAACTTCCAATTATCCGAACAACAAATTTCTCTGAAATTTTTTAAAAACCGAACTTCTAATTATCCAAACAGCCTATTTCTCTCAGAAATTTTTTTAAAACGAACTTCCAATTATCTAAACACCATATTAGACCTGGATATCAGATTTTAAATGATTATGAGATTGGGGATGAGATTGAAGACGAGAAAGAAATTGAAGAAAATGAAAACGAATGCTCTGTAAATGACCAGGTCCATCACATACCGAAGACTTTGAATGTTTGGAAACAGTTATGAAATGGCTCGAACAGCAGAAGAACGCTGATCCTATTCATCTAGCATATTTAAGAAGAATTCGAGACATGACAGCGTTGAAAAGAATGACTTCTTTGAAACAAGCAACAATCAAACGCTTTTTTGCTTAAATTATAATATCTGGAGTTCAGCAAATGATATAATAAAGTAAACAACAATAACAACAAAAAATTAAAAAGACAAAAATCATTTTTTAAACATGCAAGCATTAACTAGTGCTGTCAGTCCGAAGCATGGATAAAATGTGAAGATTTTAGTTTAGTCAGGAACATCCCTTAAATTTGATAGATACCAAACACTGGTTTTCTCATCGCCTCCTATTTATCATAATTTCATACCACAATCATTTTTTTTTATTTACAAATTCATATTTTATTTTTTATTTATTACTTCATTATAATATCTCATAATATCAGTAATAAATGTTTCTAAAACTTAACTTACGTTTTTACTTCATTTCCGGACTGTATCTATCAGTTTTACATAATGTATTGGTCCTGTAACGTCAATAGCTATCTCTATCTTTTTCCGTTCACGGACTCCATTTTCTTTGCAACCTGCATCGGCAAAACCACGTTTCAAAGTGATTACGTATTTCCGTAACAATATTTTTCCCGCCAGATGGTGACTGACAATATCGTATCTATTATCGAATTTATCATCGAATCTAGCTTTTGCATCGATTCGATGCCGTTCTGTGATTGGTCCGTTTCGTGGTCTCTGCTCTGAAACGTCGATTTCAATCCTAGCCATTTCATATAAATAAATGATCCGGACATCATTAGTTTGCATTTTTATCTTCCTTTAAATGGAAGTAACTTTTCTTGACACTGAATGTTGGCTGGTCCAACATTCTGGAAGTATTGATTAACATACTTGTTATTTTATTTTAAGTATGAGTTTATTTTTAAATAGTTGTAAATCTTAAAGTAATGTCTGAAAAATATGTCTTCAAGCCTTCTGCAAACCGCCATTGTTATGGCGTGTTGTTATGTGCACAAGAACCACTGCTGTGTTAATCTTCATATTGATTACTTGCTGTATCATCATCTAGTGTCATCGAAGTGAAATAAATGTTTTTCGTTAACTTTGCTATTATGCATTTTGTTTTATTATCCTAGTTAAGAGATCGTTTTTCATATATGCTCATTTAAATATTTTCACTTCCAATACGTCCTATTTACCAGCCTTTACCTCCACTGGGCTTTTCTGCATGTTTAAATAGACTGTTAGGTATATAAACCACACAGGTTATATTACGTCCAAGAATATGGGTTATGGGCGGACATAACCTAGGAAGTGTATGAGCTAATCGATCTCATAGGATAAAATGAAATATTATTTGCAATAAACCTGAACTTTTCCTGAGTTATCAAAACAAATTTTTACTTTAAATGCTGGTTATTGAAATTTTTTTTTTTTTCAACGAACTTATATTAGTTACAGGATTCTTGCATATTTCAACGAATTCTCTTTAGTTATAGGATTTTTGCATATATTAACGAACTTTATTCCGAATTTGATGATTTTTCTACAATAGACTGGTTTACTTTACTGATTGATGATGAATTTTTCGTTTAGATATATTACTTTTCTTCAACTTTAAAAATTTTTTTAAGAAGTTAAAGGCACAGGTGAAGATAACGGACAAAAAGCTCGGGGGGGGGGGGGGGGGGGGGCGCGGTAGCACTTCTGGTACTTAAAATATTTTTGGCTGTGTTTAAAATTTTTTTCCCATGATGGCCACAAATATAATAGATAAACTTAGTTCAAGGAACTATGCTACATGGTGTAGCGATATGAAATATTTGTTGTTAGAAAAAGGCCTGTGGGATATAATAAGTTTAAAACAGACGGTACCTGAAGTTAGTACGAGTGTTACTGCCAATATGGTTAATCAATTTACCTCCTGTGCAAACAAGGCTCTTTCCTTGATTTTTCTTAATATAGAGCCAGAATTTAAGCGATTAATTGATGATTGTCAAGAACCAGTTGCAGCTTGGGAAAAATTGCACAAAAATTTTCATCCAGATTCACGTACTCATCATATGTCCTTGTTTAATGAGCTTATGGAAGAAAGGATAAGATATGGTGAATCTATAAATCTTTTTGCGACAAGGTTGAAGAAAATTTACCAAGAAATTAAGTCTATAGATAAAAATTTTGCTGAATGTTACTTAAGTTACCAATTCCTGCGTTTTCTACCGTCAAATTACGACACTTTAGTACAACAGATATTGGCTAAACCTGCGGATATATTTAAATTTGATTTGGTGGTCGATGAACTGGTGGCTGAAGAGACCAGACAAAAGTTGCGTGATCGAGATAATGCTAAACAAGTGAACATCTCCAATACAGTAAAAGTGCAGAAATCGTTTAATGGAAAATCTCATTTTCGAAAATATCAAAGAAAAAGATGTTGGAAATGTGGCAAATTGGGTCATTTACAGACCAATTGCTTTTCAAAGTCTCCAAATAACCAGTTTCGTCACAGAGATGTTTCTCCCTCTTCATATTCTCGACGTGGTCACTCCTCAAGCCGATCCAGTTCTCGTAATCGCTACTTCAAACAGTCTCCCGAGAGGTACCGCAGTGATACTTCATATTCTAGCCCACCGGATGATGATTCCAACTCCATTTCTAGTTCCTACGACTCATCTCCTAGAGGTCTTAGAGGTTCCAGAGAACGAAGCAAGAATCCCAGGCACAAGCATACTAGACGTTCTTCTCCATATGTTTCTAATGACAGAGGTGGTGGCTCTCGCTCGAAGTTATCAAAAAGTACATGTAAGTCAAATCTTTTTATCTCACATTCTAGTTTGAGTAATGTTGTAAATGATTGTGACTGGATTTTAGACACGGGAGCGAGCCATCATTTCTGTAATAATAAAAATTTGTTTTCTAATTTTCAGGAACAAAATGATGAAATGTCAGTTGCCGTAAAAAATGTACTATTTCCCATAAAGGGTAAAGGGGAAGTTAAACTTCGTTTTGGTCAAAGGGTTTTTACCTTGTGTAACGTAATGTATTCTGATCAGTTACGTAGAAACCTTATTTCTGGTCACTTCCTCAGTTAGATTTAAATGGTTTGACCTTTCAGGGTCATAATGGTGAGGTGAAAGTCCGTCGGGGGGCCGAGTACTTGTTTAGTGCATATTTAAAAGATCGAATTTATAAGCTGTATCCAAAAATTCCAATCTCTGTTCATAAATCTGTTAAATTTGAAACTTCTGCCGTTAAACAGGACGAGAAAATGTTATATTGGCACCGCAAATATGGTCACATAAGTCCTTCTTTAATTGCACATACAAGCCGTAAGCAAGGCGTACGTGGCTTACCAGGACTAAAAGAGACCAATTTATTTTGCGAATCATGTAAATTTGGCAAGTTAAAGAATATTTCACATAAATTTAACAAGAATATCCGCTCTAATCATCCACTTGAGCTTCTGTATGCAGATTTGTGGGGTCCATGCCGTATAGAAGGAAGAGGTGGTGAACGTTACTTTTTGTCAATTATTGATGACTTTTCCCGCCGTGTGTCAGTTTACCCATTAAAATTGAAATCCGACACGTTTGATGTCATTAGAAAGCATATTATACGGGCAGAAACATACCTGAATAGGAAAGTCAAGAGCTTTCAGACTGATAACGGTGGGGAGTTCGACAACATTTCTTTTACGCGTTTTTTTGATGAAAAGGGTATTCGCCACGAGTTCATGAATTCGTACACGCCACAGCAAAATGGCGTTGCGGAACGTTTCATGGCTACGGCAGCAGACGGGATTAGAACATTACTAATTGATAGTAATTTAGACCCAAAATTCTGGCCAGAGGCTTTAAAATTCTTTGTATACAGCTGGAATAGAATCTGTCCAAAACTTCTGGGGAAAACGCCTTTCGAACTTTATGGTAATAGAAAGCCATCTGTCCGGCATTTAAAGCCGTTTGGTACGGAAGCATATGTTAAAATTCCAAAGCAAAGGTCGTGGAAACTGGAAGCACGTGCCAGAAAGGGATTTTTGGTAGGGTACGCATTTCGTACACGGGGTTATAGAATTTGGATACCAGAAACAGATGATATTGTTGAATCTTCAAATGTGTATTTTAATGAATGTACAACTGGGGTAAGACGCAGTGTAGCTGTACTGGGCACCGATGATTATGCCCTCTTCCCTCCCAAAGCTGAGGTTAATCGAGATGTTGCCGTTGAAGATGAACCTGAGGCTATCCCAGGTCCTTCCGGCAGTTCTCAAGATTACCCGCTTGGGAGGGGGGAGGACAAGGATTCGGGGTCCAGTGACACTATTCAGCCAACTATTCTTAAAGATGTTTGTTGGCTTAGAAAACCTGTCATGCATAGAAAAAAAGATCGTATAGACATCTATTACTATGAAATGGGTAAAAACGACAGGTTACGTTCTTTAAATGAAGTAAAGAAATACTGTGAAGAAAACAATATTCTATTTAAGCCTGAAATCTTTGATTTTACACAGGCCAATTCTTATTCTGGTATAGTCCCCATTCCTGAAGAATCCTCTCCTTCTGATAGTGAAGATGACAATTCTAGCGAGTCTAGTTTTTCACATATATCCGCATGACTAGCTAACAATAGTGAAACTCCCAGAACATTTAAGCAGGCATGCAGATCAGAACAGAGCTCGATCTGGTGGGAAGCAATGAAGCTCGAAATGAAGGTTATGAGAGACCGTGGAGTTTGGCATTTGGAAGAATTACCGGTACATGTCACTCCAGTAGGTTGCCGGTGGGTTTACATGACGAAACGGGATGAATTTGGACGGATCGCCAGGCACAAGGCTAGACTTGTTGCCCAAGGGTTCAAACAAATAAAGGGAGAGTCCTACGAAGAGACTTTTAGCCCTGTTGTGAACTTTGGCGTTATCCGATTCTTTTTCTCCCTTCTTGTTTCGTGTAGCGGGTGGTCACACACTCAGTGTGACGTGACCTGCGCCTACCTGTATGCACCACTGAGTGAGGACGTGTATATGAACCAACCCCCCGGATTCTCAGAGCCTGGAAAAGAGCATTTATATTGCAAACTAGATCGCGCTTTGTATGGTTTGCATCAAAGTGGGAGAGAGTGGTTCATGGAAATTCATAAAGCTTTACTACAGATTGGTTTTAAGAAATTTTCAACATGTAATTGTGTTTATATTTTTAATTCTAATATTTTATTACTATTGTATGTGGATGACATAGTGATCTTTGGAAAAACTCAAAAGCTTATAGATAACATCTTAAAGAAATTAAAAGAAAGATTTGATATAAAGGAACTGGGTAGAACTAGAAAGCTATTAGGTGTTGAATTTGAAGATACTCAATCAGGAGTTATCATACACCAGCAAAACTACATTCAAGATGTATGTAATAGATTTAGTTCTTTTAAAATTCCAGTCTCATCATTGCCTATAAGTAAAGGTATTATTTTTTCAAGATCCAGTTGTCCAGTATCCGATCATGACATTCAGGAAATGTCCCATTTTCCTTACCGTAATTTATTGGGTTGTCTTTCTTTTGTTGTGAACCGTCATTTGCTATGCCGTGAACTTACTGAGCCAGTTTCAGGCGAACCCAGGTATAGTCCATTGGGATGGGTTGCTACGATTGCTAGGATATTTAAAATCTACTATGCATTTTAAGCTGAAACTCTCGTGCAGGTCTAACGATCTCACGATCTTTACTGATGCCGACTTTGCGGCTAACCGAGACGATCGGACCTCGGTTGGCGGTCAAATAGTCATGCTTGACGAGGCTCCCGTCGATTGGCGCACTTTTAAAGAAAAGTGCATCTCGTTATCGACCATGGAGTCTGAATTCGTCGCAATGACTGAGGCCGTCAAGAACCTGGTCTGGTTTGACCGGATACGTCGCGAGTGTGCACAGGAGGGGATCGTACCTGTACTGGGCAGGACAGCTGAGATGAAAGCAGATAATCAAGCAGCAATAGATTTTGTTAAATCTCCTGTGGAAAATTACAAATCCAAGCATATTGACGTTAAGCTGTTTTTTATTCGGGATTTGTTTAATAGGGGGGAATTTTTGCAGTCACGTGCGTAGCAGATCAAACCTGGCGGACATTTTTACCAAGCCATTATCCAAAAATGAGATTTTGAGTTTTATAAAGCTTCTGTTCATGATGGAAAGTACTTATTAGATTTACATATAGTTCATCTCATTTCCATATATAAATTTTTCATATCATATATAAATTTTTCATACATCGTACCCATGTTTATGCTGGTGAATTTTGTTGAATCCTTTTAAGCTTTTTGTTGTTACACTGTACCTAAATGTTGTTAAATTCAGTTTAAAGGATAAGTGTAAACGATTGCTATTTTGATTCCTGTTCATTTGCCAGTATATATTCTTTTCCATGCGTTACCAGCTATCTTGACCATTGTCTAAGTTTAATTGGTTAGAGTTTTTTTAAAAACTTAAAATCAACCATAAATATATCTTAGTAAAAGGGTTTCTTTCTTATAAAACAGCTTTTAAATATTTAAAGAAATCTTATTTTAAACTGTTTGTATCTGTGCTTATACAATGAATTTTCTTATGCATATCATTAATTTGTGTTTATCTATTCTAGGCATCTAGAGCGACACCCAATATTTATGTGTGAGTGATTCCTGGTACCGGGAGACTAATTGTGGTATAAATGTGCCCTTAATTCATTCGCAATGGATTTGTACGTTAGTTTGTTGAAAGAGCCGTCATTTTTGTTGCTTGAGCCTAGATGCCTGGATCTCAACTTCTCATAATTGCTTAAAATTTTATCTATATGAATTGTTTAAAATTGTAATAAAAATATTTTTCAATTGTAACTATTGTGATCAAGACATCTTGGAGAGCTGGTGATAACGTTTCCAAATTGGAAACTTATATTTTTGAAATGGTACGTCATCATTTTCATTTTTGTAATTTAAATTGTATGAGAATTTTGCACTTTTTTAAAGTTAACTTCTTTGTTAGCCTTCTGTTAATCTTCAGTCTGAGATACGTATACCTCTGTCTTTAGGCAAAGAAGATCTGTTATTAGCCAACAAATTGTTTTGAAGAGTTAATTGATTTTTCTCGTTTAGCAAATTCTCTATACATTTACACTTAAACTTTAAAATTTAATTTAACTTGTTCTTTTATGAACTTTCATCATTTAAATTTTTTTTCTAGTCATTTGTTAAAATTGTTAAATTGTTAGTTCATGTTCGAAGTATATTTAAAAACTTCGTTTAAAGTTTTTTGACTTCTACTTTTTTTGAAGTTCAAGTTTTTCAACTTTTCAATTATTGGAGTTGTTTCACGTTTTGGGTTCAGAAATGAACTAGATGTATTTCTTCAAGTTTTCATTTTGAAGCAATCTTAACTTTTCAAATTTAAAATGTTTCACCTTTCAAATTTTCACCTTTTTTAAAAAGTTAAATTTTTTTTTTTGTTCGTTAAATAGTTTTGGTGAGTTGGGTTGAATGGTGATATCTATGGATTTTTCAATCCTTTGCTCTCTGAGTTAACTTTTTTATGGTTATCTCTTTATTTAAAGAGGCAATGAGAGGGGGGGCATTTGATAGATACCAAACACTGGTTTTCTCATCACCTCCTATTTATCATAATTTCATACCACAATCATTTTTTTTTATTTACAAATTCATATTTTATTTTTTATTTATTACTTCATTATAATATCTCATAATATCAGTAATAAATGTTTCTAAAACTTAACTTACCTTTTTACTTCATTTCTGGACTGTATCTATCAGTTTTACATAATGTATTGGTCCTGTAACGTCAATAGCTATCTCTATCTTTTTCCGTTCACGGACTCCATTTTCTTTGCAACCTGCATCGGCAAAACCACGTTTCAAAGTGATTACGTATTTCCGTAACGATATTTTTCCCGCCAGATGGCGACTGACAATATCGTATCTATTATCGAATTTATCATCGAATCTAGCTTTTACATCGATTCGATGCTGTTCTGTGATTGGTCCGTTTCGTGGTCTCTGCTCCGAAACGTCGATTTCAATCCTAGCCATTTCATATAAATAAATGATCCGGACATCGTTAGTTTGCATTTTTATCTTCCTTTAAATGGAAGTAACTTTTCTAGATACTGAATGTTGGCTGGTCCAACATTCTGGAAGTATTAATTAACATACTTGTTATTTTGTTTTAAGTATGAGTTTATTTTTAAATAGTTGTAAATCTTAAAGTAATGTCTGAAAAATATGTCTTCAAGCCTTCTGCAAACCGCCATTGTTATGGCGTGTTGTTATGTGCACAAGAACCACTGCTGTGTTAATCTTCATATTGATTATTTGCTGTATCATCATCTAGTGTCATCGAAGTGAAATAAACGTTTTTTGTTAACTTTACTATTATGCATTTTGTTTTATTATCCTAGTTAAGAGATCGTTTTTCATATAAGCTCATTTAAATATTTTCACTTCCAATACGTCCTATTTACCAGCCTTTACCTCCACTGGACTTTTCTGCATGTTTAAATAGACTGTTACGTATATAAACCACACAGGTTATATTACGTCCAAGAAAATTGTCTGTCCATTTATCCAAACTTTTGCTTATCCAAACTAGAGTCAGTCCTGACTTGTTCGGATAATTGGCGCTCTATTGTATTTTTCTTTTATCAACTATTCCTTAAACCAGTGGTTCCCAAACTTTCTTCATTGTTTCTCACCAATCAAGAATAACTTGCAGTGGCACCTCCCCTCGCCCTCCCAAGCATAGACATGTGTGTTTATTGTTCAACTAATAATAGGTAATACCATATTAATACATGGAAATTATTCCAGAGGGAAACATTCGCCTTGGATACAATATTTCAAATGAAAATCAAATTTCAAAGTAATTGCTTAATAGGCGCAAAGGCCAACATAGTGAAAAAGATTCCAAGCCGGGACTCGAACCCGGGCCATCAGTAAAGCGCACTAACGTTCTACCGACTAAATCACTTGGAACGATACCCAGCAAGGAAAGTTTCTCACTATTATATGTTGGCAAGGCTACAAACGCAGCACAAGATGGAATATTTACCGTGAGCCACCAACCTGAGGCAAACACGGAATATAATTAAATCCAGCATCGATAGAAACTATATTAATACATGGAAATTATTCCAGAGGGAAACATTCACCTTGGATACAATATTTCAAATGAAAATCAAATTTCAAAGTAATTGCTTAATAGGCGCAAAGGCCAACATAGTGAAAAAGATTCCAAGCCGGGACTCGAACCCGGGCCATCAGTAAAGCGCACTGACGTTCTACCGACTAAATCACTTGGAACGATACCCAGCAAGGAAAGTTTCTCACTATTATATGTTGGCAAGGCTACAAACGCAGCACAAGATGGAATATTTACCGTGAGCCACCAACCTGGGGCAAACACGGAATATAATTAAATCCAGCATCGATAGAAACTATATTAATACATGGAAATTATTCCAGAGGGAAACATTCACCTTGGATACAATATTTCAAATGAAAATCAAATTTCAAAGTAATTGCTTAATAGGCACAAAGGCCAACATAGTGAAAAAGATTCCAAGCCGGGACTCGAACCCGGGCCATCAGTAAAGCGCACTGACGTTCTACCGACTAAACCACTTGGAACGATACCCAGCAAGGAAAATTTCTCACTATTATATGTTGGCAAGGCTACAAACGCAGCACAAGATGGAATATTTATGGATATAATAGTGAGAAATTTTCCTCAAATCCCAATACTCGAATATTATAATGCTACAGAATGACTATGTAACATCTATTAATGTATTATTTCTTCCAATATGACCATTACAATCACTTAATATGTTTCAAATATTGCTAGCTCAAATGTTTCAATAAAATGAGTAAAATATATATTTTTCAAATTATGCTTTCTGTACATCAGACTGCCCCTTAAACCATCATTTTGATGCTTTTTAATAATAAATTGGAAACTACTTGAAAGAAAAATTTGAAATTGAGAATTCACATAAAACAGGATATAATAAATAAATCTATCAATAAAATTGTAGGTTACAATTCATATTTTTTTCGAACACTAATATCATAATTCATATTGTAAAATTTTTTAAATTAGAAATTCAGTGTATTTATGGTAATTTTTTTAGTATTATAGCTTATAACCACACAAAAAAATGCTCACATTAGGATTATAATTTCAGGAGATATTAATAAAAATATGAAAATGTAATTTTTAGCGTTAGAAGATCTAAATTTTAAATGTTTATAATTTAAACACTTATCCAAATGACTTGAAATTTTGTTTCTAGGCATAACATGAACCGAAGATTTAAAATATATTATCAAAATTGGGTGCTGACATTGAAAAAAAAAACAAAGTTTGGTCTTGTTTTGATTTGTAGATGGACCCCTAAGTAAATTTTACATGCATCATTTAAAAGTAGACTTTGTTTCTAATTGTTTTTGTACCAGCAACTTTCTTCTATTATAATTAGTTGCAGAGTTAGTAGGGTTTTTTTTTTTTCCCATGACTGTACAGTTCCTTGGAACATCACTTGATTCACAATTTTCTTTTCTTTTTTAATTGTATCATTTAATGTCAATAGAGATACTTTCGTAGAAACATCAACAGGATACAAATTTTCTTTAACCATTTTGATTGTAATATTCTTTAACGTTAAAGGAGATACATTCATAGACACATAAGGTAAACTTAAATTTTCGTTTTAGGTGTAAGGTTATTAATAGGAAAAGAACATTTGGATGGTCTAAGAGATTTAGTTGGAATTTCATCTGTCAGAGAATATTTTTGGTAGAAAACCCATTACAGAGATGGCCATGGGAGATTGTCTTTTCGCTTAATTTCGTGTCTGTAGGTTTATTCTCAGGACTAGAATTTCTAATTGCTTCTTCAGCCCCAAGTAAATTCTGAAATTCTTCATTTTGTTGCTATTATTGGCAATTTTTTCATCTGCATTTTTGTCTACAGAATCGTCAAAAATTCCTTTTTCCATTTCCGACTTCTTGCATATGTGATAAAAAAAGATCATGGTATTAAAGTATCCATTCTTTTTTTTACATTTCTCTCTCCTAAGCCCAAATGCAAATAGGGGTTTTGGTTATACTGTTGAAGACCGTTTCGCAGTCATATATATAAAATATCCGAAATTTTTCATCAGGTGCTTTATTTATAATTTAATGTCAATAGAGATACATTCGTAGAAACAACAAATGGATTAAAACTTTCTTTAACTGTTTTAATTGTAACATACTTTAATGTTAAAAAATGTACATTCATAAGAACATCAGATGAACCAAAATTTTCATTTTAAATTTTGGTTTATTATTAATATGAATGGAATTTCAGATGTTCAGATTTTAGTTGGAATTTCTTGAGCCAGAAAAAAAGGTTTCTGTAGTAAATGTATTACAGAGAAGGCCACGGAACATTGTTTTTTCCTCTAATTTCATGTCGGTAGGTTTTTCCTCGGAGTAGAATTTCCAATTGCTTCTTCTGTCCCAAGTAAATTCTGAAATTCTCTATTCAATTCTTATTATTTGCAATTTTTTCATATGTGTTTTTGTCTACAGAAACATAAAAAATTCCTTTCTCCATTTCTGTCTTCTTGCATAAAAAACCGTTTGAGAGTTATAGATATAAAAAAAAAATTCCATTTTCTACTTCTCGCATTTGTTGTAAGTTTGAGGGTCATGGACCATTTAAGACCGAGGAATCATGACCATTTGAAGGTCATAGTTATAAAATATCCATTCTTTTTTTTCATATTTCTCTCCCCTATGCCCAAATGTAAATGGGGTTTTGGGTATACCATCGAAGACCATCTCACAGTCATATAAATAAAATATCCAAAATTTTTCATCAGGTGCTTTGTTATATATAATTTAATGTCAATAGAGATACATTCGTAGCAACATCAAATGGATTAAAACTTTCTTTAGCTGTTTTAATTGTAACATTCTTTAATGTTAAAAGATGTACATTCATAGAAACATAAGATGAACCAAAATTTTCTTTTTAAATTTAGGTTTATTATAAATATGTATGGAATTTTGGATGTTCTAAGCATTTAAGTTGGAATTTCTTCAGCCAGAAAAGTTGTTTTTGTAAGAAAAATATTACAGAGAAGGCCACTAAACATTGTCTTTTCTGCTAATTTCATGTCGGTAGGTTTTTCCTCAGAGTAGAATTTCTAATTGCTTCTTCTGTACCAAGTAAATTCTGAAATTCTCCATTTTATTCTTATGATTTGCAATTTTGTCTACAGAAGTGTAAAAAATTTCTTTATCCATTTCCAACTTCTTTCAAATATAATAAAAAAAACATTTGCGAGTCACAGTTATAAAATTTATTTTTGCATATTCTACTTCTTGCATTTGTTGTAAGTTTTAGAGTCATGGACAGTTTGAGGACCGAGGTGTAATGACCATTTGAGGGTCATACTTATAGAATATCCATTCTATTTTTTTTACATTCCTTACTCATATGCCCAAATGCAAATGGAGTTTTGCGTATACCATTGAAGACCGTTTCACAGTCATATAAATAAAATATCCAAAATTTTTCATCAGGTGCTTTGTTATTAATCATTTAATGTCAATAGAGATACATTCGTAGAAACATCAAATGGATTAAAACTTTCTTTAACTGTTTTAATTGTAACATTCTTTAATATTAAAAGATGTACATTCGTCGAAACATAAGATGAACCAAAATTTTCATTTTAAATTATTGTTTATTATTAATATGAATTGAATTTGGATGTTCTAAGCCCTTTAGTTAAAAATTCATCAGCCAGAAAAGTTTTTTCTGTTCAAAACGTATTATAGTGAAGGGCCATGGGTCATGTTTTTTTCCACTAATTGCATGTTGGTAGGTTTTTTCTTGGCACTGAATTTCTAATTGCTTCTTCTGTCCCAAGTAAATGCTGAAATTCTCCATTTCATTCTTATGATTTGCAATTTTGTCTACAGAAGCGTCAAAAATTCCTTTTTCCATTGCCAGCTTCTTGCATATATAATAAAATCCACTTGAGGGTCATAGTTATAAAAAAAAAAAATCCATTTTCTACTTCTCACATTTGTTGTAAGTTTGAGAGTCATTGACCATTTGAGGACTGAGGAGTAATGACCGTTTGAGGGTCATAGTTATAAAATATCCATTCTTTTTTTTACATTTTTCTCTCCTGTGACCAAATGCAAATGAGGTTTTGGGTATCACGTGAAAGACAGTTTCACAGCCATATAAATAAAATATCCAAAATTTTTCATCAGGTGCTTTGTTATTAATCATTTAATGTCAGTCGAGATACATTTGTAGAAACATCAAATGGATTAAAACTTTCTTTAAATGATTTAATTGTAACATTCTTTTATGTTAAAAAATGTACATTCGTAGAAACATAAGATGAACCAAAATTTTAATTTTAAATTTCAGTTTATTATTAATGTGAATGAATTTCAGATGTTCTAATCCCTTCAGTTAAAAATTTATCAGCCAGAAAAGTTTTTTCTGTTGGAAACGTATTACAGTGAACGGTCACTAATTGCATGTTGGTAGGTTTTTCCTTGGCATTGAATTTCTAATTGCTTCTTCTGTCCCAAGTAAATGCTGAAATTCTCCATTTCGTTCTTATGATTTGCAATTTTTTCATCTACAATTTTGTCTACAGAAGAGTCAAAAATTCCATTTTCCATTTCCAACTTCTTGAATATATAAAACAACTTCACAGTCATAATTATAATTTTTTTTTTCCATTTTCTACTTCTCTCATTTGTTGTAAGTTTGAGAGTCATGAACTATTTGAGGACCAAGGTGTAATGACCGTTTGAAGGTCATAGTTATAAAATATCCATTCTTTTTTTTAACATTTCTCTCTCCTTTGTTCAAATGCAAATGAGGTTTTGGGTATAACGTCGAAGACAGTTTCATAGTCATATAAGTAAAATATCCAAAATTTTTATCAGTTGCTTTGTTATTAATCATTTAATGTCAGTTGAGATACCATTCGTAGAAACATCAAATGCATTAAAACTTTCTTTAACTGTTTTAATTATAACATTCTTTAATGTTAAAAAATGTACATTCGTAGAAACATAAGATGAACCAAAATTTTCATTTTAAATATTGGTTTATTATTAATATAAATGGAATTTCAGATGTTCTAAGCCCTTAAGTGAAATTTGACAGCCAGAACAGTTTTTCTGTTGGAAACGTATTACATTGAAGGGCCATTGGTCAGAAATCACGGGTCACTAATTGCATGTCAGAATTCATGGGTCACTAATTGCATGTTGGTAGGTTTTTCATTGGCATTGAATTTCTAATTGCTTCTTCTGTCCCAAGTAAATGCTGAATTTCTCCATTTCATTCTTATGATTTGCAATTTTTTCATCTACAATTTTGTCTCCAGAAGAGTCAAAAATTCCTTTTTCCATTTCCAACTTCTTGAATATACAAAACTGCTTCACAGTCATAATTTTTTTTTAAAAAATTTCCATTTTCTACTTCTCTCATTTGTAGTAAGTTTGAGAGTCATGGACCGTTTGAGGACCATGGTGTAATGGCAGTTTGAGGTTCATAGTTATAAAATATAAATTCTTTTTTTTTTTTAACATTTCTATCTCCTGTACCCAAATGCAAATGAGGTTTTGGGTGTCATGTCGAAGAGAGTTTCACAGCCATACAAATAAAATATCCAAAATTTTTCATCAGTTGCTTTGTTATTAATCATTTAATGTCAGTCGAGATACATTCATAGAAACATCAAATGGATTAAAACTTTCTTTAACTGTTTTAATTGTAACATTCTTTAATGTTAAAAAATGTACATTCATAGAAACATAAGATGAACCAAAATTTTCATTTTAAATTTCGGTTTATTATTAATATAAATTGAATTTCAGAGTTTGTTCTAAGCCCTTAAGAGTCATTCCATGTAAGAATCACCCAGAATCGGGGATCTGTGATTAAATGGTAAACAGATTCATGTGATTTTTTTTTTCTCAGTGAGATGACCATTAGAAAGAAAGAAATCCTGAATATTAATGCCATGGTACCATTAGTTTTCATTTGGTGGGGGGTCAAAGGTCAGAGCGCCTCTTGAAAAATTCAAATTTCATGTTTTGCATAGTATTTTTCATAGTATGCATTGAAGTTATCCCATAAAACAAATTGCATGGTTGTATTATGTAAGGTTGGCCCTTTGCTTTTTTTCAAAATTTCACTATAGTTTTGACACATGTAGCTCTTTGCATTGAAATCATCCCATCATTTTTAACTGCTGAATGCTTCCCTATGATGAAATGAAACACAGAAAAGTAGGCCCCACCATGGGCAGACTTTAATGCATTCCTATATTTTATGCCAAATTGCCAAAAAAACATATTTTTGCCTATATTAAGTGATGTATATTAGACATGCATTAAAGTCAGAAGCTTCTACAATAATAATAGAAATGTAGAATAACTATTCACCTTTCAAAATCACCAAACAGAATCATGGGCACTAAAGCAGTTTTCATGGGGTAATGGAAATTGCATTGTAATATAATTGGGAAATACGCTTCCACGATCATAACCAAGAATAAGAATACTTACAATTATTTCTGAAATGCATATTTTTTTTATTCTAACATGAATTTCCACATGTATAACAATAAATATTTTTAATATGTTTTTGTTACAGGCAGTGAAGATTTTTTAATGAAGTGAAAAGAAGCATGTAAACTAGATTATTATTAGCTACTTCAGTTTTGCTGCATACTGTCTGTTTGAAAGTAAGACTGTTTTTAAAAGTTATTTTAAACATGGATGAATATTCCTTATGCAAGTTATCAAATAAATGTGCTTGTGGGCCATATACTGCTACGAAATCAAGTAGATTATTTCCAGTTTCTGAACTCACCAGGCATAACGATTTGACATGGTAATGAAAAAAAAATGTACCTCCAGAAAATATTTCTGAAAAAGATCTCATAGAAAATCAAACTACCCTAGAGCTTGAGGATATGATTTGTGCAAATCACAGATACAAATTTGGAACATTTTGGACACCACCTTGCTATTGCGAACATCCTAATCATAAAATCAAGGGTAAGAATGGGCATGGATTTGAGACCTTATACATTTTTGAAATATAAAGCACTGTGCTCAGAATTTGGTTCGTTCGCAGTTGGAGGAGTATTATGCAGGATGTTGGCAATAGCGAGGTGATGCCCAAAATGTTCCAAATTCGTATCTGTACTTTCCACAAATCATATCCTCAAGTTCTAGGGTAGTTCCACTTCAATTTTATATGAGATCTTTTTCAGAAATATTTTCTGGAGGTACATTTTTTCCCCCTGTACCATGCCAAATCGTTTGGCCTAATAAGTTCAGAAACTGGAAATAATCCACTTGATCTTGTAGCAGCGCACAAATACGTGCAAACATGACACAAAAAATCCCATACGATCGTTTCGAGGACTCCGGGATTCCCAGTGAGGAAAAAACAAACAAAAAAAAAAAAAAACAAGAATTAAAATGGGTTCGAAGAACCCCTCGGTTATAGCCCCGAATACTGGCTTATGGAATGATTGAAAGGGTGAAAACAAGTTTATATATCCTAAAGAATATATCCTAGAGTTTATATATATCCTAAAGAAATGACATAATGAACCAGAACTAACTGAAAAAAGAAGTCACTGCGCAGGATCCCTCCATACGGGGGGGATCCGGGAATCCTCGAAATGATGGTATGGGATTTTATGTGTCGTGTTTGTACATATTTGTGCGTTAAATTGTTGTTAAAAATTTTAACTTTTGCATTAAAATTCGCACAAAGTGTTTGATTTATGCTTATATCATCATCTAGTTTACATGCTTCTTTTTACTTCATTAAAGCATCTTCACTGCCTGTAACAAAAACATATTAAAATATTTATTGTTATACATGTGGAAATTCATGTTAGAATAAAATAATTATGCATTTCAGAAATAATTGTAAGCATTTTTATTCTTGGCAATGATTGAAGGCTATGGTCGTGGTAGCGTATTTCCTAATTATATTATAATGCAATTTCCATTACCCAATGAAAACTGCTTTAGTGCCCATGATTCTGTTTGGTGATTTTGAAAGGTGAATAGTTATTCAACATTTCTATTATTATTGTAGAAGCTTCCGACTTTAATGCATGTCTAATATACATCACTTAATATAGGCAAAAATATGTTTTTTTGGAAATTTGACATAAAATTTAGGAATGCATTAAAGTCTGCCCATGGTGGGGCCTACTTTTCTGTATTTCATTTCATCACAGGGAAGCGTTCAGCAGTTAAAAATGATGGGATGATTTCAATGCAGAGAGATACATGTGTGAAAACTATAGTGAAATTTCGAAAAAATTTCAATGTTTGAAGCCTCCTAGCTCACCACATTACACATATCCCATAATTTTTATTCTTGAAGAGCAAAGGGCCAACTTTACATAATACAACCATGCAATTTGTTTTGTGGAATAACTTCAATGCATATTATGAGAAGTACTATACAAAACATAAAAATTCAATTTTTCAAGCGGCGCTCTGACCTTTGACACCCCACCAAATGAAAACCAATGGTCCCACGGCATTAATATTCTGGATTTATTTCTTTCTAATGGTCATCTCTCTGAGGAAAAAAAATCATATGAATCAGTTTACCATTTAATCACAGACCCCCGATTCTGGGTGATTCTTATATGGAATGGCTCTAAGTGAAATTTGTCAGCCAGAAGTTTTTTCTGTTGGAAATATATTACAGTGAAGGGCCATGGGTCAGAAATCACGAGTCACTAATTGCATGCCAGAATTCATGGGTCACTAATTGCATCTTGGTAGGTTTTTCCTTGGCATTGAATTTCTAATATCTTCTTCTGTCCCAAGTAAATGCTGAAATTCTCCATTTCGTTCTTATGATTTGAATTTTTTTCATCTACAATTTTGTCTCCAAAAGAGTCAAAAATTCCTTTTTCCATTTCCAACTTCTTGAATATATAAAACTGCTTCACAGTCATAATTATTTTAAAAAAAATTTCCATTTTCTACTTCTCTCATTTGTAGTAAGTTTGAGAGTCGAGGACCGTGGTGTAATGACCGTTTGAGGGTCATAGTTATAAAATATAAATTCTTTTTTTTAACATTTCTATTTCCTGTGCCCAAATGCAAATGAGGTTTTGGGTGTCACGTGGAAGACAGTTTCACAGCCATACAAATAAAATATCCAAAATTTTTCATCAGGTGCTTCATTATTAGTCATTTAATGTCAGTCGAGATATATTCATAGAAACATCAAATGGATTAAAACTTTCTTTAAGTGTTTTAATTATAACATTCTTTAATGTTAAAAAATGTACATTCGTAGAAACATAAGATGAACCAAAATTTTCATTTTAAATATCGGTTTATTATTAATATAAATGGAATTTCAGATGTTCTAAGCCCTTAAGTGAAATTTGCCAGCCAGAAAAGATTTTCTGTTGGAAATGTATTACATTGAAGGGCCATGGGTCAGAAATCACGGGTCACTAATTGCATGTCAGAATTCATGGGTCACTAATTGCATGTTGGCAGGTTTTTCATTGGCATTGAATTTCTAATTGCTTCTTCTGTCCCAAGTAAATGCTGAAATTCTCCATTTCATTCTTATGATTTGCAATTTTTTCATCTACAATTTTGTCTACAGAAGAGTCAAAAATTCCTTTTTCCATTTCCAACTTCTTGAATATATAAAACCAGTTCACAGTCATAATTATAAAAAAAAATTTTCCATTTTCTACTTCTCTCATTTGTAGTAAGTTTGAGAATCATGGACCGTTTGAGGACTGAGGTGTAATGACCATTTGAGGGTCATAGTTATAAAATATCCATTCTTTTTTTTAACATTTCTCTCTCCTGTGCCCAACAGGGTTGTTTGGTTTAGACCATGGTTTAAATCAAATGGTTTTTTAAAAAAAACCATGCTGGTTTTTTTTCATCTGGTTTTTTTTCTCTTTTTCCCTAATGTTTTCATTTATTTTACACATTATTGAAAAATGCAAAATCCAAGTTATGCAGAAGCTACAAGGAAAACTTTAGAAAAATGATGAATTAAGAAACTTGTAAAGTGACAAACATTTTTAGTTAATCAAACTTTTCTTATAAGCTTTAAATCTACATGGCAGACTAACTAATTTTTTCTAAAATTATCTAAGGGGGGGGGGGGGGGAGTAGTTAGTTTTCTTTCTTCTTCTTTTTCTAGCCTTTTATTTTTAAAAATAGCCAAAGTGGCAGATTTGAGCTAAAAATACACTTTTACTACTTAGATTGCTTGATTAGTTAAGATTTACTAAGGATTACATTATGCAGAGGTTCCAAGTATTACGGATTGTCCATAACTATTACAGATTCACAGTAAAAATTATGGTGTTACGGACATCGATTAAAAATTACGGATTATTCTGTACTTTGCTTCAAGGTTTTTTTTGTGTCCCCCCCCCCCGTTAAAATCTTTTTTAAGACATTCCAAAGATATCCATACAAAAATGATGACAATTTTCTGTAACAGAAGCTAGTTTGTGACTGTTCTTTCATTTTCAGACTTCTGTAATAGACCAATTCGTTAGATGGCAACGAGTCACGTGATTTCCATATTTTTCCATGTTTTTGACGTCATCACCGCTAATGGAGCGGGAGATTTTGTGATTTTCTTGGCAACCTCGTATACATTTGTTGACATACTAAAATTGTAAACAAAAAACTATTAACCAGGATAATAGCTTATAAAAAACATTATATAAGATAATATATTTAAGAATATTAATAAAATCAGTGTTACAAGTTATCACCTAAATATTTATTAAATATATGGTGGATAAAAAGGTTTCATTAGCAGCTATATTCATATAATAAAAAAATGATTTTTCACTTAAGATTAGTTATTATGAAGTAAATGAAAATTTGTAGATACAAAAAAAATAACGATCGATTGACATATTGCGAATGGAAACTTCCATATTTATTAAATATCTCAATCGTAACGCCTATTGTATATATGTATTTTATGGCCGGGCGTATTCGCAAGTTGTTCCTTTAAATTATTATTAATAAAAGCATGAAAGGATTATTTTAAAAAAATTATCACAACTTATTCGTAAATTTTGCTTCCTTTGTAATTTCTGCGTTTCTACAAAAAAAATGTTTCTCCTTATTATATTTAAATTTCTTGTTATTTCTTCATTTTTCTGTATTAGAATTTATCAAATTACAAAACTAATTAAATATTAATGTAAAATCAATGCTTAAAATAAATGATATAATTCAAGAAATTGAGCATACATTAATATTCATTCACAAGTCATAAAATGTCAGCCTTTTAGCTTTCCCTTTATAGCACTTATCACTGCTCTAAAATTAAGCATTCTTTTAATATTAATTAACACAAACAAATTGAATGTGTGCTGTAGATATGTTTCTTAAAATAAATCGGATGGCACATTTGAAACTTTTTACAAATTATGTTTGTTGTGTTTTCACAGATTTATTTTACTTTAAAGTTCACTATTAATTGTTAAGTTAATAGAAAACTAATGTACTAAAATTTGTTAAGACAAAATCGCTAGGGACAAAGGGAAATTTTCATTTTAGATACATTTCACTCAGCAAATATAATTATATGGTATTTCTTTCACCAGAACAATGAAATTTTTGTATGTAATAAAAGGACTGTCTTTACCAAAATCCCGCACTAATGAAAGAATATCACAAACCTCAACGAAAAAAATACCATAACATTATACATGCTTAAATTAATATCTAAAGCAGAACTTTTTAAAAATCCCTAGCACTTCCTTCTGATATACAGGCAAAGTTCTTTAATCTGCAGGACCAAGAGTTGTGCGGATCATGGAGTATTATGGATTATATGTCATTTTCTTTTTTCTGGACACTGCTTTAATTCAATATTCAGTATAACATGAAAATAAAAATGTGAAATATCATAATTAATTTAATATGCTATCTCAAAAAATGCAGTTTTCAAACTCTTTTATTAAAAAATTGATTACATTTACTTTTATATTTAAATATTTTGATATTTCTTTTAAAAAATCATTTTTGGACCCAGAATTTGTAAATTTGTTTACAAATTAAGCAATGTGAATTATAGAAAATTGCAGATCATAGATCCTTGACTGTATTTTATTACTATAATAATAGTTCTTTGAGAAAAACTGTATTTTTTGTTAGTCAGGCACAGTTGATAAATTGACAAATAGTGTTTTCGTCACAATCATTTGTTTGTACTGCATTCATTTCATTTAAAATATAAATGTTTCACTTATTTTATTCAAAAATAAACGGTCTAGTGCGAGCGGCCTCTCTTCGTCCACAGCCCTTTATTCTCCTACTCTAGTCCGACTCTTTTGCAGAAGCAAGATTCGTAGGTCCTCAGCCACGTCCGGAGTGAAAGACTCTCTAGCGAAAGCAAGATTGGAAAAAAAAAAAATCAAATTGAAACCGGACAAATTTAAAAGGGAAATTACACAAATTAAAGACACCGAAAACCGGGAAGGGTTGGGCTCGGGGCGATGAAGCTACCGAACGACTCATAGCTACTTCCAGCTCATTATTAGTCTCGGTTGGGGGAGGGCGGGTGGGTCAACCGCCACGGCGAGCAGCCTTTCTTCATCCACAGCCCTTTATTCTCCTACTCTAGTCCGACTCTTTTGCGGAAGGATTCCATTGCTCAGAGGATTCCGTACAATAAATCTATGAATTATTAACTCTATTGTTAAAAAAACATTACTAAAAGAAAAATAAGGCTTTGTAAAAAACTATACAACGTAGGGTTTGGTATAGCTGTATATTTACTAGAAAGTATGAATGGGTATACTGTAAAAGTTCAATTTCAAAAGGAGGTCACAAAGTAGGAACGCTGCCTTGGTCCGTGCCGTGTTTTTCCAGATAGGTTTTTAATTAACTTTTAAAGGCACGGGAAGCGTATTGAGAGATCTACTCAATGCAAACTACTGGTGAATCCCATAGTATTTATGTGGTTAAATCTAATTCAATTAGTTAGCCCCACCAGTGGCCGAGAGGTTCTGCTCTCGAAGCTGGTAGATGGGAGGTGCTGGGTTCGATCCCAATCGCGCCCGTCGGCCTAATCGTTCGGAGTTTTCGTGGTTTTCTTCGAGCCGTGGATCTTCCATGCGTTAATACGGATTAGGTTCCCTTAGAAAGACCCCCACGGAGGGCACTCCCCCCGGGCCTATATCCCTCGTGTAGATAATTGGCCGTCAAAAATCAACCCATCAACTCAATTAGTCTGTTTTTAACAATTTAACGTTTATTTCTTTTATACTGCTACTGGAGATTGTATTACACAAATGTATCATTAAAAGTTGTTATCTAGGCTTTAAAAGCCGATGGTACATAGAGCACGTCACGACTGTCATTATGTGTCCAAAGTGTCTGTGTCTTTAAGGGTTAATATCTTGAGAAATTACCGATGATTTAAAAAAAAAAATTATTATCAACAATGCTTTTATACTTCTGCTACGATAGGTACCTTCAGTTCTCCTCAACAACTTTGCTGAATGCCCGCAAGTTGAAATTTGTGTGTAATGGTAAAATACGTTTTTCTCAAAAACTATGTGGCCTAGGGTAATCGCTATAATTTTCCTGCAAGGTTTAAATTACCGTGTACCACCTCGAATTTTTTCATAATTTTAGTTTTAGGAGATTCGGAAATAAATGGGGGGGAACATATTTTTATACTACATTTGCGACTATATCTCTGAAAATATAATACCTAAAATTAAAAGAAATGTATTTTTGGGTTTAGCATTATGGAAGCTTACACACGATATACAAAGAAAAGATTTTTTTTTTTCAAGTAACTTTGTTAGCCCCTCTACATTTTTTAATAAAAATATTTGTAAATGTTTAATAATATGAAAATATGTGGGTCAACAATAGTCTTTATTACTTGACCCCTATTTGAACTTTCCACGTTCTATAGTTTACGAGTAAAATATCTGTGACAGATGGACAGCCAGACACACGAGTGATCTTATAATGGTTCCGTTTCTACTTTTTATAGTATGGAACCCTAAAAAAAGAAAAATAATACTATAAATCAAGACATTTTATTTCAATATCAAAGCGGCTTAGAGTCAACACTATATATACAAATGCTGCTACCTCACAAAACTAGTTATGTCAAAATTTCAGCCACCCTAAAATTTCAAACTGCTATGTCTGAGATATTTTTTAAGATCAGATGAAAAAATTTGACAGAATCCTTGTATCAGGGATTCAGGGTATACTTAAAAGAAAAAACTTTTAAAATTTCTAATTTTTTGAGCTCTTTTGTTTTTTTAAATTTTATTTAAATGGACATCATTTTGAAACAAGATGATGAATGAAGCTGGCTAATGAACTCAGTCGAGACCTTGATATTTCATGTACACATACTGTTTTGGATGAGGCTGTACACTTATGCTGCATTTACACTATATGGCCTTTCAGGTCCAAGGATCGAAAAAATTGCGTTTACACTACGGCATCGCATAAGAACTTGGCTTGCTCATGCGTATATTTGCAGGTTGGAGGGTGGGGAACAGTCATGTTTGATTGTTTACATCCGTATTCGTATCGAAATGAATGTACCAGTTTTGTTTACATGGTAATTTCTTTTGCATTGACATTAATTACATGTAAATTAATACAAGCATGATTGTTCATAAGGAAAACGAGAAAATGCAATTGCCGTCCCCTGAATTTTCAAAATTTTATTAGCTTTTCTTTTTCTCTGATTGTGAAAAAAAAAATATTTAAAATAGTGAAACACTGAGAAAAACCAAACTACTTTTTTATTGACTGGGGGGGGGGGGGGGGGGGGCTATGATCCTTCCTTTCCACAAAATAAAATTTGCTTTTTCTTTTTGTGTGCAAAAATTACCTTTAAACGGGTGTCCAGGAGGGCAGAGACGATTTTTCTTTTTGATTTAAGTGTTCAACAATTACTTTAAACTTTCCTTTTTACTTTTGTATGTTTGCAGCGATATAAAGATATGATTTTACATTTAAATAACTTTACATCAATTAACATCTAAAAGAGATAGTTACTATTTAAAAGGTATGACTATTTTGATGTAAAGAAAAAAGAATAAATAACAAAAAAATATATATATTGTTTGGATAAATAAATAACAATTTCAAAAAACAATACCCCTTTTCCCCAGAAATATCTTATGACAACCAAGTGTCAGACTTCTCCCCCACCCTAAAATGACTATATATGCACAGCCCTTATATCAAGTTTCATGCAAATCAGCCAAAAAATGTAGATTTGTATAAACACTGCAGCAGCAAAAAGGGGTTGCATTTCAAAATTAAAATTTCTCCCAGAGTATTTAAAAAACTGATGAGATGTATTAAAAATACCTTATGTTACGATAAAAATATGTAAAAACCAATGTAAAGAAAAGCACAAGTAGCACAAAATGTTTATCATTTGTTTCAAGGCTTTATAAAAGGAATCTTTATTTCAACACAAATTTAATGAAAGAAAAAGTTAAGAGCAATATGGCTAATGTGAGGAGTAATTATCAGTGTGTTATTAATGTGGGTACTACTTGATTATCCCGTCGACCAATTTCACCAAATTATACAAATTTACATAATTTTATTTTAAATAACGAAAGAAAAAATAAATTAGTAAAACATTAATAAAAAAACAAAAAAAAGTAGAATTAAAAATCACTTGATGACATAACAAACACGTGTATCATGTTTAATGTCCAGTGAATGTGATATTTACGATCATCCATTATTGGCATTTAATCTTATAGTTTGATGACAGTTTTTTGGTGGGTGGGATAATCAAGTGGTAAATTAATGTGTACGGGGTGGTACATGTATAATGTTAGCAATATTTAGGTAATTTTAGCCCCTTTCCCCTCACTTACAGTATCATATGTTATCATTCCTCACCCCCCCCCCCCTTCCATAATGATATCATTATCAATGTTTAAAAATCCTTTTTATTCTTATATGTTACTGCTATTGTTCTTTCCCACTCTCTTTTTTTTTTTTCTCTTTGAAGATTAAAGTGGCTTTTTAATGAAACCTTTAAACACATAAATGCTAAAGTTATTTTGTTTGTTTCTGCTTTTCATGACATTGGTTTTTATTTGTCAGATATTGTATCACACAAGGAGTAACAATTCTCCAAAACCCCTTCCAAATAAGTATATTGGCTGCACCATTGGTATAAGGAATATACATACAAATAATAATTATGAAAAATTAGGCATAGATTATGAAATTCTCACCAACAATATCTAATAAAAACTTTATTCTTTTCATACAATGAAATGAAATATATTAATGAGCCATTTAAAAGAACATAACTGAATAAGTAAAAATCCATTTTCAGCACTTGTTGGTTGCATAACACTTTTTGATGAATTATATTTATTGAATTTTGCATTTAAATAGCACACAGTGTACCTCATTAACATTAAATAATTACATGGCGATCCCAGTATATTTACGAGAGTTAGAAAGTGAGGAAATAGACAAACCAAAACTATTCAACTTACTGAATAAACACTTTTCAGCCATCTTGAAAGTGTTAAAAATGAGGGTATTTTCTCATTGTTTTATATCTTAGCCATTTTGTTATTAAAAATAAATAGATAATTAAAAACATTTCTTACATGATAAACAGAGCAAGTAAATACTTGAAATACTATTTATAATAAAATCATATAGTCAAATGAAAACAACAAATTTTTAATAAATTTCTTTTATTTGACAGTACAAGTTACAGAAACAAAATAAACATTCTTTATATTATAAATATTATTACATAACAAAATTTATTATTGAATATAATGATTACTACATATAATAAATAAAATAACATTGACACAATGCTTTGCAGAAAACTTTATTGATCTGCAGAAACAGATATTTATATTTTAATTTGAAAGAAAGATAAAGCATTTGTAAAAATAGACGGCACTTTTCTGTTATATGGACACCATTGTCGCCAAGTGTAATAGTTGACACAAAATGAAAATCACATAAATTGAAACATTTGAAGAATAAAAGAAAAACATTGTCAATAGTAAAGCGAGCTTTTTTTTTAAAATATAACATTTGAAAATTACAGACTTTTAAGAACTATTTTATTAAATCACAAATATATACTTAAAATAAGTGAACAAATAACTGTTATACAATAAAGTAATAAAATAAAACTCATATTAAACTACTGGTATAAAATTAAAAATATCTTTTGGCATTGCAGTAAACATTTCATTGATCAAAGACCAGGATAGAAATAATTGGCGCATTAGCATACATTTTGGCATGGTGTCCATATAACGGAAAAGTGCCAAATAGGCTGTATAACTAGCAAAATTGTGAACTATTAAGACAGGTAATAATATTTAGTGAGACAAAATGAAGTAAGTCTCATTCAAACTGCTAAGAATATCAGCAGATTTGAAGACATCAGAAATGCAAGTGATTTACACTCCTGTTCTATTAAAAAGAAAACCTTTATGGTTCACACATCAAAATTTCTAAAAACATTACAATAATACATTTAGAATACTGTATTTACTACTCATAAATAAGAAAAACTTACTGTGTGGGCAGAATATAGGTAAGACAAAATAGCTTTTGGACTATTGGCGCTAAATATTTATATAATTAGAAACACATCTAAACAGAGCTTAAAATTATTCAGTATCTGTATTTAGGGTGGAGTGGGGGGGGGGGGGGGAGAGAAATAAATAGCTTTTAACTTCAAACTAATTATAAATTCCACAGAGTTATATTTTATATACAATCACCCTACAGTGGTATCCCAGAGATGTAAAACGGCCAAGAAGATGACCTCAAGTAAGATGGAGTGATGAAATCAGAAAAGTAGCCGGTGTAAATTGGATTACTAAAGCACTAGACAGGAAAGAAGAAACATTGGAAAAATCTGGGGGAGACCTACATCCAGTAGTGGATTGAAAACGGTTGATGATGATATCTCATTATGTCACATATGCCAAGAGATAACAAAAAAGTATGATATATCTGAAAGTATACCTGAAGATAGCTGAAAGTGTAATATAACCTGAAGACATTTTTTAAAAAATAAGAAGAAAGATAGAAGTAAATGTCTTACATTTGTCCCCAGAACATTGTTTAAATGAATGTTGCAACTTTTTAAAGGAAAATTAAGAACACAAACTCTCATTTATTGTAATCAGAAAATTATTATAAAGTACAAATAAACAGTAAAAATTACAAATAAGTACAAATAAAAAGTAAAAATTATTTAAAAGTATTAACTGGTACAACTTACTTTTTTTCAGGCAGTGGGGAGGTCATGAATAAAAAGAGGGCTACATCTGAATAAACAATGTAATGCAAATAAGAAAAATCATAAGTGAGGCTAGTTTTCATGTTGAAATGGCTATGAGTTGCCCCACAATAAGAGCCTATATGATAGTAGTAACGTGAGAATACAAACTAAATGTTAAACCAATGGCAGTGTTCTTTTCAAAATTCTTATCTGCATTTCGATACTTTGAATTTTTTTTTTTTTTTTTTTGGCCTAGGTTACCTGAGGCTAATGTCTAATCAAATATCTTTACTTTTTTATGTGCAGTTTTTTTTTTTCTCTGAGGGCACTTTTAATTTTGGAACAGGATCTGAAACTGAAATTTTCCTCTGAAAAACTGTACCTGAAATAAAGAGTAAAAAGATACCAAATTAGACATTGACCTCAAATATCCCATGCAAAACAAAAATCATTTTAAAATATTCAAATGTAAACAAGAAATTTATAAAGAAAGTTGCCATTGGTTTAATATTAGTTTGCGAGCATCGTTGCATAACTAGCATAATTTGCATTGCATCCATTTAATTTTAAATATAAATCATTCACCCATTTCATTTAAAATACATGTTGCATACATTTAAAATATATATGCCTTTCACCCATTTAAATTAAAATACAGAGAAAAAGAAATACCATAAAATTATCATCAAAATATTGTTTCTAATTTAATAAAAAAAAAGCTGTTATTGGCAAGATTTGGGTATGACTAACATAAAAGTACCAAAAATACTCTAAAGTTGTTAATGAGCATTAAATAGTTCAGCCAGCATGAGTATAATACTCATTGTAGAATAATTTAAATTGAAAAAATATGAGAATATGCTTTCCACAAATGAAAGACTTGAATAAAATGCAATTATTTATAAAGTTTTTTAAGGAGGAGGGGGGAGATAATACAGCTGATGCAATGTGCGTTACAAATAAGAATAATTATTTTCTATGCTGAACTTAGCTTATAAACTGTACTAATTACAACTTAAGAAAATAACCAAACTATATGAATGATATCTGTGGCAACTATGGTCACTTAAATTTTTCCACACACTTTTGAAATAAATCCTGATTCAATAGCTATTAGCATTATTAACATCTCAAAATTAATCTTCTGAGCTAAAAAAAAAAAAAGTCATGTGATATACTTAAAATTTCTTAGTTAATTCATATATTTAAAATAAGGTATGAAGTTACCCCTTACTTGCAAAATATAAATTCAGTAAGTTAAATCTAAAAGCATGGCTTCCAATTTCATTGAATTTTTCTGTAACAAATTTTAAAGAATTCAGTGATACAAAAATTTAGAAGACTCTTTTCAAACTATAGCCTTTTATGGCACTGGATATCATTGGTGCACCCACGGGAGATCTGAAACCCCTCCCAGACTAGACTAGATATTTAATTTTTTTTTAATTATGAAAGAGTTACTGTTATTTTTTAATAGGTCCTTAAAAAATCAGAATTTTTGAAAAGATATTCATTTTGTCACACAATTTTTTTCTCTTTTATTTATTATGAAATTCAAAATATTAGCATGTTTGAAATTTACTTAAAAATTTAAGGTACTTCTTAGTTATCCCGTCGACCAATTTCGCCGAATTATATAAATTGCCAAACCACTCACCAAATAATACACATAATTTTTATTTTAAATAACAAAAGAACAAATAAATTAGTAAAACATTAATAAAAATACAAATAAAGCATCGAATTAATGGTTTTAATGGCCATTAATGGCATTTAATCTTACAATTAATTAATTAATGGCAACCATTATTAGCATTTAATCTTATAATTTGGCGACAGTAATTTGGTCAACGGGATAACTAAGAAGTACCAAATTTAATATTCCGTGCAACTTATTGCTATCTTTAACCTTCATAATATTTTGATAATTAATAATAAAACTTTAAATTGTTTGATTGCAAACACAATGTAATACTATTCAGATGCAGAAACACACCAAAAAATCACAAAAACTAAGATATATTTTAATACAGTATTTTATTATGTAACATGTTAAAAGCATTCAGAATTAGCCCCACCAAAACTTTCCAGAGCTTTATCTGACTCTGCTGAAGTCAGCAGAAAAATTTTAAGTCAGGACCTGATCTGGCACAACTCATCAAATCAAATGAAAGAAAGAGCTCGGCAGCAGGCCAGGCCAGATCTGGGCACATATAGGCCTCTAAAATATGGTAGCCCCCTCCAAAGCATAATCCTGGATGCACCACTGCTGGATATGTATATTAATTCTAATTTGGGGAGACATTGAAAAGTAAATTACAAACATTGACTGAACAAAACAAACAACGTCACTAAATTTTATTTTTGAGCTGAGATCTTTAAAAATTAATTACAATATTGATATTGATGCATTTTAACAGAATTCTAAAATACACATATGCTTCTAATAATTTCAATAACTTATGCTAATTAAATAAATAATTCATCTCACTTTAAAAAATTGTAAATAAACAACCCAGATTATAACCTTGATAATAATGGTAATACATTTTAGATTATTTCAACATTAGTAAATATTAAATCAAATACATTATTAGGTACATATGCAGCTTAATAATTATTAAGCAAATGAAGTTATAATGTTGATAATATAGATAATACATTTTAGATTATTTCAATATTAAATAGACTAATATATGCAGCTTAATAATTATTAAGCAAATGAAATTATAACCTTGATATAATCATAATACATTTCAATATTAGTAATATTAAATGATTACAGTGAAACCCCGATTTAACGTTTTTCAAGGGACCACAAAGAAATGACGTTATATGCGGGAAAACGTTAAATCGGGGTAAGACAAATTGAAAACCCTGAGCATAAAATAAAGGTTAATTTCGGTGACATATCTTTTATTTCTTCCTTTTCTTCATTCTATCATAGTCGTTTTGACATCAGTTTTCTAAATTATGTTTTAAAGAAATCGGTTATTTTATTCTGCGTCATCTTTTTAGCAGCTACATCACAAATCGCAGTCTCAACATATATAAGTTTTTGCAAGCTTTTCTCCTGGCCTTCACTATTTGAAAGGAACGCTTTCACTGTTTTCAAAGCTTGAATGGCTTTGGTAGCAGAAGGAATTCCATGTTCCTGATCATCATCGTCATCATTATCAGAACTATCCGATTCTGAGTCTGTCATATCATGTAGAGTCAGGATCTCTGTCACGATGTTTGAATCACAAGCAAGATACCATATTTTCCGGGAATAACGCCGCGGCGTTAAACTAGATTTTTCTGGTTTGAAAACAAAAATGCGGCCAATAACTAGGTGCGGCTTGTAAATAGTACCAAATTTACTGCCAATCATTATTTAAAAATTTTAAATCTGGTTAGAAAAGAAATAATCCATGATCTTATGTTGTACTTCTGAAAAGAAAAAACAATGTCTCGCATGGCGGGAAGGTATCAACGTGTTTACAAACAATGCAATTTTCATGAGCAAAAAATTGCACTTTGTCCGGGCATAGCATCCAATCACAATGATCCTCCTCAAGTTCACCTGGCATCTTGCATGCCATATAAGGAATAACTCCTCCCACTTTCTCCCTCGTTCATTCTTCGCCAGAGTCAATAAAACTACAGGAAAACTATTTTGCTCTATGTTCATAATTACTTTCAGCATTACGTTTGGCAACAGCTCGATTAATCTTAAACACAATCAAGCATGCAAGCCCGATCCAAAACAAACGAGATGCGATCTGCCGGCTCATTTTTTTGATAGTGACACGAATGATGCAGATGATTTCATAGACACCAATCACAGTTTCTCGCCTGAAATTTAAAAATTATTCCAGAGTGATACTGAGGACAAAGATTTTGATGGGTTTTCAAATGTATAACATCAATTATTCGTTGCTACTGTATTATTATTTTTTTCTGTTTGTTAAAATAAAAAATGTTGATAATGGAATTAATTGTTCAATTAATTAAAAGATAAATTATTTAAGTTCAAAATGTTTAATTTTATGTCCCCCAATTAATAATTTTAATTAATTGCACTTTGTATATTTTTATAATGTATGTGACGTTATGCACAGTGCGGCGATATACCCGGTGCGGCGTTATACTGGGTGCGGCATTAAACAAGGTTTTTTTTTGTTTTGTTTTTTAAGTAACTGCGGCGTTATACTCGGTGCGGCGTTATTCTCGGAAAATACGGTAATCCTCGCGATCTATATCTGTGTAAGAAAAAAATTCATCTATTTCATGAGAATCTTCATTTTCTCTCTTCTCGTACTCTTCATCATCTTGATTCTCTGGAAAACCACCTTTTGCAAAAGAACTTGAGGTACATTTTCTCCCGACTCTCTCCCATGCTGAAGAAATCATATGAAGAGCTTCTAGGATGTTTATAGATTTTTTCCTGCCTCCAGATTCTACACTAAGAAGAGATTTTTTCAAATGTTGGTTTCTGTAGTGTACTTTAAACGATCGTATGATCCCCAAGTCACACGGTTGAACTTTGCTAGTGCAATTGGCAGGGAACAATTCTATTCGCACATTTTATAACTTTAAATGTAAAAGATGAGCTGAACATTGATCAACAAATAAAAGAATCTTACATTTCTGTAAGTGCATTTGTCTGTCCAATTTGCGAAGAAATTTTTTAAAAATTGTCCTTGTCATCCAAGATTTTAGGTTTGAGTCATATTCAACAGGAAAGCTCTTTACATTCTTAAAGCACCTAGGTTTTTTGGATTTTTCAACAATTAATGGTGTTATCTTTTCACTTCCGTCTGAATTCGTGCATAACAGTACGGTCATTCATAGTTTGGATAGTTTCCCATCATGGCAGTTTTCACCTTTTACTGCAAAAGTCTTATCAGGAAGAAGATTGTAAAACAATCCTGTCTCGTCAGCATTGAAAATGTCTTTTCTAGAATATTCTTGTATCAAAGACGGCAATGTGTTCTCGATCCACTCTTGGACAGTCTCAGGATCCTCGCCAGCAGATTCGCCACAAATGGACTTATAGGATAAATTGTGCCTCTTTTCGAAGCGGTCAATCCACCCGTTTGAAGCTGTAAATCCTTCAATTTCTAATTTAGAAGCAATTTCTATTGCTTTCTCTTTTAAAATAGGGCCATTTATAGGAATGTTTGTTGCACGAACTTCATTGAACCATTGAAAAAGTAAAGTTTCTAATTCCTCAAAAGGTGATGATTTCACATTTTTTTTTTCTTTTTTTTTTTGGCATTTTACCCATCTTTTCCAAATTTTTCTCCATTAAATCTGCTTGTTTTAAAAATGTTTGCAAAGTTGAATATGAAATTGCAATTAAATTAGCAAAATCAGTTTTACTTCCATTGTAATCTTTGGCTTTTTTTTATGATTTTCGCTTTTTCCTGTAAAGAAAATTGCTTGCTTTTTGACACCATATTTCCACTGTCAAGCTAACAACATAAATTCTTTTAACAAATGCTATCAGTTTCTTTATAACTAGACGTTAGTAACTGGAAAGCTCTACTCGCAAGCAACCAATCATACTGATCCAACGCAGAGGCTATGCCAACGCACCGGAAAGAAAAACTCCAGTTCCGTGCTACGAACTGGATTTCAAGCTTTCTGTTTTCTAAGCGTGCATTAATTTTTTTTATCAGAATTTCCCACACAAGACATTTCTTTTAAACACAACAGTACAAAGAGCAATAAAGAAATTCAATGAAATCCCCCCCCCCCCCCCAACACTCATGATGAAATTTTCTTAGTTCCCGTTTCTGTTATTATTATTTTAAGTTACTTATGAAGAATAAATTTTACTTCCAAACTCATCACAGTAAAACAAAAGTTATTTAAAAATTTTAATAGGTTCAATTATTTTTTTAAAAACAAAAATACAAAAGAATTTTTCCAAATTATTTTATTACAGAACCATTCTATCCCTTTATGTCATAAGTTGGCGATACTTTAACATTAGCAAAATCTTATTGGTTGCTTGTGAGTCGAGTTTCCCTGCTTCTAAGCTCTAGTAAGCAAAATCCAATCAGATAAAAAGGCGCGAATGGAAAAGGGAGAGGGGGGCTGAAACTTGCACCTGCAGTTGGTAAAAAAATAATATAGAAAAAAAAACAAAGAGAGGGAGAATTCTGAGTTTTGCAAGTATGTATTGATTTTGAATGCGCTTTTTTTTTCCAACAGAACTTCTATTTTAGGAAATTTTTATGCATTTATTTCTGGCTGAAAATACGTTAAATGCAGGAAATTTTGAAAGTGATAATGTTAAATCCGGGATTTTTTAACATTACGAGTATAGGAAATTGATTGGGACTAATGAATAATGATGTTATATGCGGGAAATCGTTAAATACAGGTTATGTTAAATCGGGGTTTCACTGTATTATATATATGCTATCTAATAATTACTAAGCTGATATTAAATTATAATTATCCAGGGACACCATTTCAAAAGTTTCATTGAAATGAGGAGAGTTATAATTTAATGTTATTAGTATACAACTAAGAAGCAATCTACATAATTATATTCAAATATATTTTTTTAACTAGCCAAAGCAGTCATTAGATGATAAAAGTACCTGATTTTCAGAATATTGTTATATCAAGGGTTTATCAAATAATTTTCTGAGCTTAAACTTCTTATTTAATGCTACAATCTTATTTTAAACAAATCTCATATAAATTATTTTAGCTTTAGTGTAATTTCAGAATATTTTTTTATAGTTTGAGTGATACATTTTTTGAAACATCAAATTCCTTGAAAAGTGTGTGTGTGCACAGGGAGGGAGGGGGGAGAGAGGAAATTAACTGCTCCCCTCTAATGTAATACTCATACACTTATTTAAAGGTCAAAACTGGGAAATTTCATTACTGGCCAGTGGTACCAGTTTTATAAGTCGCCACTTTCTTTAAACTAGCGGCCACTTTTTTATTTAAAAATACAAAACAGTAAACTTTTGTTAAAATTTCTATTAGTATTAATCTAAAATTGAATAGCACAAATAAATATGCTAATATAAACATACTGCAACCAGAAAAAGTAGAATAACATGATGAAATGCAAAAAAATTTTACTCTCCCCTTGTAGGAAAGTGGCCATAAGGTGGCCGGTGGCTAGTGCTAATTTTGACCTTTACGACTTAATGTTTTTATAAAATATAGCTTGCTTATACATAACTACATGCTTAAAATAAAAAAAAATGATCATTTAACTCAATTTTATAAATCTGAAAGCTAATGCGATAGAAACCTTGGTTAAAAAATTAATTATAATAAATTATAATTATTGTGTTACAAATTGACATAGCTTTAAGTGATTCTCTAAGATGCAGATCCATTTTATGGGAAAAATGACTTTGTATAAAACAACATGACTTTATGTAAAACAACGTTTATAAATATACAATGTAGTGTTTAGAAAAGTAACTTACAAGCATCATACTTACAAGTACCTATTACTGAAATCTCATATCATCAAAAACAAGCATGAAAAAGTCCCTTAATAGGATATTTACAAAAGTGAAAGCGGTGTTACAGCGCCTAGAAGATACAGTGTGGAAAACGGCTATTCCTATAATGCTTTAAAAAGTGCTAAAAACTTGTATCCCATAAATCTCCAATGATGCTCAATGGCAATATGCTGATACGAGCGCCATCTGGTAGCTCTTTTCAATATAAACAGTGTGTTTTCAAAAATTATAGAATGGTAAATATCGGAAATTATAAATATAAGATATTTTGGTGTGTTATAAGCTAATTTAGTTAAAGAATGACTTGAAATAGGTTAAAGAATCTCTTTTAGAATGACTATATACTGTTTTTAAATCGCTTCAATACCGAAACAAAAAATGGATTTGTGTTTGCAAACGTGAAAATAAGAAAAATCCGTATTTCATGTTCATTTGATTTAAAACGCAAACTATTTCTTGGCGTTCTCTCTTTCATAATGCCTATCAAATTTTTCATCATGATCACAAATTAAACAGTAGATTCACTGATACTATATTGTTTTATTTTCATACAAATATACAGCTCTTCTCACTGTTGCACTGCATAACTACTCTCATTTTGTGAAAATTGCTTGGATTAAGATGACAGAGATATATTGGGCACTGCTAGTGCATGAATAATCTTTTCATGCTGCTGTTATATGTTCTAATCAAGCTTCTCCTTTGTATAGCAACAAACTTTTCTCAATAAACATGTTTCTAGAATATTTAACTAATGTTGAAAATCTGATATAAAATATAAGTTGAAATATCTAGTTTAAATATCAACTGTATGTTTAGAATATTTTCTAGTGCATCTATTCCATGATGCAGCATCACATGTTACAAAGTCTATATGCCAAGTATTTGACTCCATTTCCGAACTATGGTTGATATATAAAATGACTAATCCATGATTGCAAAGTGTGGACTTTAAATTTGGAAGTGCATAGGATCAAATGACAACAAAACCTTCAATTCTTTACCTGCAGTTTTTCAGTTAATTTTATTTCATCAAATTTTAGTGTGTTTCATCATTTGTGATATGTCATATTTTCTTTTGTAAAAATAGTCACAACTTTGTGATTTGGTGTACACTTTTGGAAAGTTTATTGCATAGGTATGTAATACAAGAATAACTTTAAATAAATAAATATTATATTTATTACATGTTTTTATTTTATTTAAGTTTTTCATTGCTTAAAAATTGAGTTTTGTAATCGATTTTTCACCGATTCCTGATGCTTCTTGAAATTATGTACAATTGTGTTTCCTTAAAGTTTGATAATACATTAAGACATGAAAACAATTTATAAATCTTTAAACATACTTTTAAAGAATGTATTACCATGTGACTCAACTACAAACACTTGTTTGTTACAATAATGTAAATTTTAAGTAATATAAATGTTCATTTTTCTTTCCAGTAACTATTAAAAAATAAATTACAGTTGCAGTAGTTATTAAAGTGACATCTTTAAATAGGATGAAAAGTTTTTTCTTTTATAGTTTTCAGGAGTATTTTAGGATATTATTATTAATAATGATAGAAAGACTAACTTGGAGAACATTAGTAGTATTTAAAATCTCTTATTGTTATTTTTCTGCAAAGTAGTAGAGGACTCTAAATTTAAAATTTGAAATAACACTTATCTTTTTAGCCACTGTAATTTTACAGCATCAACAGTTTGATCAAGTGTTCAAACTTTGATTTTTGACAGGAAATTACTAATGTATTACACATCTGTTGATGCAGTATTATTAGTCATAAAATCACATTCACTCTTGAAGGATATAAGAGTAAATAAAGGTTTGTAAAACTATTTTTATATGTTTTTTTCATTATTAATCGGATATTATAGATAAATCTTGTTGCAATCAGCATATTCCTACGATATTTTATCCTGTGTTTAATCTCAACTATTTTGATTTAAACGATGGTATTTTAAATACAATTAAAAGAAATTACTTTTATTCGTGAAGTTTTAATTTTAATTTATACCTTATTACAGCCTCTACCAACTTCTCCAACAGAAATTCAGCATGCCTGTTTTTTTTTCTGTATCTTTTCCGTAATCGACAGTTGAAGGTTTTTAAATTTAAAGTAATCAAAACTTATTTACTGTGCTTTTATAGGTCATTTTGTTAGCTACCACTATTTCCAAACAATCTTCGTGGTACATTTCTTTTGAAAATGTTTTAGAAATTTATCATGATGATTAGTGTACAGAAATTATGGTAGCCAAGGAAAACAACCCTGAGAAACCTATATTTTTGATGTAACAGCAATGCCTTAGCTATTTAGTTATTTTATGATTTGAGAAAAAGAAAACAATAGTTTGACAAGTCGAAGAAAATGATTAACAACTTTACAAATGAAAAATTAAAAAAAAAAGAAACATTTGAAGGTTATTTTTGTTGCTGTTGTTTTTGCAGAAAATAAACACACACCAATACAGATTACAAAACAATAACAAGAGCTGGGTCTAGGCACATTCTACACTGTTGATTTCAGGGGCTGGCCCGGAGGGACATCCCCCTCCCCCCCCAGAAGATTTGAGATTTTGTGTTTTCAATGGCTCTCCCAGAACTCAATAATGCCCCCCCCCCCCCCCCGAGAGCCACAGAAATCTGTCTCGGAGAAAAGTTTCTGAATTTAACACTGATATTCCATCAGTCCACAGCGACAAAATTTAGAGGGGGGGGGGAAATGGCACATTGAGATTTTGGAAATATGGCAAATCTGAAATGCAGAATCAATAAGCATTTTCCTTCAAAAAGAGGGAAACAGTTAAGTATTAATTTCAGTGTTCCTTTGGACCTAATTATCGCCTATGCAAATTGACACCACTTTTTTTTAAAGTATTTTTCTGAATTTAACTTTAATCGCAGAATTTTAGGTTTAAATAAGGAAAACATATTTTTCGAAAATAGCAATGTGAAATTGCTTAGCCGGTAATCAGGCTCTGCACCCCTCCTGAATTTTCGAATAATAAAAGAAAACAAATTATGGTGTTACTCCACACAACTTTTTTAACTGTTTACAGAAACACTGTGTTTTCAAAACAGTATAAAATTAATAAAAACTTAGATCCTAATTTCATACAAAGATAAAAAGTTTCCTCTAGTGTTAAGATAAAGACATCGTGTTTTAAAGAAAACGTGAACTTTCATTCAGCTTAAACATTAGCGTTAAGCTTAAACCTTTTTCCAATGACAAAATTTTCAACAAATATTCATTTTGACCATGCTGAAACTAGGCCAATGAAAAAAAAAAAAAAAAAAAAAAAAGGAAAAATAGGATTTTATTAAATTAAGTCACATTCTGGCAGATTGAATTCAGACTGGCCCACTGGGTAAGCGATCGTTATACTTTGTGAGGTGGCGTACCCTAAACCAGCTAAAACTGGGTTTAGGTGAAGCTAATAGTTACAGTTTTAAATTATTTTTTAAAAATCCAAATTTGAATGAATTTTTTTTATGTTTGTTATATTGATTTTTAAGTTTGATGCACAAAAATATTTATAAAGAATTTTTTTGGAAAGGAAAAAGTAAGTTCAACAGACTTTTTTCGCTAAAAAATGCATTTTAATATGGAAACGGGACTGTTTCATTATTGTCTATAAATGTGATAACCAGAATGGCAGTCAGCTACTTTGCACATACGTAGATCAAACTGTTTAATGTAGCGTCCTTTGAAGGTTCTTTTTGCACCCCTTCGATTATATCCTGTTGCTAGATTTTTTTTTTTTTTTAACCCAGGAGAACTCGCTGCATGAGATTTTTTCTCACCGTCGTACTTTTTTAAGACTCTTATTTAAACCATTTTTCCTTTTAATTAAAATTTCAAAATGTTATTTCAATTATTTTACCTCTTTTGTGAATAAAAGTACTAAGCCAAACAAAAAAAGCTGATATTATATGAATGTAAAGTAAAAGAAAAGCAACTGAGCATTCTCACTAGCGAGTTCTCCCGGGTTAAATATACAGTACAGTCTGCCTAAGGCGGATTCTGCATAAAATGGTAATCTGTTTTACATAGAGCTGTAGACAGTTTACTGTATGAAAATCTATTTTAAAGATACTTTGATTTAAAGTGAAATTAATGTTTACACATTTATTAATATTACTAGCAGCATTAAGGGGACAGTTTATCTCAAAATTGATCAAAATATCCATTTTTGTTCTTAAATATTAAATGAAAGCCTGTTCATCAGTTATTGTCACAGAATGGTTGAAAAATATTTTAGGTACCAAACCCATCTGCCGATTTCTTCGAAAATTAAAACAATTCTTGCAACAGATTTATAACACACCTGCCTACACCATCAAAAACACACCAAATCGTCTCTGGGAATCTGAAATCATGAGGAAATGCACATACATATTTAATCATTATAAAAAATGGGAGAATGGATTCAGAGTATTTGAAAATGTAAAAATATACCATTATTTTCATTTATTTTTATTGTGATTACAATGACTTCTTATTTCCTTTTTATATTGTATGTGTATGGAAAGTAAACTCTGCAATCTTGAGTAATACATGAGGGTGTCAATCAGGGTTCTCACTGCCGAAATACGGCAAAATATTTCATTTGGTGAGAAAACTAAAGATTGAAATCGTCAAATTGAAAGTGATTTTTTTTTTTCGGCTACTCTCTCAATGATGTTACTACAGAGTTTCCCCCAGACAGTTTCAGGAGGGTGCTGCACCCTACCTGCCCTTAGATTTACAAAATAGCACCCCTCTTGCCCCTCATTTAAAAAATTAGCTCCCTTGTTGCCCCCACCTGAAAAAAGCGTCTTTACTCCTTTGTTTATTAAAAAATTTGCTTGCATAGTAAAAATTGACTCATTGCTGTCTTTAAAATAGTTTTCTGTCTATTAAATATTAAAAAGTAGTTTTAAAAATCAAAAGAATGCCTTTAAAACTTTCAAGAAATGCCCTTAAGAATCCAAAACATGCCCTTCAGAATCTAAATGTGCCCTTTTCCCACAAACAGCACACTGCTCTTTTTTAAACCTGGGGGAAACTCTGGTTACTGTATGATTAAACCTTTCCTGTGTAATTCAATATTTCTGTTTTGATATTCTTAGTGTTTCACGACGAATCTATTACTGCCATTATTTGCATTTAGTTTTTAGTCAAAAGCCAGGGAGACCCCTTTGTCAACTGTTATATTTGTTCTTTGGCTACTTTTCTAAATCATTAGCTGTAGAAATATAGTCCTAATAGTAAAAAATTTCAAAGTTGTTCTTCATCATCTTAAAAGTAATTTATGTCAAAATAGTTATTTTTTAAAAGTTACGAGGTTTACATTTTTTGTCTGCCCCTGGGTTCTATACCTTACATTTAGAAAAATCTTCGTAACAGGTAAAACAGTAAAAAATTCTTTTATGTACAATCAAAACTTACCGAACTATGAAACGTTGAATTTTATGGAATCTTAGTATTTTCTGGCACTAAAAACAGGGAAACGTCTTTTGTTTCGTCCATAAGCAGGGATGAGTGCGTTCCGACCCAAACGACCGATTGCTACCATTAAATTTTAATAGTATTTCTCGCGGTATTTAATGAGAGAATTTTTGAGATTTAATAAAGCAAGGAATACTATTAAAATTTAGTGGTGAAAATCAACCATTTGGGTCAGAACACTCTCATCCCTGATAAGTGAAAAGTAAAAATAAATAAATAAAAAGTAAATCTTGACAATAGTGTGTTTTTTATTAGTATTCTACAATGTTTTGAATACCTTAAAGCATCGTACTGGCCTTGATGGCACTTTTAAAATGAAAATCGTGTCCAATTCTCAGAAAATATTGGTAGCTACTTTGTAATTAAAGAATTATAATTCATTTCATTATTTACTTATTTGTGTTTAATACGTTGTTAAAATATTTTGACTTTCAAATAAAAGTAAGGTTTTAAATCAAATTAAGAATAGTATATAAATTTTAAATTTCAAAACAAAATTGTGCAGAATTTGCTCGAGTGACAAGAGTTTACTTGCTCCAGGGCTCTGAATATATAGCTACGGCACTGATTCAAACACAAAAAACAGAACATGTTCCTGTAGATACACAGAATTAAAGTCAATATTTTAAATCTGATTATGAAATCAAAATTGTTAGAATGTGGGTGGGTAAAGTAATTTTGAAATTTTGTTTTCTTATTTTTCTTTCCCATAGATGCTTCATCTGAAAACTACACTTTTTTTAAACATAATTTTTTTTCAAATGTATGAGATGCAAATCTTTTGTTTTATCAAAATTTCCTTTCAAAAGTACAGAATGCAGAAATAATGTAGTAATGTAGAGACATACATTATGCAAGTAAATATGGTGTTTTCATCTTAGATTTCGATACTTTTTCACACTACTTAAAAAATAAGAAAATTTATTGTTTTAATCACTGATTTTTTCTTTTTAATGATGGATTTTTGATATGAATCATCTCATTAAAGCCGGCTTTTTTTTTTTTTTTTAAGAAGTCAAAGAAATTTTGTGATACATCATGATTTAAAAGCTACTGATGATTCATTATTTTTTTCATTTGATATTAATCATTTATAGTAATGATAATCTGAGCAGGATTTGAAATAGATTTTATAACAAGATTTCAGTTGTATTTTACACAAAAGTATGTTAAATAAATTAACATATGTAGATGTGAAATCTAAATAGTAATACACAATTTAAAAAAGCTAAAGACCTTTAAAAAACTTAAATAAAAGTCAGTCAGTCTGGTTTTTTTTAATAATGACGGCTCTTTTTGTTGGCCTGTCCAAGATGTACACTGTGCATATCAGGAAATCATAATAGATTACTAGCTACAACAACAATATTTATATCTAGGGATGCACAGAATATTTGGTTAGGCCGAATATAAAAATATTTGGTCAAACCAAATACCTAAAAAATCTATTTTCAAACTGCCAATAAATAAAGATATTCAAAGACACTCAGTAATCTGCAATCGAATTTTCAATTCCTTTCTAACTTATTTCATGTTAAAAGTTTTCTGATTTACTCACTGGATGGCACCACTGCATTTTTCCAATTATGTAATTGGCCAAGACAAAAAATTTTCTCTCACGCATGACGCTTTCATTTCTAGACTTTTAATCAATTCAACATCACATTTTATCTTGAGGACAACTGCAGAAACAGTTTGAAACATAGATATTATGTTTTTAACATCCTATTTATTTATGCAAGTGAGTTCATAGAAAGATTCTTGTTGTATGTACCATTTAGCAATTTTATGTATTTTGATGAATACATCCTTATTTAGAAATAAAAACAATTATATTGCTAAAAATGTGATACTTAAATAAGTCTCAATTATTTTGTAATAATTAAATGTACCTTAATAATTTTGTTATAATTAGACAACTTTTAAAGATATTTCTTATGATAAAATACTAAGCATTTATAATTTGCTACATAATGTGAATTTCATATTTCTGATCATTATTATACATATTATGCAAATGCACTTGAGAGTAATTTTAAAAAAATTGCTTGTATATTTTAAGAAAAATGATGGGTGCAGTATTTTTGAGAAATTATCTCTTTTTAGCCTCCTTTTAAAATATAAATGGCCTCCCTAAATCTGTTTTATGTAAAAAATATCCCACCTCCTTTTTATTATTATTATTGTTTCTTTTTGGGGAGGTGGCTTTGGGTAAACGTGTTGGAAGCCCTGGGATAGCGAACCAGTTGTTAACTTTTTTTAATCCCACTACAATATATAGGTCCTATATTTTTTATTATGTTATTTTCAAAATAGTCAACTTATTGATGATTATAAATATTTTCAGATCTAATATAAACTTGAAATTAAAACATATTGCACTTAGCATGAAAACATAATAAACAATGTTCTAAATTCCTTTTATTATTTCTCTTGAAAACAATATTTAAGATCAACTGGTTAAAAATAGATACAATTTGCTTTTTACACTCACACAAAAAAAAATAACTACAGAATTTAGTATAAAGTATTAAGAAAACTTTATACAACAAAATTTCAAAATAATTTGTTTTTATCAATAAATTTGAACATAAATGTGAGCTTGTCTGCTTTTTCATTCCCTAACTTGTTGTGCAGTTTAAATTGAACAAAACCAAATCAGATTTAGTGTAATGAAACTGTAAATAACTTATCTAAATTAGACAATTTAACTTTCAGTAGCTCTTCTTTCTAAGTAAATATTGTTCCACATAATTATTGGTTGTACATTTAAAAATTTAGCTTCAAATGTTAAGCTTGGAAAAGATTTTCTTTAGTATAGGAAAGGGCGGGGGGGAGAAGGGGCTAAAAAGGTAAGGAAAAGTTCTTTAGAAATAGAACAACACAGTCAACAATAGTTAAAAAGTACATTTACGACATGACTGAAAATATGAAATTATCATACACAATATTTCGAAAAAATAAATGTCAAACTTCATGATATTTTAAAAATAGATATTACCAAATGTGTGAAAATATCAAAATTCAACATAAACACAAGGTTGAAGTGAAAACTTCTCCATAGAGTGCCACACAGGTTTAGTTGTGCCTGACCTAAACCTGAAAATTCCATTTGTAAGTCAACCTGCAACCTGACATGTTCTAAAACAAACCGAACTATTTCAAAACACAATCCGACTCAAACCTACTATGAATGAAAATTAATTCATGCTTCAATGCAATTACAACTATGAAAAGTAATCTACAATTATATCTATTTAATATCAATTTTATCTTTTTTATAGAAAAATGTACATTTCTATATTCTTTAACATTTAAATATAATAAAACCTCTGAATAGCAGATACCTCAAGAACGTTGAAAAAAAGTACTGCTTCAGAACCCTAATTTTCTTTTTTTCTAGATCAATGCAACTAATTTTCTATTTTTCAGTGTGTGTGTGTGTGGGGGGGGGGGGGGGGACTAATTTTCTTTCTGTCTGTCAAGTTCAATCGACAATGTTTCATGAGAAACAGATTTAGGTTTATGCAAGGTGATGTGTTAGGAATTTTCACAAAAGTTTGAGTAGGATTATGTTTCAGATGAAAATAAATATATATTAATTGATTATCAATGATTTTATACATTCAATTTACTGCATCAGAAATAAAATGTATGTATACAATAAATGTATAATCATAGATTGTTGTTTTTTTTTTAAACAGTACAGTTAAGAAAACTTTTTTTTTTTCCCTCTCGGAGTATGAAAAATATTTCTAACTACCACTTCATTTTTTATGCACACAAAAATATAAGTTTGGAATAGGAAAAGTGTTTGTTAAATAGAGGAATCCTCTTTTTGAGAGTGTCTGTTAGGAAAAATTTACTGTATATAGATTTTTCATTTAAAAAAAAATATTTTAGATGTTTTTTTAAAAATCTTGTCCCTAACTTTTTCTTTGCTTTAAAATATTTGTTTTAGAATATAAGAAAGTATTATAAATTTATTTTAATTCACAGAAGCCATAACCCCCCAGGGGGATACCTTCTTTAGGTATTCACGGGCTTCGCAACCCCGGGTACCTGAGCGATCTTTCTCTTTTCCTTTTCCTCTTCTTTCTCTTGTCTTTCTTTTCTCTTTGTTTCACTCTCGTTGTGGTTTCCTTTTCGAAGGTGAGGGCAATTCTGCATGAGCCGATATCATCCTGTATATCGACTCATGGGGAATTGTAAACCACCCATGTGTTTGCCGTGCGTGGCGACCCATGTCCCTGGAAAGGGGGATCCTGGCAGTTGAGGGACACCAACACACTGCTTTGGCCTCTGCTTCAGGTAAACGGGAGGTGCATATTGGTCCCGTATGCATCAATCGGCTGGTCAGCTGACTTGCCACTGGCTGGGGATCAAGTGAGCGAGTACTTACTAGCCATCTCGTTAAGGGTGGAGACTGGCATAGGAGTGTCTTGTGACCGTATGGCCCCTGGTTAGCACTGGTGTACGAATGTGCATCCCCTTGTTGGGCTCGGTAGTGGGTGGTGCGGCCGGGGTCTGAACTATTTTTTTTTTCAAATATGGATGGAAATACTAATGTTCCTTCTACTTCTCTTCCATGTGGAGAGCAACAAAGTGTACAGTCTTTATTTACTCGTTTTTTTGTTATTTAACGCACTGATAGTCTCTCTGATAGTTCTTTCAAAAAAACTTCACCATTTCTTATAGCAAAAACTTTCCAGTCTCTCTTGGGGGATGGTCATTGTCTAAAAAAATTACAATCTGGGGATTTACTGGTTGAGGTTTCTTCAGCCAGGCAGTCTGAACTTTTGTCAAATTCCAATGATATGGGTACTTTTTCTGTTTCTGTTAAAGCACATCAAACTCTGAATACTTGCCGTGGTGTAATATCTGAACCAGATCTTTTATTTTCCACTAAAGAAGAACTTCTATCTAATTTAAGCGATCAAAACATAATAGATGTTCGTCGTATCACTATCCGTCAAAATGGGCAAATTCTTCCTACAAAACACATTATTCTCACCTTCAACAGCCACATTTTACCTGCTAGAATCAAAGCTGGCTATCTAAACTGTCCAGTCAGACCTTATATACCTAATCCTCTCCGCTGTTTCAAATGCCAACGTTATGGTCATACTAATACAACCTGTCATAGCAATGTTACCTGTGCACGCTGTGCTGAGGTCGGGCATGATGGTAAAACTTGTGAAAAACCTGAACGCTGTGCAAACTGCAAGGGTGATCACACATCATATTCTTGCTCTTGTCCTAATTGGATCCGTGAAAAGGAAATTCTTGCTGTTAAAATAACCCAAAATCTCTCCTACCCTGAAGCTCGTAAACGTGTTGAAATCAGGACCCCATCTGTTGGGGCATCATACTCCAGTATACTCAAACAACAACCAAAATCCGTAAGGCACATCAGTACCCAGACCGACTGCTATTTTCCACCAAATAATACATCTATGACACATTCAACCAATACTTCACCTAAAAAAACCCGGGACGTCTCTCTTGGTAGTAAATGCTATGGTACCCCATTATTGGAACGTTGGCTACCATCCTCAGAACCAGTTACAATAGAATATCAACTTACTCATTCACAGAAATCTCCAGTTGGATCCAAAAAGTCATCTAATCATCAGACTGAAACTAAGGCTGCTTCATCTCCAGTTCTATCATTACAGAAACCTAATTCTCCCCAAACCTCATCAGTTAAATCAAAAATATCAACCGAACATAAGACAAAAAAAACGCCAGCTACAGATAAAAGCAAATTAGTGAAACCTATTGTTTGTCCAACTCCGAAAGCAAATGAAAAAACTTTCGCGCAAAAAGAAAGAAAGAAACCTCCAACTCAAATCTCTTCACAGTGGAAAACTGTGAAGAGAAAAGGCAATAAATCATGTCTTAGCCCAGAAATCAGTAATATAAAAGATCACAAACAGCTCCTCAACTATGCAAAAGAGGCTATGGACTCTTGTAGCTATGACTCTGATAATGACGACAATAATACTGTTTTCGATGTTATTAATCCTACGTGACTTTATATCATTTTTAAATTTTGAATTCTAGCTTTGTTTTTAAAGCAGTATTATATAAAATTTTATGCTTTAATTTTGTTTTTGACTAATTATAATTTTCATAACTTTAGAGATTTTAGAATTTAGAATTTTTTAATTTAAATATTCTAGTATTTTAACTATTTTTTGTCTTTTAAAACCTTGTGTATTGTCGCTTTCATTGTGCATTATTTTTAATTACTTGTATCATCACATTGCTTTCTTCATTTTGTTTTGTTTTTTCACTTTTATATCTCTGACAATCTTTTAATGTAACTTTTAATTTTTAACTATGTTTTACTCCTTAACTTTTTCTTGGCGCAGCATGTCCCTATGAGGACTTTGTGCCATAAAACTCTAATCAACCAACCAACCACAGAAGCCATAAAGTTGAAAATTTTATTAATAAACAAAGTTTTAAAACTATCTTCTTTTTAAATAATAACTCAGAGTATAGATTACTTTTTTAGTGCAAAGTTTACAGGTGAAAGGTCTTGTTCATCAAAATGAAAGTATTTGTGTCATACCAGGGGTGCAGAACATGTCCGATCTGGCGATCTAGGATTGGGGGGAAATTTTTCAGAAAAATATGCAATTAATTTCGCTTTTAACAATGAATTACATAATCCTCCGAGACAGAAAAATTTTCACTACAAATAAAAAGATCCATATGGCGACTAGGGATGCACCAAATAGTGATTTTGGCCGAATGCCGAATATTCGGCTAGCCAAATAGTAACTGCTAGGCTGAATACCAAAGATTTGGCCAACCAAATATTGACTATTCGGCCGAATACCGAATATTCGGCTTGTCAAATAATTTTATATTTTAAAGTTTAAGGGCATTAAAATGTTAAATTTTAAAGCAGTTTTACATAATATTTAAAACAGAAACTTTCATTTTGATAATCAAGAGCTTTTTTCAAGTAAACTTTGTGCTGAAAAAAATCTGCTTTGAGTTATTTAAGAAGAGGATAGTTATAAAACTTTTTTAATTAATAAAATTTTAAATTTTATGGCTTCTTCTGGGAATTAAAACAAATGAATAAAATTTTTTTTAATTCTAAAACAACCATTTTAAAATCAAAGAGAAATTATGAAAAAAATGGGAAGAAAAATTGTACAGGATCATATATTATTTGTTTTTCAGGAAGAGACTAAAGTAAAAGAAAATAAATAATACAATCTATTCAAATTTTATACTGTAGCAACTCAGCAAGAATAATATAGGTCAAAATTAACATTTTTACCCACTGGCCAGTACACTGATTTTTTTCACTGGCCAGTTTTTTTTAAATACTGGCCAGTTACAAATTTATGTACGCTCCATACAAAATTGTGTTTTTTCTATCTATCAACATTGTAAATTACTAATATATGGGGCATTCCACGTCAAATCAGGCAGTAAAATATCAATATGTAACCCACCATCACAGATTTTAAAGAAACTGCGTGTGTTTGTTCTTACTATTAAGATATGATCACCAGTAATTTTTTTTGCTCCTTGGTGAAATAGTTTCTGAGAAAAAAATTGTCAAAATTTTGAAAAACTGCCGTCAGTTGGCATTCTTGATAGCTCGGTTTTCAAATGTAGCATGTCATATATATAATCATATTTCAATATCTACTCTATAAATCATCTTCAAATAATTTATGCACAATATTTAGGGTACGCAGCTTATGAAAAAATATATTGTTACGCTTATAACATTTTAAGTGTGTCTAAAAAAATATTTAAACTTTGAAGTCGTGAATTTTTTATGAAAAATAATACATTAACAAAAAAAGCATTATCAACAAAAGGCGGTATTTTTATTAAATTTATTTTTTATGGGAGATATACTTAAAGGTGTCCTTTACCTGATTCTGAAATAAAAATAGTGGGATTTTGGGTGTTTTTGGTAGTATTTCCTATTTAAAAATATTTTTAGGTTCATTTCATATCAAATCAAGCAGAGTCATTCCATGTCAGTTCCCCTAAGCCATTTAATCACTGTCACAAATTTCAATGAAATTGGGTTTGTTTATAGCTTATTTTAAGACGTAATCACCTTTAATTTTCTTGATCCTAAGTAAAATATTTTTTAAGATAAAAAATATCAAAATTTTGAAAAATTGTTTTAAATTTTTTTAATGACAGTTCGATATTCAAAGACTACATTTAAAAAAAAAAAAAAAAAAAAAAAAAGTCATTTCAATATAAAATCACTAAATAGGTTTCAAATAATGTATATGTGACAAATAATGTAGGCTGATTATTATTTCTTGTTTTTTATCATGTTTAAACACTAAGAGTGTCTTTTATCTTATGAATTTTTAAAATCAAGAATTTTGTCAAAAATAATGTGTTAATCAAAAATTTATTATTAACCGAAGGCAGGGTGTTATTGCTTTTTTTTAATTGTACGTAAAAATATCTTTTAAATGGTTATAAAATAAAAATAGTGAACATATGAGAAAAAATTATCAAAATTTTGGAAAAATGCCACGAGTTGCCATTAATGATTGTTCAATTTTCAAAGGCCTCATTTTATATATAAAATCATATTTCAATAACTAATAAAGAAATCTTCTTCGAATAATTTAAGCAAGGTAAATAAAGTATGTAGATTATGAAAAAAATATTGCTGTAATGTTAAAAAATATTTAAATGTGTCTAAAAATTGTATAATCTTTGAAATCAAAAATATTTTACAAAAAATAATGAAATTATTAAAAAATCTTTATCAATCAGAGGCGGAGTTTCTATGACTAATTTTTTAATTTTAAATTGTACATAATACTACATTATAACTGGATCTGAAATAAAAATAGTGGGGTTTTAGTAGTATTTAAATCATATTTAAAATTATCAATATTTTCAAATGTAAAACCTATCCAATGTATCATCCCTGGAAATATTTTTATTTATACATTTATTTTATTTTTCAAATTATCTTTTATGTTCGTTTCTTAAGGAAAAAAATAAACAATATTGTTTTTTAGTAAAACTTCTAGGGCGAAGAGCAATTATCCCTTTCCAAAAAAGAGAAAAATCACTAGCTCCTCACCGCCCAATAGAAATTTTCAAAATGACAGTCCTAATCTTTAAACTCATATTTGGCTGTTAATATTGAAAATTTAGCATTGAGCTGCTAATATTGAAAAAAAAAAAAAAAAACCAAATTTCACTCTGTTGAAGAAAATTTTGACGTATTGTGCTTTAAATATATGCAAAAAATGCATAAGCCATTATATTTATATCTTTCAAATAACTATATCTAAAAAAATATTTAAAACTTAATGAGTTGCACTTTTGTAACTTTATTCAGTTTCTAATGATATGTACTGTAATTTCGGTGTATAGCCCGCAGATCAAACAATTCAGTTTGGACCCAGAAATTTTATTCAGTATTTGAAGACCAATATTTACTGTGATCTAAAAAGTTACATTTTATTTTTAAAAATTTCTGGGTCGAAACACGATTGTATGATCCGCGGGCTATACACCGGAAATTACGGTAATTTGATTTATTTCATCACAATATTGCTGAAAGATGGATTTTCAACATATATATGTGTGTATATATATCCCTGTTCTCAAACAAATTATTTAAAAATTATTCATTTATGTTTAATAAAGCATATATATATTGTTTATACACTTACAGAAAATACATATAGCAAATTTTATGATATTATGTCAATAATGTCTAAAAGTAAAGAACTTATCTAATAGTATGTAACGAAAAATTTAACATCTGGTGTAATGACAACAAAATTTTATAATTGTTTTACTTAATTTGGATGAATGAAGAAAGCTTACATGTTTATATTTTATTGAAGTACAGGTGAAAATGTCACAAAGACATACCTCAACAACCACTGAGTATGTCACATTCACACTACAGATGATTTTTTTTTCTTTTTGATCTTTCGGGTTGGATTTCAGATGGTAATGAATTAATTAGTTTTGTTAGAAGTGTCATTGCAGTCAGCATATTAGGCTCACTATTTTTTTTATATAATTTGTTTTGATTGACTCGATGAACAACAATATTTAAAGGGACCATTTCATGACTTTTCAATTAAAAGCTGATTTATAAATTCATCATGTTGTTTAGTTATTATTATCGTCTTAAGATAATAAGTTGATATTAAAATTTTTAAATGCAGTTTATTTATTATTTGAACAGTTGAAAGTATTTTTCAATAAGAGTGCGGGCTGTTGATTTTAAGTCGGCTGTTGAGCAATGTAGTGTTGGTAAAGGAACTGGTACTATTTAATTTAATTTTTATTGCTGTAAATAATATTTGTTATTTTATTATTGTATGTATTATATTTAAGCAAGAGTAGAAATACACGATATCGTAGTCATTTTAGTACATCTTAGCATGAAAAGCTTCAATATTTATCATTAAACATTCACATTTTATGAAAATTTTGTTAAAATTGCTCATATTTTCACTATTTTTATTTTATAACTATTGAAAAGATATTTTTACGTAGAATTAAAAAAAAGTAATAACAGCCTGCCTTTGGTTAATAATAAATTTTTGATTAACACATTATTTTTCACAAAATTCTTGATTTTAAGAATTCACAAGACTAAACACACTCTTAGCATTTAAACATGACAAACAACAATAAATAATAATCTGCCTACATTATTTGTCACATATACATTATTTGAAACTTATTTAGTGATTTTATATTGAAATGACTTTTTTTTTTTATGCAGTCTTTGAATATAGATCTGCCATTAAAAACATTTTTAAAAAAATTTCAAAATTTAGATATTTTTTTTATCTTAAAAATATTTTACTTGTAATCACCTTTAATTTCCTTGATCCTGTCTTAAAATGAGCTATAAACATACCCAGTTTCATTGAAATTTGTGACAGTGAATTAAATATCTTAGGCGAACTGACATGGAATGACTCTGCTTGATTTGATTTGAAATACGCCTCAAAATATTTTTAAATATGAAATACTACTAAAAACACCCAAAATCCCACTACTTTTATTTCAGAATCAGGTAAAGGACACCTATAAGTATATCCCCCACAAAAAATAAATTTAATAAAAATACCGCCTTTTGTTAATAATGCTATTTTAGGTAATGCATTATTTTTCATAAAAAAATCACGACTTCAAAGATTAAACATTTTTTTAGACACACTTAAAATGTTATATAAGCGTAACAGTATTTTTTTTCATAAAATACGTACCCTATATATTATGCATAAATTATTTGAAGATGATTTGTGGAATAGATATTGAAATATGATCATATTTATGTCATGCTACATTTGAAAATCGAGCAGTCAAGAATGCCAACTGATGGCAGTTTTCAAAATTTTGACAGTTTTTTTCTCAGAAACTATTTGACCAAGGAGTAAAAAAAAATACTGGGAATCATATCTTAATAAAAGGAACAAACACACGCAGTTTCATCAAAATCTGTGATGGTGGGTTACATGCTTGCCAGAACTGACATGGAATGACCCATATATTACTTACCATTCGATATGATTACACTCAACTGAAAAATTTTATTTTTACTATTAATTGCAATGAAATAAATTCACAGGAAATTTTCAGAAAGGTTACGGCAGAGGGGGACCCCCCCCCCGTTTTTTCGCGATCTTTTGACGAAATTCACGTTGTTTTTGTGACCTTTAGCAAAATATGCGTTTTTTCACGATCTTTTGACGAAATCTGCGTTTTTTCACGATCTTTTGACGAAATCTGCGTTTTTTCACGATCTTTTGACGAAATCTGCGTTTTTTCCGCGATCTTTTCACAAAATTGCGTTTTTTGTGATCTTTTAACGAAATTTGTGGGGTTTTTTCGCCATTCTTTGAAAATATTTGCATTTCTTTTTCAAGATTTTTTTTGACGAAATTTGCGTTTTTAGGCGATCTTTTGACGAAATTTGCGTTTTTTCCGCAATCTTCTGATGAAATTAGTGTTTTTCCGCAATCGTTTCGTGAAGTTTGCGTTTTTTCACGATCTTTTGACGAAAGTTGCTTTTTTTTCTGCGATCTTTTCACGATATTTGCGTTTTTTCATCGATCTTTTTACGAAATTTGCGTTTTTCCACGATCTTTTGTCGAAAGTTGCGTTTTCTCTACGATCTTTTTACAAAATTTACGTTTTTTTCCGCGATCTTTTCCGAAATTTGTGTTTTTTCTGCGGTCTTTTGACGAAAGTTGCGTTTTTTCCGCGATTTTGTAACGAAAGTTGCTTTTTCTCCGCGATCTTTTCACGAAATTTGGGTTTTTCCCGCGATCTTTTCACGAATTTTGCGTTTTTCCGCGATCTTTTCGCGAAATTTGCGTTTTTTCGCGATCTTTTCACGAATTTTGCGTTTTTTCCGCGATCTTTTCACGAAATTTGCGTTTTCCGTGATACTTTGAAGAATTTTTGTGATTTTTTTTCGCGATTCTTTGTCGAAATTTGCGTTTTTTCCGCGATCTTTTCACGAAATTTGTGTTTTTCCCGTGATCTTTTGACGAAATTTGCGTTTTTCCGCGATTTTGTCACGAAAGTTGCGTTTTCTCCGCGATCTTTTCACGAAATTTTCGTTTTTTCCGCGATCTTTTGACGAAAGTTGCGTTTTTTCCGCGATCTTTTCACGAAAATTACGTTTTTCCGCGATGTTTCACGAAATTTGCGCTTTTTCTGCGATCTTTCCACGAAATTTGCATTTTTCCGCGATGTTTTGATGTAATTGGTGATTTTTTTCTACGAACGATTGACGAAATTGATTTTTTTCGGCGACCATATCGAAATTAGCGATATTTTTATGTCCAAATTTTCAGACTGATGACCGTTTTTTTTTTTTCTCGAAACCGAATGCCTTAAATTTTCGGAAAATTCGAGACAGAATCACCCCTGCTGGTGAGACTACGCTGGGCACGGGTCACACGGACAATAGAATTCTCCCCAGCTTTAAATGCCCCCTAAGCTACGGCGCACGAGTAGGGTTACTGTATTAAGCAGTTTATCCCTCGTTTGGCTAACTGAATATTATTTATTATATAGAAAATAATCAGCATATAGGATTGGTCCCGCCAGAAAACGAATTAGAAAAGAAAATCGCGTACAAAATAAATATTTATTTTTAAAATTGTACCTTCTATCTATTAATAAATATTTCATGTTTATTAATATACTGGGCAAGAACAAGTTCCAAAAAAGATTTATTTAAGATAATCTGCAATTAAAAAAATATTATTGTTTAGATGTGCTTGGGTTACATGATATAGAATTGTATGCAATAAGTAAAATGCAAGTATTTTGATTATGATTTTATTAAAATAAATATTACAGTTTTCTATTTTGAAAATTTGATACATCTCAAATTTATAATATGTGTGTATATATATGTATGTGTGTGTGTGTGCTTACAATTGTCACGAGAATAAAAAAAATATGCTTAAATTATTTAGAAAACATAACTTTTTATTAGTTTTGTTTTTGAGAAAAAAATTTCAACGTCTGGTTTTTGTAATATATAGTTATATAGATTTTTTGTAAATAATTCTAAGAGAATTATACATAAAATTTGAATATGTCAAATAATTTGTACGTTTTAATAACTTTTTTAGCAATTTCGTTTTTAAAATTTTCTTTTAACTCATTTAATATATTTTATAATGCATATGAATCCCCTTTATTTTCCCCTTACTCCACATTTAGTAAAAGAATAAGTAAAAACTAAATGCGTTAAGTAATTTGTAAATTTTAATAATTTTTTAGCAATTTTTTTTTTAAATATTTCCTTTAACTCATTTAATATGTTATATGTATACCCTTTTTGCCACATTTAGTACGAGAATAAGTAAAAACTAAGTGCGTTAAGTAATTTAGAAACTTTAATATTTCTTTAATATTTCTAGGGTTAAAATCAGGCATTTTTCTCCAGGAGGAATTTTTAAAGCTCCTGTGGTTGCAGGGAAGATTTGCACTTAAACTACATTAATAAGCATTAAAGCTCATTGTCAGTAATCCACCAAATCTCCTTTTTCCAATAGATGGCGCTGAATTTCACTCGGAAAAGGCAATAACAAATTATTTCTGGCAAGCCCATCTTTGAGAAGTCTATCACGTCATTTCCTTTTTGAAATCAAATCCAAACGCGGGCCGCGGGTAAACAGCGAGGGAAGGTGTTGGAGTTGTTTTATAACAGCCGATTATCTGCCTGAGAGGGGGGGGGGGGGGTTGCCATCCGTGGGGGATCTTTCTAAGGAAACCTAATGACCCGTATTTACACATGGAAATCGTATGAAGAAAAACAACAGCAAGAGTAGGAATGGATATAATATAATCTTACCGGGATCTTGCTCTTTCAGTTTTGGAGTTAATTATTTTCAGTGGGAATATTTTTTTTTATTATTACGGGTTTCGAATTTAGGAATTTTTAATTTTTTTTTTTCTAAATTACATTAATTTCTTTACTGTGTCGCTGACATATAGTCTTGAATCTGTTATAAAAATTTTATGTTAAATTTTTTTACATATGTATATCATATGTATATCATATGTAAAGAATCGATCGAGAATTCTTTGTAGAAACTGAATCCGGTCGGGTTTATTTCATAGATTTTTTTTCACGGATGGTCTGAACTGTGAACTTCAAAAATGTAATACTCTGAATTGTGCCCGAATCAACTAATTTATGCATTTCCGCAATACTGACAGCTTTTTTTCCCCTCAAATTTGTAGCTACATTTTTTATTCATTTAACTACTCAAATTAATAAGTGTATCAGTGTTCATCAATATTTTTGCTTACCTATATCAATATATCAGTATTTCTATGAAAATAGAATTCCGATGATTCAAACCAAATTTTAAGAAAAAAAGTATTAAGGGGAATTTAATTAATTTAAAAGGACACAAATATAATTTTTAAAAAAATCCAGTAATTTTCAGTATATTATATACAGTAGAGCCTCGATTATACGAAGTAATTGGGACCGACCCTCTTTCGGAAAATCAAAATTTTCGGATAATCGAGAATGCTTCATTTTTGAGATTAAGATGAAATATATGCAATATTTCTAATTATGGTAACAAGTTGCTTACTAAAAATAAAGCAATAGCAAAATAGAAACAAGAATAAATTACCTGAATTTTAATTTTGAAATTAAGTACCTTTTACATATATCACAAAAATGTTTTGCTTGTCGCACGATTGCTTTTGCTCTGAAGCTCTATCACGGAGTTTTTTAATATTATTAGTTCACCAGTATCACACTCTTTCTACTGCTACAACCATAGGCGTAACCAGGGGGGGGGGGGGGTGCCCCGGCACCCTTCCGCTTGCGCAGACTCAAGCAAAATTATTTTTAAAAAATCGAAATCTACAAAAAAAAAAAAAAAAAAAAAAGAATAAGAAGTGATACCAGAGTTCAATTAGTTTAGGAAATTAGTATAGTTCAGAAAACTAACAGCCTAAGTTTTGAAATGTGATAAAGAAAAGAAACCCACGTTCCTTTTTTTTTTTTTTTTTTAAATAAAATTATGTTGTTTATCTTTTTTTAAACTAGAATATTTACAAGAATCTGTATTAGTCATAGTAAGTCAAAAAGATGGCTTTATAATCCCACTTTGAAGTCTTTTTTTTTTTTTGTGGGAGATTTTTTTTAACGCCATTCTTTCCATTGCACGTTTCTGCAATTTCATGAGAAATTAACGCAAGTTCTTGACGAGGATAGAAACTATTTGTCTCTTTCCTTTCGTAGTTTAAAATCTAGAAAGAAGCAAAAAAAAAATTGAAAGGGATGCAGATGTGAAAGGATAATTCCAAAATGCGATTAGCCGAGGGAAAGGGGGGGGGGGGGGTACACAAACACTGCCTCCTTTGAAAATGAAAAATAATAGCACAAAAAATTTAAATTAATCTAGAGGTTGGTTGTTTGGTTGAATTTCGTGTTTCGCGGCCATTTTCCGACATTCGTAAAAGAAATATGGTTGGAGTCTCAAGTCAATATAGTAATTTTTTTCCTCTGAAAATTTTTATACTATTTTTAGAGTTTCTTCTCGTTTCGCGGTGTTCTTTTGAAAGTAGGAAAAGGAACCCGGTTTCAATCTTTTAGCCCAGTGCAGTAAATTTTGACCAAATTCGCGATTTTATTCTGCAATCATTTCATGATATTTACAATTTTTTCCCAAAATCGTTTGGCGAAATTCGCGTCTTTCTGCGCGATTTTTCGTTGAAATCCGCACTTTTCACCTCTAACCTTTGACAAAATTCGTGTTTTTTTACCGCGAACCTTTGACGAAATTCACATTTTTTACCGCGATGTTTTGAGGAAATTGGCATTTCTTCAGCACGATCCGTCGATGAAATTCGCATTTTCTTTCCTCGATCTTTTGACGAAATTAGCTTTTTCTTTTCGCAATCATTTGACGAAATTCCCGCTTTCTTTCTGCGATCCTTTGACGAAATTCTCGTTTTGACCGCAATCCTTTGACGAAATTCTTGTTTTTACAGTGATCCTTTGACGAAATTTATTTTCTGTGTGCGACCGATTGGCGAAACTGATTTTTTTACAGGTAGATCATTTGTCGAAATTCGCGGTAGTTTTGTGCGATCCATCGAGAAAATTCTTGATATCTTTCCGTACCAATTAACAAAATTCTCTACTCTTTTCTGCGACATTTTGACTAAATTTGCAAAGTTTTTTCGTCAATCGTTTATCGAAATTCGTAATTTTTTTTGCACAATCTTTTGACGAAATTGGCGAATACTTTCTACATTCCTTTATCGAAATTCCCGATATTTTTCCTCGATCGTTTGAAGAAATTCTCAATATTTCCGGGATCGATTCAGGAATTGATTTTGAGAAATTCCATAAAAGAAATAAAAATCGCGGCAATTTTTTTTTTAAATACTCACTGAAGAATCACAGATCTGTGAAAAAATTTGGAGGGGGAAATACTGCACAGCATTTTTTATTATGCGGGACTTTCCTTCTGTGTGCAAAAATCGCGCGATCCCGCACGTTATTTCAAACCCTGTCCCTCAAAGAAAACTTCATTACTAGTGAAGTTTCGTTGATTTTTTTTTTTTTTTTTTTTTTTTTTTACGGACATAGAATTAAACAAATCTAGGATTTAGAGAAGGGGGGGGGGGACTGCCTTCGACAACGTACTCCCGAGCAAGCTACGACTTCTTTTGTCTCTAAACAAGCTAATCTTGAATTATTGCGTTTTTTATTTCGAGCAAAATTAAATTTTCAGCTTTCTTATAAGAACTGATTTGACATTATTCTAATTCGAATTTAATTACGACAATTGAAAAAATTACCGGAGAGTTTTTTCTGTTTAAAAAAAAGCCAAAAAATCGCCTAAAAGCGCAAAAACCCTCGCTAAAAGTCGCATTAAATATTTAGAAAAGATTAAAAAATCACAGGGAACGAAAATTAACTAATTGGGTAAAAGATTTAAACCGGATTCCTTTTAGGAATGTCGGGGGAAAAAATCACCGCGAAATGCGATAAAAACTCTCTAAAAATAACATTAATTTTTTTAAAAAAATTGAAAAATCGCTGTAAGAATCTCGAAAACACTTTAATGAAAAGAAGACAAAGTTTACTGGATAAAATATTGAAATAGAATTCTTTTTTTACTAATTAAAAAAAAATTAGCATAAAAAATTAATTGAAAAATTACAGAAATTGTCTTCGATATGCATGAGTTCAGGCATACAGGTCCTATCAAATCTTACGGCTGTGCGGCCTGCATTTCTTTTTTTTTTTTTTTTTAAGAGTTTAGCGTGCGCGCGTACACATACACAGAGACAGACAAGCACCTATCTGTATTATGACAGTCGCATCATGATAGTATAATTTTTATTCATCTTGATAAAATTTAGTGTATATTATCATGAGCTGTTTTACCTAATACATTCGACACATTTTGAGGTAAAAACATGAATTACAGTAACTTTGGGCCTATAATCCGCGGATCAAACAATATCGGACCCAGAAATCTTGTTTCATACACCGTAACTTGTTCAATCGCGATAAATATTTAACTTCAATAATGAAATAAAATTTATGGGTCAAAACATGATTGTTTGATCCGCGGATTATAGGCTGGAAATTACGGTATTAATGAATATTATAATTATTTATAATATTATAATAATTATTTACATAGACTTTTCTCCAAAATGTCTTGGGTCCCTCCGGTGATCCCTAAGAAGTCATGGAGTCACATTCTGAAAACTTTCGTACGTATGTACTGGTGTACCGCATGTATTATCTGAGATTTATTATCCGGCAAAAGTTCATCGACAAGACTTTGATTGAGATAATTTTAGATCTCATGCAGTGTTCCCCTGTGCATATAGAAGTTTCCAGCATGATTAAAAGCCTTTTTAAATCTTTATAAGAAGTTAGGGTGCGAAAAGGTTTTACACTTGTGACCACATTTTGTTACTGTCTTATGTCACTGATGAAAGGACATTTACATATCTTTTTTTTTTTTTTTTTTTCTTTTTAACCATTAGATTTAGTTTTGATGTTTTAAACCACTTCTCATCCCTCCTCACGCAAACAAAAATCGCGTTTGAGCCCTTTTAAAAGAAATATCACACAATTATACCTTCTAAGATGAAAAATTGTCTAAAACGGAAATTCGACCGGTTTCATGGCGTTCCGTTTTAGCAGGTTTTACCATATAAGTTATTGTTTGTATCCAATAAGTTCAGGTTAAAAAGTCTTGATACCCCCCCCCTTCAAAACGCTGGTTACGCCTATGTACAACCATGCCAAACCTTTTGCAAAACATTCAAAAGCTTCAGAATTTCTAATTTATTCATTTTCTTCGTTCCACTCCACAGGTAACGGGAGCTCAAGTTAAATTCAAAGGAACTCTAATAAAGGGGATCGAAAATATTTATATGTACTCGTAGTTTGGAAAGGACCGCTTGCATACAAAAAATATGATAGTAAAAAAAAAAAAAAAAAAAAAAAAAAAAAAAAAAAAAAAAAAGTTTTTAAAATGGGTTTTGCACACAAGGAATGTGATGATAATAATAATAATAATAATAAAGCTTTAAAAATGGATTTCGGTTAATCGAGAGTTTCGGTTAAAAGAATTTCAGATAAAAGAGGTTCTACTGTATTTTATTTACAAAATGTATTTGTTTTATTTACCGACTTAAATTTTAAAAAGCTGTTGTCTAATTCGAACTAGTTAATTTCTGACAGATTTTTTAATTCATTTTTATTAAAAAAACGCGTAAAATTGGAAAGCACGCTTATTAAGAAACTATGTAATAAAACTTTTTTCTCCTTTTTTTTTTTTTTTTTTCTTTTTCTTTTTTTTTTTTTTTTTTTTTTTTGGTAAAGGCTTGAAATTGAGAAGATCCACGAACTGGACCGCTATTCAAAAGATTTTTCTGAAAATGCTGTCAACGTTGGCAATATGTACTGAATTTAGGGTCGCGATAGCACAGGAAAGGAAAAACAAAACTGCCAAGCTGAGGCAATAATCGCTTATAAGTTAGTATAAGATGTAATTCTTTTATTGGTAAAAGAAAAAAAAAAACTTATTACAAATCACTTCTCTAACCATGCTTGCAAGTATCATGTTTTTATTTTTCTTTCTTTTTTTAATCTTTAAATCCTACCAAGATAGCATGAAAGGTTTTATCGAAATTATTGCAAAAATAGATAACATTAGTGGGCTTGAATTTCAGGGCGGGATGGCGGGATTCGCACCCAAAATTTTAAAATCTCGCCCAAAAGAATATCGTGGGCGGGAAGCTGTCGTCCAAAACATTTCACCCTTTTCCGGAAAATCTGCATTTTTAAACTACGATCAACTCCTGCGAAAGTCTTACGAATTTCGTGATAATTTCGCGCGACGACTGGACACATTTTGTGAGTTTTTTACCGCGAAAGATCGTTGAAATTTACGATTTTTTTCCCGCGACCGATAGACAAATTTCACTATTCCCCCCCCCCCTCCCCCCCCCGATATCAGTTCACAAGTTTCGCGTTATTTTCCGCGACCGACTGCCGAATTCAGAGGTGATTCTGTTCCGAATTTTCCGAAAATTTTAGGCATTCGTTTCCGAAAATTATGAAAAATCGGTCATCAGTTCGAAATTTCGGACATAAAATATGTAACAGAAAAATATCGCAAATTTCGACAAATGATCGCTGATAAAATCAATTTCGTCAATCGTTCGCAGAAAAAATCGCCAATTTCGTCGCAAAGGATCGCGGAAAAAAACGCGAAATTCATCAAAGGATCGCGGAATAAACGTGAATTTAATAAAAGGGCAGCTGAAAAAACGCGAATTTCATCAAAGAATCGCGAAAAAACGCGAATTTAGTCACAGGATCACTGAAAAAAACGCAAATTTCATCAAAGAATCACGAGAAAGAGCGAATTTCGTTAAAGGATCGTGAAAAGAACACGAATTTTGTCAAAGAATCGCGAAAAAAAATGCGATTTTCGTCAAGGGTTTGCAAAAAATGCGGGAATATCGTCAAATGGTCGTCGAAAATACGCAAGGCTCTTTAGAAAAAACAGCTCATAAATATCTACTTTTATTATTTTAGGTATAGCTTTTAATCTGAAATAATATACTGAACTAACTTTTGAGAAACTGGGTTTAACCCGAACTCAACTTACAGTAATTTACACTCCGTCTGAAATCCACCAGAACCAAAAACAGAGTTTACTCGACCTGCAACAAAAATAATTAGCGCCGGGCGAGGATTTCCGAATCCCGTCCCATTCCCTGCTGTAACCTTTCAGAAAATTTGCTGTGAAATTCAGATTTCTTTTTTTTTTTTTTTTTACTCAGAATCAGCCACGAATTTCACGTAATAATTACTTTTTTTACTTAACACTTTATTACTTTTTACATAATTACTTTTTGCGACAGACTGACGAAATTCACAGACTTCCGTCAAATACATATACAATTAAAAAAAAAAAAAAAAAAAAATCTTTATGTCCGAGTTCTTAATTTTTTCAGTTTTAAATATAATGTTTCCAAGCCCTGTGTACAATTTTCATGCTAAAATATTGATATTTAGTGGTAAAAGGACTGCAGACTGAAAGCAAAAACTACGTGCGTATTCATATTATTTATGTTCCAGTCCCTTCGAAGCGTACATACGAAGGAGCTGCGCCCGCTCCGGTCTACGATCAAGCAAACTTTGAATTATTGTGATTTTTTTAAAAAATCGTTATTGTGCTTAAACTATTGACACACACTGTATATAAATATATCACCTTAAAAAGCGAAAAATTTCAAACTCGCAGAAAGCAAAATTTGCCATATTGAACTTAATAGATTGGAATTCAATTCCATTTACGAATGTTAAAAAATCCGTGAAATACATAAAAAAAACATTAAAAAATTAAAAATTGCTCTATGAATTCCGAATAAATTTTATAGAAAAGAAGGCAAAATTTACTATATTGGGCTAAAAAATTGAAATCGGAATATTTTCAGTAATATGGAAAAATTGCTGCAAAACGCGAAAAAAAATAAAAATAAATAATAAAAATAAAATAAGTAAAAAATAACGGATAAAAAATTAAGACTTCTCAAATTCAAATTGGTTTTGGCACATTTATAAATTCATTTTTTTTTTTCGCAAACATATCAAACTGGCAGGTGATGCTCTTTAAAAAAACTACGTAATTGAAGCATTATTTTGTATTTTGGTAAAGGCAAAAAAAAAAAAAAAAAAAAAAATCAGAAAAGTCTGTCAATCGAATTTTCGGTCGCGACAGCACACCGCAAAAAAAGAAAAAAATTGTCACCCTGAGACAACAATCCCTTATAACTCAAGATGTAGTAATTCATTCAACGGAAAATGAAAAAAATGCCCTATTACAAATCATTTCAATAATCATCCCTGCAAGTATCGAGCTTTAATGTTTAAAAATAAGTCAGAAAATGTGATCTTTTTTTTTTTTGAGAACTTTAAATTAATAATAAAAAAAAAACTAATACAAATATCCGAAAAATGCCTTGAGAGCACGTTTTGTTGGCACGTTTCTTATAAAATCTCGTATTTCTATGTGTATTTTTATAAGTTAGAAAATCAGCTAGTTCAAAATAATAATAATAATTCCGTGCGCGAGCGAGGATATCGGAAATGTTCTTGCCAACTCAATTTTTTTTTCTTTTTTTAAACCTCCGATATTCTATTTCTTTCAGGCAAAAATTAAAGTGTCATCCCTAAAAAATAATTATACTTTACATATAAGTTAGCCGTAAAACAAAACAGATGCTTCATTGTACGATTCAATACTGATAATCTCTACTGCAATTTTTTTAAATTCTAAGCATCGCACATTTTAAATTTTTACACCTCACTTTTAAGGAAAAAAAGTACTTTTAACTGCAATTTATTTGAAAACGGCATCTCAATTTATTTTTGAGATAGTAATATTTTTATAGTTTTTAATGCCAATTCTGTAATGGTGGCAACTGAATTTCTGTAAAAAAAATAAAAAATAAATAAATAAATAAAGGAAAACAGTAGATAACTATATCTTTTTGCTGCCATTTTCTCATAACAACTGAAAAACAAAAGTAATTAAAATATGTACTACTTTGTAAAAAATATAAGAAGATTTTTTTTCTCATCGGGGGCGACGCTAAATTCTGAAAAAGAAGGATTCCTGCTTGTTTTTTCTTTTTCTTTTTCTTTTTTTTTTTTTTTTTGTATCAGGAACGGTATCTAATAATTATATTACCAAACTTCTGGTGTAATCACTACACCCGAAATTTTCTGTTTTGAAGTTGCCTGTTCATTAGTTCATTTCCATACAATGAACAATATTTGTTATATATTCAATAAAACATTACTATTTTATAAGAACGAATACTGCAGTTACTTTTTAGACAAATCAAAGTAGAGTACGAGGTTTACCAGCGAAAGATACGAAATATCTCAATCTCCAGTAAAATGCTTGTTGTTCAGGAAGGAATAAATTTCGTTTCATAGAAGGAAGAGAAATGTCCACAAATGTCCCGTCCCCTTTTCGCCCCTTTTAAAGCAAGGTCAACAGGTCAACGTGGCTCTTCTACACCCCCTCAGTTTTCGTGCTATCGACGAAAGCTCTTTTCTGAGTTGGTCCATAAACGGAAGTTTTTAGGTTTGCCGTATTTGGGGGGAATTTTCTCATTATGGCACGCTATGCCAAGAATAAAGTAGCATTACGGAAAAACAGAAAGGCTTTTTGAAGGATATTTTACATAATATTGTCTAAAATATATCACTTATTAAATTTACAAGAAAAATAATGATTATTGTTTACAGGAAAATATACAAAAATGATAAAATATGTTGCTTCGTAGTCCGTTCTTTCGTTGTATGGGACATCTAATGCCATCTGGTGATGTCTAGTGGAACCAAAGAAAAAATTTTTAAACTAGATTTAAAAAAAATATGCTATATATTTCATTTAAAAAATTAAACTACGTTAAAGAAATAAGTTATATCAATCCCCCCAAAAAATTTTAAAGAAATTGGTTCAATAGCAAATGCGCGGGTGTGATTTAAAAATTACAGCATGGGCAGCATAGAGCAAAATATAACTGACGGTTACCCTTAAACTCAAGCAAAACTTCCAGAAATATCCCCCCCCCCCCAAAAAAAAAAAAAAAAAAAAAAAAAAAACACGCACATGCACACACCAAAGCCATCTCCTGAATTTATCATTGAGAATTTTTGTTTTGAAATATTTTTAAAATATGCTTTACATCAAGGAAACAAATAAAGTACTGTGATCTATAATAAAACAGTTGAAAAGTTACATTGCAGCAATGCAGGTTTTACTCTGGGAGTGCGGCTTGTGGAGATGATTGTTTATATTTTTTATTGATATTTGACATATTAGGGATGGTTATTTAGTAGAAATTTGGATTTAAAAAAAAATGCACATTTTTTTAAACCTTGGTGTGTCTTATGCCATTACAAAAATATTGATTAATAAAAAAAAAATGTGTGTGTCTGGGGAGGGGGGGAGGCTGCAGTAAATTTACGTGTACTGTGTGTACTGTATTATGTCTGTTCCGTATTATTGATTGTTCAATATATCAATTTATATAAATATATTCCTTTTATCAGACGTATAGGAATATAATTTATAAGGACCCCCTCTTTTTTAGAGTTTAGAAAAACAGAACATAATTTTTATTTATTTCATCAGGTTAAAAAGTAACAACTATTACTGAAATAAAAAATTCCAGTTTTAAAAAACTTGTAAATTATTTATCAAAATAATTTTATTGTGGTGTCAAGGAATTAAGTAAACAATCTGACAAAATGTATGATTAAAACTAATTTTTAAGATATGCTTGCCATGAAAAGGCAGGTTCACTGTATATAATGAGCCTTTCACTATTTGATAAGGTCTTACTCTAGGTATATGTAATAATACTTATTTTTCCTAAATGAAATGATAAAAATAATTCTTGGCTAAATCATGAAAACTTTTGTTCATAAAAAATATTCAGAAATTAAAATAATACTTGTTTGAACAAAATTGCTTTGATTCGTACTTTATCATATAAGACATTCACCTTCATTTATTTTTTTTATTTTGTCTTTCAAAAGAGTAACTTTTAATTGCTCTAAAATTAATTTAATTTCAGATTATTAAGTAAAAAATAGTCATCATAAAAAAATAATAAACATAAATAATAAACATAAATAAATTAAACAAGCAAACAACCAAAAAGGAAAGGGAGAAGAGGTAGAAAAAAGTTTTAATATCACAGAATACAAGAGTAATTTTTATATAATTTAAAATTAATTTAATTTGAAAATATTAAGCTATATAAGCAATGAACATTAATAATCTAATGAGAATAGTTATTTAATAAAATAAAATAATAGATTACTACTTTAAGTACCAATATTTAAATTTGGTTACATTATTTACATTTAAATAATGAAACCTAACTTCACTGATATATACAATGTATACTAAATACTATACTATATTGCAGAAAAATGAACTTTTGTTTTTTTATAATATTATTTATTTCATAAATATATATTTATAAAATATTATATAAAAGGTAATTGAAAGTTTTCACTTAAAATTTCAGTCACATCCAGTGACAAATAATTACATATTGTATTTATTTATTATTGTTTCTGCAGTTTTAATGAAATAAAAACTTTACAATAAAAGCTATATTAATTATATTGTATACACATATTTTATTGCTTTAATTTATTAACATTTTTGTCGCAACATATTTTGACGTTGTCACGCTAGCAATCAGCAGAGAGAAAATTCGGGTCAGAGCTGGAAGTCTGCACAGGCCGAATTTCCAGGACCGGGTTCAGCCCAGCCAGGCCCGCACTGAAACTCTCCTGACACAGTCAGTGTAAAATTAAAAGTTCGGACCGGACCCGATTCTTTTATATTTTCACAGTTCAGGGCCAGCCCGTACAAAAATAAGTAAAAACAGATCTGCTCCGGCCCATGAAATAAACAATTAAATATACTCGGTCGGGTCACGACTACAGCATACATATTTATAGGAAAAATTTTCAGTATATTATAGATTATGTCTCTTCAAGACGAATTACACAATAGCAACCTTAATTATTGCTTAGAAACTAAAGACTTTTCAACATTCAAATAAAGATTCATTAAAAAAGTTGATGTAACTTAGAACAAAAGAAGGTTAAAATATAATAACTTTTGAAGTTGTATAATAAAAGTATATTTTTGAAAATATTTCTTTGTAATTTATTATGGCTGTTCTCAAATCCAAAGGAATTACTTTCTGAGACATTTCTGAATTAATTCTTGTCCAGAAATGTTTAAAATGGGCAGATTTTCGTATTCAGAAACTTTGTACTGGAATGGTGTTGCCCATTTTTTTTAAAAAGATAAAGCAAAAGATCTATCAAAAATACTGTCAAAGTGAACCTTTTGAACTTGAACGCTTTGAATTTTCGCACGCGAAACCTGCGGAGAGAAACCTGCCGGCACGTGACAAGAATCACTTATAACTCAATAAGTAACTTATTTATCAAAATATGAAACTTATTATTCATTTTCAACCGTTTCAACAGTCCAACTTGGCAACTTTATGCCTTTGCAGTTAAAAATGAGTCTAAAATCTGTCAGAAAGTCTCGCGTGCTCAACAAGCGCAAAACATTTTGACACATTTACAAATTCATTTCTTAACGAAAAGATATAAAATTGGAAGGCCTGACTATGAAAGCGATATGGAATCGAACTGTATTTTTTTAATTTTTTATAAATAAATTACTTATTGAGTTATAAACGATTTTGGTCACGTGACAAATACGTTTTTCACTCTTTCTTGAGTGGTTATTCTCTTTTCGCGCGGAAATTCGGTTCAAAACGCCCACTTTTCTAAAAGATGTATTGTGTTTGCAAAAAAAAAAAAAAAAAAAAAAAAAACAGTTGGATTAGATAGTTTCTGAACGACAGCACATGTTAATTTTATGCATTTCCGAACAAAAATAAATGAAAACTTATGTCATAAAGCTGCCCTTTTGCATTTGAGAACACCCTTAATGTATATTTTCAATGATTCCATTAACGGAACTTCATTATGACTATTACTATTTTTGCAAAACATACTGCTTGCCTGACACATCCTGGAAATAATTTATTCCAGTTCTACTATGTAGAAAAACAAATTTGATCCTGGTATGATCCATGTTCATGATATGTCCATGTAAGCTTGACACATGTACTAACTCTTTTTTAAAAGTAGAAGTACAAAATTGGCAGGTTTGACTATGGGAGCCATTTGGAATTGAAATGAGTTTTCCATTCTTTGATAAATAAATTATCGAATTCTAAGCAATTGTGGTCAAATGTGGTCTTTCTCTCTCTGGCTGTTTTTTTTTTTTTTTTCTTTTTTAATTTGGAAATTTGGTTCAAAACGCCCATTTTGATGGTATTTTCTGAAAGATCTCTTACGTTTACCAAAAACCGGAAAACGTCTTTCGATAACATAATTTCAGAAAAACAGCACCTGCCGTTTCATGCATTTTCGAAAAAAATGAATTAAAACTTGTGTATAAAGTCGCCTTTGGATTTGAGAACAGCCATATACTCGTGAAACTCATATCCATTGAAAATGATTCATATGTTATCGGCTTCATTTAAATTTTTATATAGTCCCGATGTTTAAAAGACTTTCTTGATTCTTTAATTCAATGCTTGGCGAAATATCTTCCTAACAACGCCAAGTAACACACGCGAGTGTCCCGTCAATTGCCCCCTCCCGCTTCACTATCTTCCAACTTGACCTTGGGGAGGAAAACGCAGGAAAAGGTAATTATACCGTGCCCAGTGATGTTTCACGGGCTATACACCGGAAATTACGGTAATTTGATTTATTTCATCACAATATTGCTGAAAGATGGATTTTCAACATATATATGTGTGTATATATATCCCTGTTCTCAAACAAATTATTTAAAAATTATTCATTTATGTTTAATAAGGCATATATATATTGTTTATACACTTATAGAAAATACATATAGTAAATTTTATGATATGTCAATAATGTCTAAAAGTAAAGAACATATCTAATACTATGTAACGAAAAAGTTAACATCTGGTGTAATGACAACAAAATTTTATAATTGTTTTACTTAATTTGGATGAATGAAAAAAGCTTACATGTTTATATTTTATTGAAGTACAGGTGAAAATGTCACAAAGACAATCCTATCTCAACAACCACCGAGTATGCCACATTCACACTACAGCTGATTTTTTTTCTTTTTGATCTTTCGGATTTGATTTCAGATGGTAATGAATTAATTAGTTTTGTTAGAAGCGTCATTGCAGTCAGCATATTAGGTTCACTATTTTTTTTTTTATAATTTGTTTTGATTGACTCGATGAACAACAACATTTAAAGGGACCATTTCATGAATTTTCAATTAAAAGCTGATTTATAAATTCATTATGTTGTTTAGTTATTATTATCGTCTTAAGATAACAAGTTGATATTAAGATTTTTAAATGTAGTTTATTTATTATTTGAACAGTTGAAAGTATTTTTCAATAAGAGTGGGCTGTTGTTTTTAAGTCTGCTGTTGAGCAATGTGGTGTTGGTAAAGGAACTGGAACTATTTAATTTAATTTTTATTGCTGTAAATAATATTTGTTATTTTATTATTGTATGTATTATATTTAAGCAAGAGTAGCAATACACGATATCGTAGTCATTATAGTACATCTTAGAATGAAAAGCTTCAATATTTATCATTAAACATTCACATTTTATGAAAATTTTGTTAAAATTGCTCATATTTTCACTATTTTTATTTTATAACTATTGAAAAGATATTTTTACGTACAATTAAATAAAGTAATAACAGCCTGCCTTCGGTTAATTGTAAATTTTTTATTAACACATTATTTTTCACAAAATTCTTGATTTTAAGAATTCACAAGATTAAACACACTCTTAGCGTTTAAACATGACAAACAACAATAAATAATAATCTGCCTACATTATTTGTCCCATATACATTATTTGAAACTTATTTAGTGATTTTATATTGAAATGACTTTTTTTTATGCAGTCTTTGAATATAGATCTGTCATTAAAACATTTTTTAAAAAATTTCAAAATTTAGATATTTTTTTTATCTTAAAAAATATTTTACTTGGGATCAAGGAAATTAAAGGTGATTACGTCTTAAAATGAGCTATAAACATACCCAGTTTCATTGAAATTTGTGACAGTGAATTAAATGTCTTAGGCGAACTGACATGGAATGACTCTGCTTGATTTGATTTGAAATACGCCTCAAAATATTTTTAAATAGGAAATACTACTAAAAACACCCAAAAATCCCACTATTTGTATTTCAGAATCAGGTAAAGGACATCTTTAAGTATATCCCCCACAAAAAATAAATTTAATAAAAATGCCGCCTTTTGTTGATAATGCTATTTTAGTTAATGCATTATTTTTCATTAAAAAAATCACGACTTCAAACATTAAACATTTTTTTTAGACGCACTTAAAATGTTATAAGCGTAACAGTATTTTCTTTCACAAACTGCGTACCCTATATATTATGCATAAATTATTTGAAGATGATTTGTAGAATAGATTGTGAAATATGATCATATTGTCATGCTACATTTGAAAATCGAGCAGTCAAGAATGCCAACTGACGGCAGTTTTTCAAAATTTTGACATTTTTTTTCTCAGAAACTATTTGACCAAGGAGTAAAAAAAAATACTGGGAATCATATCTTAAAAAAAGTAACAAACACACGCTGTTTCATCAAAATCTGTGATGGTGGGTTACATGCCTGCCCCTGCCTGAACTAACATGGAATGACCCAGACCCTATTTCTAATAGCACTTTGTGTTGGAATGCAATTGAAATTTTAAAACTTTTTAGTTTATATATATTTTTAAAAAAATCATGAATCGTAATAATCAGGGCTGGGCAGGGATGTAGTGGAGGGTATACGGGGGTATACGCCGTATACCCTCTGGATTTTTTTAAGGAACACCGTATACCCTCTGTTTCTCAAAAAATCTATAGTAAATACACTCTAGGGTATACGGTCGGCCTTGAGCGTATACCCTCTGCTTAGAGAGTATACCCTCTGTTTTTTTTACGACTACACCACTGGGGCTGGGCAAATGCTGTCGCCACTTGCTACCAATATTTTTTACTCGACGACCAAGATTTTTAATCTGGCGGTTTTTGTAGTATTAACGAAAGAACAAAGTGTAAGCGGCATTTTCCATATCATGCACAGAAAACGACATTTTTTGCTGCTCTAGTCAGCTAGCATGTCATGTCATTTGATTAGAATGTGGGTCGTTCTTACGGGTTGTTTACCAATATTTTTTGCAAGAGGGTTTTACAGTTTTTCAGAGAGTTTTTGTAGTAGTGGCACGGGGGGGGGGGGGGATTGAGAGAGAATTTTAAATATTAGAATAATAACTTTATTTAATGAAGAACATTCTATAACTATACGTGTTTAGTGTTTGAATTATCATCCATAGTAAATGGGAAAAAATTCCACTGAAAATCAGAAGGACATTTTTTTTGAGGGGGGGGGGGGATATTTATCTTTAGCGATTTCATTGTTGCATTAAATCGATCCTAAGATTGTTGTATTAAATCAATCCTTTGATTGTTGTATTAACCCGTAAGAACAACCCACCTTCTCCCCACATTCTAATCGCATAACATAACATGTTAGCTGGCTAGTGCAGCAGAGAATGTCATTTTCTGTACATGATATGGAAAATGCCGCATACACTTTGTTCTTTCGTTAACACTACAAAAACTGCCAGATTAAAAATCTTGGTCGTCTAGTAAAAAAATATCGATTGCAAGTGGCGATTGCATTTGCCAAGGCCTGATTATTACGATTCATGATTTTTTTAAAAATATATATAAACTAAATAGCTTTAAAATTACAATTGCATTCCAACAAATGTGCTATTAGAAATACGGTCTTAATTTATCAAGATAAAAATTTCAATAAAAATTTGTTTGTGGTCTTCAATAATTTAAGTACTATTAAGTTTTAGACACCTGTCAAATTTAATTTGAACTTAGTTTATCACATTAGATATCATTAATATAATTTATTATTAAAAATATATGCATATTACTGTTTGTGTGTAGAAAGAGTTACCAAAGCGTAAAAATTCAAACTCCAAGAATTCTTTTAACACATGTTTACAATTTAAAACGGATGTAGATAAAAAATATTTATTAGTAAAATATTTATTAGTAATAAATATTTATTTATTATCAAACATCAAGATAAAGCTGCATGTTGTACAATATTTTAATATCAAACTGTCAAACAAAATTTAGATTAACTAGCATTCATTTTATTTTTTTTAATTTTAATGAAACGATATAATACCCCTATTCAAAAGGGTTAAACAAGGTAACTTCTAATATTTGTTTTTAAGTAGTTATTTTGAACAACAATATACTATTTACCATTTTCACGATTATAATCCAACATTTATAAAAACGTACTGATGGACTTCCTTAAAAGATCTAAAATTTATTAGAATGTAATAATAGTCCAGGCAATAGAGACCGTAGGGGCTCTACCTAGCAAAATTCATGGTAGTTCTGGAAAAAGGCTTTATATATGTTTTTTGGGTTGCTGAATCCGAATTTTTAACTTCCCACCAAAATTTCCCAGGCACCCCCCCCCCCCAAATTTTGGTAAAAAGCCCCCCAAAACAGGTTTTTATTTAAAAAGTCAATTTTTTTATTGTTTTAGGGGAAAAGTATTTCGAAAATCAGAAAGTAGACAAAATTTTCAACAAATAAGATAGATGACATTATGACGTAGGATGAATGGGGAGGGGGGGGGGGATCTGCCTTTTATTGCTTTAATTTATTAACATTTTTGTCGCAACATATTTTGACGTTGTCACGCTACCCGTAAGGCATGGTGACGTCACGGCGACGTCGTTGTGAAGTCACGCTGTGATTTTGTGACCGTCGATGTGACGTCACGTGACGTCGATGTGACGTCATAGTGACTAGAATGCGAGGTCGTTATGGCCGTTTTAGAGGTCGTTTGTGACGTCACATTGTGACCACTTTGTGAAGTCACGGTGTGACTAATTTGTGAAAAGTGTGTCATTTGTGACTAATTTGGCATTAACTTTGTGACGAATGTGACAATGTTTTGAAGTCACATTGTGACCAATTTGTGAAATATGTGTCATTTGTGACGAATTTGTCATAAACACTGTGATAATTTCAAATGAAAATCAAATTTCAAATTAATTGCTTAAAAGACGCAAAGGTCAACATAGTGAAAAAGATTCCATGCTGGGACTCGAACCCGGGCCATCAGTATAGCGCACTGACATTCTCCCGACTAAACCACATGGAACGATACCCAGCCTGGAAAATTTTTCACTATTATATGTTGGCAAGGCTACAAAAGCAGCACAAAAGGGGATATTTATCGTGAGCCACCGACATGGGGCAAACACGAAACTTAATTAAATCCAGCATCGATTGAAACTATATTAATATTTGGAAATTTTTCCAGAGAGAACCATTCGCCTAGCATACAATATTTCAAATGAAAATGTAATTTCAAATTACATGCTTAAAAGGCAGTTTTAATTTGAAATTTGATTTTCATTTTAAATATTGCATTCAAGGTGAAGGTTTCTCTTTGGAAAAATTTCCAAGAACTAATGTAGTTTCAATCGAATCTGGATTTAATTAAGTTTCGTGTTTGCCACATGTCGGTGGCTCACGATAAATATCCCTTCTCGTGCTGCTTTTGTAGCCTTGCCAACATGTAATAGTGAGAAATTTTCCAGGCTGGGTATCGTTCCATGTGGTTTAGTCGGGAGAATGTCAGTGCGCTATACTGATGGCCCGGGTTCGAGTCCCGGCATGGAATCTTTTTCACTATGTTAGCCTTTGCACCTTTTAAGCAATTAATTTAAAATTTGATTTTCATTTGAAATATTGTATGCAAGCCGAATGTTTCTCCCTGGAAAATTTTCCCAGTTTCAATACTGTGATGGTTCTTGTCATAAGCACTGTGGTGTATTTTAAAATGCACAATTTTGAAATAAAGTTTTGTTTGAAATGTAAAATCTTATATTTTTACCATACTTTTTAGCAAAATATCGCTATTTTGGAGTCCTGTTCTTCTAAAATATTTAAAATTTTTCCACTTAAAAAACAATGCTTATCAACTGACATCTTTTTTTAATTAAATTCCAAGCTTGATCTTGAGTACAAGCTCGATATTAAGAATGTGTAAGATTTTAATGTGTTATGATTAGTCATTGCTTTATTAAATACGACATTATAAGCCATATTTATTTAAATTTTTTATTCCCGTGTATATTGTATTTTGTGAATATGACCTAAATAGATTTTGTATGTTTTATAGGAAAAGACTGATCTGCGAAAAAGAAAAAAAAACAAGTAAGAAAAATCATGCGTTAAGCATAGATTATAAAACACTTTCCAACGCTTCCTGAATACTTTAACAAGACATCGTAATTTAGGGAAATAACGTAAATAAGATAACTAAGTAAACATTTTAGAAAACGCATAAAACATTTCAAAAACTGATTTCAGCAGTTACCGTCCATAGCCAAATATGTTTTCTAATTCTTTTGAACAGTCCTGTATGTGATCTGTAGGTTGATATATATACTATATAATGGGGAAATTTAGTTTAGCAATTGAAACATAACAGGTTGAAATTCTCTTTCAGCAATTTATACTAATAAATGGAAAGATACTTAAATACTTTTGTACAATCCTGTAGTTTACCTAGAACCTTTATTACACGCCACTATTTAGTTAAAATTTAATTCAAACTAAGACACTTTTAAAACTGCTGAAATCACATTTCCAGAAATTATGATTTACAGACGGCCATGTATCCAATTCTTTACGTGACCCTGTATATCATTTTATCTATATTCTACAACCATTTCTTAGCAAATTAAATGCATTTCAGCGTAAAAAAGAACAACTCATTTAAAAGCCACCTTTAAACAATTTGCGCCCATATGCAGTAACCCTTACGAGTACTTTTGTGTAGCCCTGTATACGAATTGTAGCATTTATATACACCATATACTGTGCATAAATATAGTGAATCATAAAAGCGCATATCATAATTAAAAATGCATTCCCAGCAATCATCGCTAATGAACAGTACTTCGGATACAATATAGTATTGAAATATTTTGTATGTCCCTGTAAATGCTATATGCACTTCGTATTATACATGAAATAATTTATAGTATGTAAACTTCAGCGACGTATATAAATTTCATTATATATGAAATAGATTAACATAATTAAAGTACGCCATAAACAATTCCCTCCACACCTATATCATTATGTATTGGAATTCCTTTATTAGCCCTGTAAATGAACAATAACTATTCTATGCATCGCATATTCAGCAGAATGCATATTTAAATGCGCTTCATAAATGCATATCAATTGTATTCTGTTTGAAAGCGTGTAAAATCATTAAAAATCCTTTGAAACGATTTTTTTCCATAGGCCGTAATGTAACGGAATACTTTTGACTGTCCCTGTAAATGAACTAAACATGCTACAAACTTCATTAGAAATAAGGAACGTGTTATGGTAAACGTCAATATCTAAATGTTTCAGGGAAATCCGAGTTTAGTTACGAGATTTAGAGCGCGGACAGACAGCCATACAGAAAAACGGACAGGCAAACCGAAGTTAAACACTGTTAATCTGTTTAAAAAAAATATTCATTCCTATATTATGTAAATAAATATGAACTTAAAAAAATATATATCTACTAAAGTAGTTTAATTTATAAACTTCCTATTAGACACGAAAAACTTTTTATTTCAATGTTTAAATATCATATTTTACTTTTAGTGCCAATAATTACGTATATCATAAACTTAGAAAATAATTTTATAATAGACGAAAATTTAATAACCGCTTCAGAATGTCCATAATTAAATGTTAGATTAAAATCACAAACAAAAAAAAATGCTTATATACAATTAAAAAAAATAAATATACCTATTTGAAAAACACTAAAAATAATAATTAGTATTTATAATTGTACTATTAAACAACAATAAATTACAATAGATGAATTAAATGTATTATTAGATTTAACAATATCTCAAAAATCTTTGCATATGTTATAAGAAATTTCTATTATTTTGTAATTTTGGCAAATGCTAAATCTGAAAACCATTGGTATGAAGATTTATGATTTTAAATAATAATTTAAAATATTATTAGCACCAAAAGAAAAATCTTTGAAAAGTTTCACTAGTGTAATACGTAAAAATACATTTTCCCAATATAATGCTAATTTCTAATCTGAAATAGTTTCGTAATATCATAATAATCGAAAATCATATTTAACTCCAAAATAATAATGTCTATAACTACTGTAAGTGTTATTAATCAGGAAACACAAAACAGTAATAAGCCGAAAAAAATTCCAAATCATTTTCTCAACATATTTTCAATCTCAAGTAACAGCAAATTAATCTTTAAATTAATTCCACTCTGAATGCAGTTATGAATCAGTCTCTGCGCAGCTGTTTTTTTTTCTTTTCTTTTTAAGTGATCGCAGATTAAGATATTTTTCAACGCAGCATCGAATAGGAAAATGTTTCTGAAAACAATTGCAGAACAGTCCCTTACTAATATAACAGAAAACTATTTAAGTCATCATAATATACAAAACAGGGATAAAACATTTAAATTAAATAAGACTTACATTTACGTCCCATTTATAATATCCGTGTATTTGTAATATTTTAAAATGGCGGGCTTCTTTCTCTTATTTTATAAAAAAGTGTTGTAGACTTCGTGATGTTCTAAATAGAGTAAACTTCCGGCATCTTCTCTTCTGTGCGCAGACGATTTTGATTTTCAGCAGATGTTCTTTTTTATTGTTATTTGTTTTTGAATACAAAAGATTTCGAACTCAGATGCGCAATAATTTTATGAGACTGTCTTTAATCAAAATTTTCCAATGTATTTTATCTTTTCTTTTTATCGGTTCCAAACAATTTAAGTTACAATGGATTGTAAAGGTTCTTTTTTGTAAATAATAATAATAATAATGATAATAATAATAATTAGAGTTTATTAGATAAAACTTTGTTTAAATTTTTAAAATGAGTAAATATCAATTTAATGGTAATAATCAGTGTTGTAGTCGTAAAAAAAGCAGAAAGTATACGATATAGACAGAGGGTATACGCTGAAGTCAAGAACGTTCATAGATAGGGTATACGCTAGTGCTTTATTTCAAAAGCAGAGGGTATACGGAACTTGCTAAAAAAATCCAGAAGGTACACGGCGTATACCCCCGTATACCCTCCACTACATCCCTGGTAATAATGAACCCCCACTCCCCTTTTCTTAAAGTAAAATTTGTTTCACACGTAATAAATACAAAATATCGCTCACCCGCAAGAAAAGTGACACATCTCGACAAAAGTAAATTTCACAGGGGCGGCAAAAGAAAATGTGCATGATTTTACTGTAACATGAAATTATAGCACTTAACTCTGCATACAAGAATTAAAAAGTGCATAAAAGCGTAAAGCACATAAGAATGAAAACTTAGGATGTGGTTTGGAGGGTTGGATAATTTTACCTCATTACGTAATCCATCCCTCTTCTTTGGTTACAAATGGACATATAGCATAATAACGTGATTTTTCATGTAGTTAAACTTATGAAACTGTTTGTGTAGCAAGACGCACCTATAACAAATCTTTTAGTGGAATAAAACGCAAAATGAATTTCTGTGAGATGTGTCACTTTTCTTGCGGGTGAGCGATATGTTCTTAATAAATAAAAAAGGATTATCGAGGATAAAATAAAAGAATTCTTTGCCAATCTGACAATCTTTTCATATTAATTTTCTGTAAAATAAAACAATTTGTAAAGTAACTTTTTTTTAAAGTCATATCGGTAAAATACAAATTTGAAATACGAATAATTAATTATTATCATGCGTTTTGCATAAATTTTGTATATATATATATATTTTTTTTTCGGAAAATGTTAATTTATTTGAAAAGTCTGAAAGAAGTAGAATTTTTTCAAAAATAGTTACTTAAAATAGTTAAATAGTTGTCAGGAAAAAAAACTCTCTCAAGAAAAAAACTCCGACTAAACTCTGAAGACTCTTTCTACGTGCTCATTAAAAGCTGCAGACTTAACTGTAATAGAAAATTTTTAGTTTGAAACCAGAGAAGTGTTTCGAATACCACTGGTTGGCAAAAAAAATAAAATGATTTCCTCTCTGCAAACTAAATACTGTACAGATTTAATACTCCTAATTCTAAATATGTTATCCAAATTGCTTTAATGCTTGTATCGTGCACTTTATATATTATGCCCCCCCCCCCCCCCCCTTCGTGACAGAATTTACCATTTGCTATCCACTAATATATTTTCATTCCTCATGCCGCTGTAACTCGGGACTGTTTAAAATATTTCTCTTCATTTTCAAAGATTTTAAAAGTTCATATTTTTTTCACACTGTGACTTACAATATGGTGGGTTTTTTTTTTTTTTGGTTTTTTTTTTTTTTTTTTTTTTGTCACATATATGACGTGATGTACGTTACATGCAATGACATAACAATGACGTCTCAATTTTTTTTTAATTGATAGAAAAATATAATTTTACAGTAAATAACATGTTTTAAAGAAATTTTGTAATTTTTAAAAGTTTTCTAAGAAGTTCACATCTCAGTCACAACGTGACATCACTGAGTGGTGGCATTTTGGTCACAGATGTGACGTGACCACAGTGACTTACAGTGACGTCACAATGACGTCACCGTGACCATGCATGCTATGAGGGTAGCAATCAGCAGAGAGAAAATTCGGGTCAGAGCTGGAAGTCTGCACAGGCCGAATTTCCAGGACCGGGTTCAGCCCAGCCAGGAACATTCAAATAAAGATTCATTAAAAAAGTTGATGTAACTTAGAACAAAAGAAGGTTAAAATATAATAACTTTTGAAGTTGTATAATAAAAGTATATTTTTGAAAATATTTCTTTGTAATTTATTATGGCTGTTCTCAAATCCAAAGGAATTACTTTCTGAGACATTTCTGAATTAATTCTTGTCCAGAAATGTTTAAAATGGGCAGATTTTCGTATTCAGAAACTTTGTACTGGAATGGTGTTACCCATTTTTTTAAAAAAGATAAAGCAAAAGATCTATCAAAAATACTGTCAAAGTGAACCTTTTGAACTTGAACTTGAACGCTTTGAATTTTCGCACGCGAAACCTGCGGAGAGAAACCTGCCGGCACGTGACAAGAATCACTTATAACTCAATAAGTAACTTATTTATCAAAATATGAAACTTATTATTCATTTTCAACCGTTTCAACAGTCCAACTTGGCAACTTTATGCCTTTGCAGTTAAAAATGAGTCTAAAATCTGTCAGAAAGTCTCGCGTGCTCAACAAGCGCAAAACATTTTGACACATTTACAAATTCATTTCTTAACGAAAAGATATAAAATTGGAAGGCCTGACTATGAAAGCGATATGGAATCGAACTGTATTTTTTTAATTTTTTATAAATAAATTACTTATTGAGTTATAAACGATTTTGGTCACGTGACAAATACGTTTTTCACTCTTTCTTGAGTGGTTATTCTCTTTTCGCGCGGAAATTCGGTTCAAAACCCCCACTTTTCTAAAAGATGTATTGTGTTTGCAAAAAAAAAAAAAAAAAAAAAAAAAAAAAAAAAAACAGTTGGATTAGATAGTTTCTGAACGACAGCACATGTTAATTTTATGCATTTCCGAACAAAAATAAATGAAAACTTATGTCATAAAGCTGCCCTTTTGCATTTGAGAACACCCTTAATGTATATTTTCAATGATTCCATTAACGGAACTTCATTATGACTATTACTATTTTTGCAAAACATACTGCTTGCCTGACACATCCTGGAAATAATTTATTCCAGTTCTACTATGTAGAAAAACAAATTTGATCCTGGTATGATCCATGTTCATGATATGTCCATGTAAGCTTGACACATGTACTAACTCTTTTTTAAAAGTAGAAGTACAAAAGTGGCAGGTTTGACTATGGGAGCGATTTGGAATTGAAATGAGTTTTCCATTCTTTGATAAATAAATTATCGAATTCTAAGCAATTGTGGTCAAATGTGGTCTTTCTCTCTCTGGCTGTTTTTTTTTTTTTTTTCTTTTTTAATTTGGAAATTTGGTTCAAAACGCCCATTTTGATGGTATTTTCTGAAAGATCTCTTACGTTTACCAAAAACCGGAAAACGTCTTTCGATAACATAATTTCTGAAAAACAGCACCTGCCGTTTCATGCATTTTCGAAAAAAATGAATTAAAACTTGTGTATAAAGTCGCCTTTGGATTTGAGAACAGCCATATACTCGTGAAACTCATATCCATTGAAAATGATTCATATGTTATCGGCTTCATTTAAATTTTTATATAGTCCCGATGTTTAAAAGACTTTCTTGATTCTTTAATTCAATGCTTGGCGAAATATCTTCCTAACAACGCCAAGTAACACACGCGAGTGTCCCGTCAATTGCCCCCTCCCGCTTCACTATCTTCCAACTTGACCTTGGGGAGGAAAACGCAGGAAAAGGTAATTATACCGTGCCCGGTGATGTTTCACGGGCTATACACCGGAAATTACGGTAATTTGATTTATTTCATCACAATATTGCTGAAAGATGGATTTTCAACATATATGTGGAGCAAACATTCAAACCGTGTTTTCTCACAAAAAAATAAAAAATGAGTTATTGTTATTTTTATGAACTTTGTGTTAAATTGCACAGAAATAAATGGTATTTTTTACTAAAAAAAATTTTTCTCCGATTATAAATCAATTTTAAAACTTGACGTTTCAATCAAAGAGTGTTTCCTCCAAAGCCTGCATTCAATCAAGCAGTGATTTCTCCAGTCTGCCAATCACAGTTGTCACTTAATGTGTACTTTCGAAACCTACCATACATATCACAATTGAAACGGATTGTTTTAGAGAAAAATAAAAGAACTGTTAAAGTTAAAGGCTTCCAGAATTATAGATTTCAAGATCTAAATGAAGAATATGATGTAAATCTTCTTAAAAAGGGAGTTACTGTTGCCTTGTTCAAAGGGTTGTTTTAGAATATCTTCCTCTTAGCCACGCCATACCAGTCGAAAAGAACAAAGATGTTAAAAAACTTTTGAAGGTAATGTATAGTGAACAGTGGCAAAATCAACCTGATGATATATTCAAATGATACAACCACATGATCCATGATTGATAAGCCTGCAATAAAGAAGAGGGATATGTGTATAACTGTCTAGATGAAGATATTGGTTTTAAAATTTGAAGTGGATTTCTGGCAAACGAGTATTTATTTAGTAAATATTTAATGAATACTACTAGGTACCATAATCTGTCATTTTACTTTAACAATAATCAACTGAAATTCGGTATTTATTCAAATAAAATAATGCTATTGTATTATTTGTGAGTTAGAACTTATTTCATTCAAAAAGCATTTTATCCACTTGTCAAACAATCAAAACATGTTTCCTCCTCTGAATTCGGTCAAAACGTGATTTCTCCAAATATTAAATGCATTTTATTAATTTGTTTTATGTTTAACATCTTAGGTATGCTTGCAATTCTTTCTAATAAACAGTAATAAAAATACACAATAAAAATGAGAATTAAATACAAGTTATTTTCTTATTTATCAGTTTTTTGTGTTTTTTGAAAATTTGTATCTGAAGGAGAAAGCATGGTTTGCATGTTTGCTCCACATATATGTGTGTATATATATCCCTGTTCTCAAACAAATTATTTAAAAAGTATTCATTTATGTTTAATAAGGCATATATATATTGTTTATACACTTATAGAAAATACATATAGTAAATTTTATGATATGTCAATAATGTCTAAAAGTAAAGAACATATCTAATACTATGTAACGAAAAAGTTAACATCTGGTGTAATGACAACAAAATTTTATAATTGTTTTACTTAATTTGGATGAATGAAAAAAGCTTACATGTTTATATTTTATTGAAGTACAGGTGAAAATGTCACAAAGACAATCCTATCTCAACAACCACCGAGTATGTCACATTCACACTACAGCTGATTTTTTTTCTTTTTGATCTTTCGGATTTGATTTCAGATGGTAATGAATTAATTAGTTTTGTTAGAAGCGTCATTGCAGTCAGCATATTAGGTTCACTATTTTTTTTTTTTAATTTGTTTTGATTGACTCGATGAACAACAACATTTAAAGGGACCATTTCATGAATTTTCAATTAAAAGCTGATTTATAAATTCATTATGTTGTTTAGTTATTATTATCGTCTTAAGATAACAAGTTGATATTAAGATTTTTAAATGTAGTTTATTTATTATTTGAACAGTTGAAAGTATTTTTCAATAAGAGTGGGCTGTTGTTTTTAAGTCTGCTGTTGAGCAATGTGGTGTTGGTAAAGGAACTGGAACTATTTAATTTAATTTTTATTGCTGTAAATAATATTTGTTATTTTATTATTGTATGTATTATATTTAAGCAAGAGTAGCAATACACGATATCGTAGTCATTATAGTACATCTTAGAATGAAAAGCTTCAATATTTATCATTAAACATTCACATTTTATGAAAATTTTGTTAAAATTGCTCATATTTTCACTATTTTTATTTTATAACTATTGAAAAGATATTTTTACGTACAATTAAATAAAGTAATAACAGCCTGCCTTCGGTTAATTGTAAATTTTTTATTAACACATTATTTTTCACAAAATTCTTGATTTTAAGAATTCACAAGATTAACCCTCCGTCTACCAGACGGGTCCATTGGACCCGACAGGTACATACAAAATATTCATTCAAACCAGAAATTTCTTTAAAATAAATTAAGTATATAAACCAGACAAAAATAAGGTAAATAAATAAGTTAAATAGTTTTAAATAAAAATTCTGGTGTAGAACGTTTTATTAAAACTTAAATAAAATTCCTGGTAGATCTAGGGTTAAACACACTCTTAGCGTTTAAACATGACAAACAACAATAAATAATAATCTGCCTACATTATTTGTCACATATACATTATTTGAAACTTATTTAGTGATTTTATATTGAAATGACTTTTTTTTATGCAGTCTTTGAATATAGATCTGTCATTAAAACATTTTTTAAAAAATTTCAAAATTTAGATATTTTTTTTATCTTAAAAAATATTTTACTTGGGATCAAGGAAATTAAAGGTGATTACGTCTTAAAATGAGCTATAAACATACCCAGTTTCATTGAAATTTGTGACAGTGAATTAAATGTCTTAGGCGAACTGACATGGAATGACTCTGCTTGATTTGATTTGAAATACGCCTCAAAATATTTTTAAATAGGAAATACTACTAAAAACACCCAAAAATCCCACTATTTTTATTTCAGAATCAGGTAAAGGACATCTTTAAGTATATCCCCCACAAAAAATAAATTTAATAAAAATGCCGCCTTTTGTTGATAATGCTATTTTAGTTAATGCATTATTTTTCATTAAAAAAATCACGACTTCAAACATTAAACATTTTTTTAGACGCACTTAAAATGTTATAAGCGTAACAGTATTTTCTTTCACAAACTGCGTACCCTATATATTATGCATAAATTATTTGAAGATGATTTGTAGAATAGATTGTGAAATATGATCATATTGTCATGCTACATTTTAAAATCGAGCAGTCAAGAATGCCAACTGACGGCAGTTTTTCAAAATTTTGACAATTTTTTTCTCAGAAACTATTTGACCAAGGAATAAAAAAAAAAAATACTGGGAATCATATCTTAATAAAAGTAACAAACACACGCTGTTTCATCAAAATCTGTGATGGTGGGTTACATGCCTGCCCCTGCCTGAACTAACATGGAATGACCCAGACCCTATTTCTAATAGCACTTTGTGTTGGAATGCAATTGAAATTTTAAAACTTTTTAGTTTATATATATTTTTTAAAAAATCATGAATCGTAATAATCAGGGCTGGGCAGGGATGTAGTGGAGGGTATACGGGGGTATACGCCGTATACCCTCTGGATTTTTTTAAGGAACACCGTATACCCTCTGTTTCTCAAAAAATCTATAGTAAATACACTAGGGTATACGGTCGGCCTTGAGCGTATACCCTCTGCTTAGAGAGTATACCCTCTGTTTTTTTTACGACTACACCACTGGGGCTGGGCAAATGCTGTCGCCACTTGCTACCAATATTTTTTACTCGACGACCAAGATTTTTAATCTGGCGGTTTTTGTAGTATTAACGAAAGAACAAAGTGTAAGCGGCATTTTTCATATCATGCACAGAAAACGACATTTTTTGCTGCTCTAGTCAGCTAGCATGTCATGTCATTTGATTAGAATGTGGGTCGTTCTTACGGGTTGTTTACCAATGTTTTTTGCAAGAGGGTTCGGTTTACAGTTTTTCAGAGAGTTTTTGTAGTAGTGGCACGGGGGGGGGGGGGATTGAGAGAGAATTTTAAATATTAGAATAATAACTTTGTTTAATGAAGAACATTCTATAACTATACGTGTTTAGTGTTTGAATTATCATCCATAGTAAATGGGAAAAAATTCCACTGAAAATCAGAAGGACATTTTTTTTGAGGGGGGGGGGGATATTTATCTTTAGCGATTTCATTGTTGCATTAAATCGATCCTAAGATTGTTGTATTAAATCAATCCTTTGATTGTTGTATTAACCCGTAAGAACAACCCACCTTCTCCCCACATTCTAATCGCATAACATAACATGTTAGCTGGCTAGTGCAGCAGAGAATGTCATTTTCTGTACATGATATGGAAAATGCCGCATACACTTTGTTCTTTCGTTAACACTACAAAAACTGCCAGATTAAAAATCTTGGTCGTCTAGTAAAAAAATATCGATTGCAAGTGGCGATTGCATTTGCCAAGGCCTGATTATTACGATTCATGATTTTTTTAAAAATATATATAAACTAAATAGCTTTAAAATTACAATTGCATTCCAACAAATGTGCTATTAGAAATACGGTCTTAATTTATCAAGATAAAAATTTCAATAAAAATTTGTTTGTGGTCTTCAATAATTTAAGTACTATTAAGTTTTAGACACCTGTCAAATTAAATTTGAACTTAGTTTATCACATTAGATATCATTAATATAATTTATTATTAAAAATATATGCATATTACTGTTTGTGTGTAGAAAGAGTTACCAAAGCGTAAAAATTCAAACTCCAAGAATTCTTTTAACACATGTTTACAATTTAAAACGGATGTAGATAAAAAATATTTATTAGTAAAATATTTATTAGTAATAAATATTTATTTATTATCAAACATCAAGATAAAGCTGCATGTTGTACAATATTTTAATATCAAACTGTCAAACAAAATTTAGATTAACTAGCATTCATTTTATTTTTTTTTAATTTTAATGAAACGATATAATACCCCTATTCAAAAGGGTTAAACAAGGTAACTTCTAATATTTGTTTTTAAGTAGTTATTTTGAACAACAATATACTATTTACCATTTTCACGATTATAATCCAACATTTATAAAAACGTACTGATGGACTTCCTTAAAAGATCTAAAATTTATTAGAATGTAATAATAGTCCAGGCAATAGAGACCGTAGGGGCTCTACCTAGCAAAATTCATGGTAGTTCTGGAAAAAGGCTTTATATATGTTTTTTGGGTTGCTGAATCCGAATTTTTAACTTCCCACCAAAATCTCCCAGGCACCCCCCCCCCCCAAATTTTGGTAAAAAGCCCCCCAAAACAGGTTTTTATTTAAAAAGTCAATTTTTTTATTGTTTTAGGGGAAAAGTATTTCGAAAATCAGAAAGTAGACAAAATTTTCAACAAATAAGATAGATGACATTATGACGTAGGATGAATGGGGAGGGGGGGGGGGGATCTGCCTTGGAACATGCGCCGCGGTGCTGCGTGGACTATGTTGCGCAATTCCACTTAACCACTCACATCGTTTACATTCGCCCTCCCGTCTCCGCTCCGAACTTTCCACATAAGGTTTACTTTAAGTTTTTTGTGTCGCTGAATCCTAATTTTTAACTTCCCCCCAAAATCGCCCCCCCCCCCAAATAGTTGTTTTTTAATTAATTTTTTTATTGTTTTAGGAGAAATGTATGTAGAAATTCAGAAAGTAGACAAAATTTGCAACAAATAGGATACATGACCTTATGACGTAGGATGATCGGGGAGTGAGAGGGCTGCCTCTGAACATGCACTGCGGCGCTAAGTGCACTAAGTTATGCAAGTCCAAGCAATAGGGGATTTTACTTGGAAAAATTAATGCTAGTTCTGGATTTCGACTCACTTTATGTTTTTTGGGTCGCTGAATCCGAAATTGTAACTTCCCACCCAAATTTCACCCGGCAAACCACCCCCAAAAAGTTGATTAAAAAAAATGGTATCTGAGAACAACACGCGAGGAATGTTCCGAGGCAGCCCCCCCTTCTCCCTATTTATCCTACGTGATAATGTCATATATCCTATTTGTTGCAAATTGTGTCTACTTTCTGAATTTCTACATACATTTCTCCTAAAACAATAAAAAAATTAACTAAAAAACAACTATATTGGTGGGTTGAGGGGGGGGGGGGTAATTTTGGGGGGAAGTTAAAAATTCGGATTCAGCGACCCAAAAAACTTAAAGTAAACCTTATATTGAAAGTTCGGAGGGGAGGCGGGCGGGCGAATGTAAACCATGTGAGTAGTTAAGTGGAATTGCGCAACTTAGTCCACGCAGCACCGCGGCGCATGTTCAGGGGTAGATCCCCCCACCATTCATGCCACGTGATAATGTCGTATATCTTATTTGTGTGCAAATTTAGTCTACTTTCTGAATTCTATATATTTTTCCCTAACACAATAAAAAAAATTGATTTCTTTAATAAAAACCTTTGTTGGGGGGCATTTTACTAAAATTGGGGGGGGGGTTGCCGGGGGAAATTTTGGTGGGAAGTTACAAATTCGGATTCAGCGACCCAAAAAAACATAAAGTAAGCCGATTTCCAGAACAACCATTAATTTTGCCAGGTAAAATCCTCTATTGCCTGGATTATAAAAGTTATGAAATTTTTAACAACAAAAACTACTAAATCTCTTCACCTAGTTTTAAAATACGATGCATAAAATATTCTTTAAATTAGACCATAAAAAGTAATTTAATCCGGGAAAATAAAACTTCTTCAATGTAAAATCGCCTGCAAACTCGATTACTAGTTCTTAAATTCATGCACAGTTCTTAACGCTGTATTCCACTATCGAAGAATTTGTTGTTTCCATGGCAGCAACGCACTCCATTGAAATCATATCCAATGAGTTCAGAATCGGGCCCTAAGAGCAATATTGTGCTGGCGAATGAGGTGCACTCCATAGCCTTAATCTCCTTCCTTCGCATCAAAGCTGAGTGACGTCAGTTTAGGCCTCGACTGAGCGTCAATCTCTGTCAGCGCCATCTATTGTTTGAAATTCGAACTAAAATCAAGAATCTCAGTAAAAAAACTCCTGACATCATACATAACCCTCCTGCAAGAATTGTTTAAATATCTGTCACCGTTTGCAAGTTATTGAATTTTAAAATCCATCAGTCATTTTTGGGACACCCGGTAGAAAGAGATATATTTGTATTGTTTTCAGAAGGATATTTTCCTATTCGATTCTGTTCTATCTCGATCTGCCACCGCTCGAGAAAAAAACAAAAAAATAAAAAAATAAATAAAAAAAAGCTGACGCAGAGACTGATTTATGCCTACATTCATAGTAAAATGAATGTAAATATTAATTTTCAGTTACTTGAGATTGAAAATGTGTTGAAACAGTGATGTGGATACTTCGGCTTCTTAATGTTTTCTGATTACTAACACTTATAGCGTCATTATTATTTTGGAGTTAAATATGATATTACGAAACTGTTTCAGATTATTAATTAGCATTATACTGGGAAAATGTCTTTTTACATATTATAGTAGTGAAACTTTTGAAAGATTTTTTTTCATTGCTAATAATATTTTAAATTATTACTTAAAATCCTAAATCTTCATACCAATGTTTTTAGATTTAACATTTGACAACATTATAAAATAATAGGAATTCCTTATAACGAGTGGAAAGATTTTTGAGAAATTGTTAAATCTAATAATGCATTTAATTCATCTATTGTAGTTTGTTGTTGTTTAATTAGTACAATTATAAATACTAATTATTTAGTATTTTTTAAATTTGTATATTTATTTTTTTAAATTGTAAGTAAGCATTTTTTTTGTTGTTTGTGATTTTAATCAAACATTTAATTGTAGACACTCAGAATCAGTTATTAAATTTTCTTCGATTGTAAACTCATTTTCAACGTTTTCGATATATGTAATTATTGGCATTAAAAAATTAAATATGATATTAAAGCATTGAAATAGAGTTTTTTTCATGCCTGTGATAACAAGTTTATAGATTAAACTGCTTTAGTATATTTTTTAAAAAGGTATTTACTTACATAATATAGGACTGAATATATTTTTTAAAGCGATTAATAACTACTTTTTACATTAAAATGTTTTTCAAACAATAAAAATAGTTCCTATGCAGTCATTTATTTTACTTTTATATGTCCTTTTTAATACTTTTCAACAAAGTTGAAAGTGTTTATGACTTCGGTTTGTCTGGCCGTCTGTCCGCGCTCTAACTCTCGCAAATATACTCGGATTGCCTTGAAATTTTCGGATGTTATTGACGCTTACCATAGCACGGTCCCTATTTGTAATGAAGTTTGTAACATGTTTAGTTCATCTACAGGGACAGTCAAAAGTATTCCGCTACACTACGACCTACGGAAAAAAATCGTTTCAAATGATTTTTAATGATTTTACACTCTTTCAAACACAATAAATTGATATGAATTTATGAAACGCACTAAAATATGCATTCTGTAGAGTATGCGATGCAAAGAATAGTTATTGTTCATTTACAGGGCTAAAAAGGGAATTCCAATACATTATGATACATGGATGGAGGGGATTGTTTGCGGCGTACTTTAATTATGTTAATCTATTTCATATATAATGAAATTGATATAAGTCCCTGAGGTTTACATACTATAAATTATTTCATGATAATACGAAATGTATATAGCATTTACAGGGACACACAAAATATTTCCGATACTATATTGTATCCGAAGTACTGTTCATTAGGGATGATTGCTGGAAATACATTTTTAATTATGATATGCGCTTTTATAATTCACTATATTTATGTATAGTATATGGTACATATAAATGCTATAATTCATATACAGGGCTACACAAAAGTATTCGCAAGGGTTACTGGGTATATGCGCAAATTGATTAAAGGTAGTTTTTAAATGAGTTATGCATTTTTACGTTGAACTGCATTTAATTTACTAAGAAATGTTTGTAGAATATAGACAAAATTATATACAGGGTCACGCAAAGAATTGGATACATGGCCATCTATAAATTATAATTTCTGGAAATGTGATTTCAGCAGTTTTAAGAGTGTTTTAGTTTGAATTAAATTTTAATTAAGTAGTAGCGTGTAATAAACGTTCTAGGTAAACTGCAGGGTTATACAAAAGTATTCAAGTATGTTTCCATATATTAGTATAAATTGCTGAAAGAGAATTTCAACCTGTTATGTGTTTTCTTGCTAAACTAAAATTTCCCATTATATAATATATATATCAACCTACAGATCAAATACAGGGATGCTCAAAAGAATTAGAAAACATATTTGGCTATGGACGGTAACTGCTGAAATCGGTTTTTCAAATGTTTTATGCGTTTTCTAAAATGTTTACTTAGTTATCTTATTTACGTTATTTTCCTAAATTACGATGTCTTGTTAAAGCATTCAGGAAGCGTTGGAAAATGTTTTATAATCTATGCTTAACGCATGATTTTTCTTACTTGTTTTTTCTATTTCGTAGATCAGTCTTTTCCTATAAAACATACCAAATCTATTTAGCTCATATTCACAAAATGCAATATACACGGGAATAAAAAATTTAAATAAATATGGCTTACCATGTCGCATTTAATAAAGCAGTGACTAATCACAACACATTAAAATCTTACACATTCTTCATATCAAGCTTGAACTCAAGATCAAGCTTAGAACTTAATAAAAAAAGATGTCAGTTGATAAGCATTGTTTTTTAAGTGGAAAAATTTTAAATATTTTAGAAGAATAGGGCTCCAAAATTTTGCTAAAAAGTACGATAAAAAATTTTATATTTCAAACAAAACTTTATTTTAAAATTGTACATTTTAAAATACATCACAGTGTTTATGGCAAGAACCATCACAGTATTAATACTTAGAAATTTTTCCACAGAGAAACATTCGGCTTGCATACAATATTTCAAATGAAAATCAAATTTCAAATTAATTGCTTAAAAGGCGCAAAGGCCAACATAGTGAAAAAGATTCCATGCCGGGACTCGAACCCGTGCCATCAGTATAGCGCACTGACATTCTACCGACTAAACCACATGGAACGATACCCAGCCTGAAAAATTTCTTACTTTACTATTACATGTTGGCAAGGCTACAAAAACAGCACAAGACGGGATATTTATTGTGAGTCACCGACATGGGGCAAACACGAATCTTAATTAAATCCAGCATCGAATGAAACTATATTAATACTTGGAAATTTTTCCAGAGAGAACCATTCGCCTTGCATACAATATTTCAAATGAAACTCAAATATCAAATTAAAATTGCTGTAATTTGAAATTTGATTTTCATTTAAAATATTGCATGCAAGGCAAATGGTTCTCTCTGGAAAAATTTCCAAGTATTAATATAGTTTCAATCGATGCTGGATTTAATTGAGTTTCGTGTTTGCTCAATGTCGGTGACTCACGATAAATATTCCATCTTGTGCTGCGTTTGTAGCCTTGCCAACATGTAATAGTGAGAAATTTTCCCGGCTGGATATCGTTCCATGTGTTTAGTCGGTAGAATGTCAGTGTGCTATACTGGTGGCCCGGGTTCAAGTCCCGGCATGGAATCTTTTTCACTATGTTGGCCTTTGTGCCTTTTAAGCAATTAATTTGAAATTTGATTTTCATTTGAAATCATCACATTGTTTATGACAAGTTCATCACAAATGACACATATTTCACAAATTGGTCACAATGTGACTTCAAAGCATTGTCGCTTTCGTCACAGGTTCGTCACAAAGTTAATGCCAAAATAGTCACAAATGACACACTTTTCACAAATTAGTCAAACCGTGACTTCACAGAGTGGTCACAATGTAACGTCACAAATAACCTCCAAAACGGCCATAACGACTTCGCATTTTAGTCACTATGACGTCACATCGACGGTCACAAAATCACAATGTGACTTCACAACGACGTCGCCGTGACGTCACAATGCTTTACGAGTGATGAAGGAAACGTACTTCCATTTACAAAAAGTATAGAAATTAAGTAAAGTTTTTAGATATAGTACTTGTTTTACCTAATAAAATTCTAAATTTAATTTTGATAGAATCCTGGTTCTTATAGGTTATATTTAGAAAAATGCTTTTTGTCTAAGAGAGAGAGGAAAAAAAACTATTCTTTTATAACCAAAACTTATCAAATTGTGAATTTTATGTAATTTCGGTGTTTTCTAGTACTATAAACGAAAAGAAGTATTATTTAGTGCAGGTAAACGGCAAACATTGAAATTTCATAAAGTACAAAATATTATAATTTGGTAAGTTTTAGAGGTAAAAGAAATGAGATTTTTTTTAATGCTCTTATTAGATGGACTACATTCTTTTAGGACGCAGGGTCCCAGGACCCTTGTCTTAAAATTCCTAAAGTTCCTGAAAAATGAAAAAACTTCGTAAAATTTCCTACAATATGGTAACTTGTCCTGAAATTTCGCAAGTTTGTACTATAGCAATAACAGTCATAATTTTTCCGTGAATATATATATATATATATATATATACATTCCAGCTCAATCCCGCGAATCATTTATTTTTGTAAAATTCCCCAAAATCAGTATTTTGTAATTAATAAGTGCATAGGACAGACAAAAAAATGTGAGCCAGAAAATAGTGAAACATTTTGTCATCTGATGATAAAAAACTGATAAATTTCGTCAAGTCGTCAAAGGAAAAAAAACAAACAACGGGAATTTGTCAGCCGGACAGGAAGGAAAATCATCGCGAAATTCGGTAATCGGTTATTCAGCGATTTCCGCGGAGTCGGAAAAAACATTGCGTTGATGTGCGCCGCGTTAACGACACAAATTTCGTCAAGCTATCCATGAATAAAATCGCCAATTCCGGCCAATCATTCGATCAAAAAATCGTGACTTTCGTCAAAGAACTTCGGAAAAACTCGCAAATTTCGTCAAGAGGTCGTGTAAAAAAAGGCGCGAATTTTATCAATCGGTCACGGGAAAAAATTGCGAATTTCGTCAAACAATTGCAGAAATTAATCGCGGAATAAAATCGCGAATTACGCCGATTGACTTCGGAAAAAACATCGCGATTTAGTCAAAAGGTCAGGTAAAAAATAGCAAATTTCGTCGCATCAAGTGCAGAAATTAACCACGAATTTCGTGAAACGATTGTTACAGAAAATCGCGAATTTCCTCAAACGATCGAGGGAAAAAAATCGCGATTTTCAGCAAACGATCGCGGAGACAAATCGCTAAAATTTCAGCAAACAATTGCCGAAAAAAATCGCGAAATATTGCAAAAAATCGAAGAAAAAAACTCGAATTTCAACAATCAATCGCGGAAACAAATCGCGAATTTTGGCAATAGATCACGGAAAAAATTGCTAATTTCGGCAAACGATCGAAGAAAAAACGCGAATTTCAGAAAATGATCGCGGAAAAAACGCGAATTTCGACAAACGATCGTAAAAAAATTGCGAATTTCAGCACATGATGGCAGAGAAAAATCGCGAACTTCAGCAATCAATCGCGGAATGCAATCCAGAATTTCGGCAAAAGGTATAAGGATAAAAACTGGAATTTCGGCAAACAATCGTGAATAAGAAAAGCTAAATTTGGCAAACGATCGCACAAAAAAAACGCGAATTTCGGCAAACGATCACGGAGAAAAATCGCAAATTTCGGCAAACTATCGCGGAAAAGAGACGCAAATTTCGGCACACGATCGCGAAAAAAAATCGTGAATTTCAGGAAACAATCACGGAGAAAAATATCGAATTTCGGCAACCGATCGAAGAATAAAAACTCGAATTTCGGCAAACGATAGCGAAAAAAATCGCGAATTTCAGCAAACGATCGCAGAAAAAATTCGCGCATTTCAGCGAATGATCGTGGAGAAAAATCGCTAATTTCGGCACACGACCGCGGAAAAAAATCGTGAATTTCGGCAAACAATCTCAGAAAAATCGCGAATTTCGGTTATCGATTGCGGAAAAAAATCGCGAATTTCGGCAAACGATCGAAGAAAAAAATCGCAAATTTCTGAAAAAGATCGCGGAAAAAATCACGAATTTCTGCAAACGGTCGATGAAAAAAAAGTAGTATGCTGGGTAAATGTGTCTTGAAACTGTCCTGAAATATAAAAAAAAGTATGTCCTGAAATATCATCTAGGACCAGAACTACCCCTGCAGGGACCATATAAAATATAAAATTTCGTATTTTAAAATGTGTACTGGAGCATCTAAAACAAATGCCATATCTAAAGTCTGTACTTTTTGCAGTTGGAAGTATGTTTCTATCGTCAGCGGTCTATCTTCTTGATATTTTATGCATTAATTCAGCACTCACGCAATTTTAACACATATTTTTTTCCCCAAATACAATCAAATCATATTTTATTTAGGGTATCCCAAAAGGTGTAAATTTCGGTCTAGCTTTAAAGGTGGGAGGGGTTGCGGTGAGATCGTGTGTCTGACCATGGTGCTAAAATGTAAGGAGTTACGATTAGACAGATGCTTGATTACAATTTAAAAGCTTCTTTAAAAGATATCATTCATAGACATGCTGTCAAAATCTTGCCTAGGCCGCCGTGGCTATTTGTCTCCTCTGGTAAATCTTTCCCAAACTGAAAGCCGAAAAATTCCAAGAATTCAATACATTCTTTTTATGAATAGAGAAGAAATTAAAAGTGGAGTAGCGTTTGGACTACAATTAATAATTAATATTTTTTAAGATTCAATAAATGAATGAAACAAAAAATATTGCACATCATTTCTCTTTTGCATTAAATGTTAGCTTAATGTGTAAAAACTCAAAAAAAAAAAAAAAAATGCTAGCGCAGGGTCCCCTTTCTTTCTGGGCCCCTAGGCTTCAGCCTACTCAGCCTAATGGGTAATCCGCCTCTGTCTCGAGTCTTTCTCTCTGAGTCATCCAAAGTCTCTCAATACTAGAGGCTAGACACAATTTAGGGGCACCTTTTAATGGGACATCGCACAAGAGCTAGACAAAGTGTTTCTCAGACTTTGACATATGTGAAAGGCAGTAAAGAGAGTAATACTTTAGACTAGAGGTATTATAAACTTTGGAGCGGATGAACGCTTCTAATTTCTTAGTCTTGGAATTTCAATAAAGGTAACTTGTATTTTTGGTTTCCTTTATTGTTCATTGCTATTCGCTTTTCGGATAGTCTTACATCTCAATGGTTTTATAGTGTAGTAGGCAGCAGAAAAAATGTCAAACATATTAATAAACATAACTACTTTAGGGAAACATTTATTTAAACATACCTTACATTATTTTGTTCCAAGAAACTCTAATTTACAACACATATAATTATTTTATAATCTTTTCACCATTTCGGAAAATACACTCTTGTAATCTACTTTCCACATCAATGATATATGACCCAGGTGTCCACAACAATGAGTTTTTCGAAAAAGCTTTCTCACTGAATTAATGTAAAAAAAAAAAAAAAAATAATAATAAAAGCCAGAAACGCTAAATAAATAAAATATTTCCATTTCATAATCCTGGTTGAATTATCTTTAGAAAGAGTTGTATTTACTGATAATTGGCTAAATTTTAATCATATTGAAGCCAGGGAAGTTTGTGGGGAATTAAGTTGTTGAATGCCACGATTCTCAAGAAATTTTACTGTTTGGTACTTTAGTCGGAGCCATTTAAAATAACAAGCGCACAGTGGGACGTTTTGACGATCTAGGATCTAGGTGGACAAAATTATTTCGTGGAAGTTTAATTAGTTTTTGCTGGGTTTTTTAATGCATCACTAATAAAATACTCAAACAGTGATAAATATTTGGTTATTTAACAACAATGTTTTAAAATAAAAATACAGGGTGCCCACTGATGGAAAGAATATGTCTTTCCAACAAACTTTAACTTTTATCTATAAACTATGATGTTATTATATACGAGGCAGCATATAAAAAGAAGCATTCGTATGACCATAATAGAACCTGAACTAGGTTAAGTGCATGTCTTGGTAAAGTATCGTACAGATAAAATTTACGATACTAATAAATCTACAAAAGTCATCGAAATTACGATTTATAGTTGTGTAGGACATCATGAGGGCATAACAACGAAATTTACAGCTGACCTTTGACCAGAAGGACCACACACACGGAATAAAGTAAAAATAAATATAACTGGGTACAGCAAAAACTCAACCTATAAGGTTGCGCCACATAAATTCAGAGTCGACCAATGATATTCGCCTGTAAAGATGGGTGGCAACTCTGTATGCAAATTTTCTAGCTATATGGTATAATTTTATGTTTGCATAAATAATGTAAACAGGACAATGTCCGGTTTTTTTTTTTTGTTTTTTTCAGTGTAAGTAAGAGACAGACTTCACTTGCAAATTGTATCCCAATGCTGATGGCAGCAAAAAAATAAGATACTGCGGTTGGATTTTAGCAGATTGCTGTACCATGAATAACATATAAAATATATATATAAAAAAATAAGTTACCCCAACATTGGCTTAAAAATACATGTGATGGCCGATTAAGGATTAATATTTTGTGTCAACATTTTTTTTGGAGACCTTTTGTGCCTACGTGTGGGATATTCTCGGAGCAACGAGAATTCTACATGCTGCCGGGGGCAGTGGATCAGGTAGTCCATTATGATTTTATTCCATTGTTTTTACCAGTAATAAGCATTACCTATGAAAGTAACGGACTATGGTGATATTCACGTGTTATAAAATTAATTAAATAGATTGATTAATTGAAATAGGTAAATATATATATAAAGATGTGCATCAGCATTACTATTAAAATATATAACCCACAATATGTAAATAACTTTTTTTTATTGTAAATTTTCTCCTATAATAAAATGTAATCAAGATTGAATATGAGTAATCTTTTCTTTATTTTAATTCTTAATTAATATTTTTCTCTTATAGATGTGGGAATGTAAAATAAATAATCTATTTATCTATATGATTTACTAAAAAAATTGTTATATAAAAGAAATTACAGACTTAGAAGGTAAACGATCTCCGAAAAAAAATAACACAGCGCATTGATTAATTATAATTTTAATATTTAATATATTAACTTTTCTTTGGATTTCCCTGAAGGGAATTGTTAATTATATCGCTTACCTAGAGTCATTTGGTGCTAACACTGTACGAATAGTAAGAATCATAAAAATTAATCTCCTCATATAAAATTAATATTAATCAACCTCATTACCCGTGTTGCAATGTATTAAAGTTATGGATATATTTTAGCATGTATATATCATTCCAGCATAGGGGAGTGAATCAGTTGTAATGGTGCCTTAGCCTTTTCCTGATTATATTAATTTAATTAATTTAATTTTAGGAGACCGAACCATAGGTTATTAATAAAAAAAAATTCTTTTTCCTTTTTTTTTTACGTGTATCACCATAGTCGGTTTTAGTAGTACATATGAATCGGCAAACAGAAATTACTATACTACAAGAGAAAATATTATTGTGCTCATTATATAAAATTATTATATATATGTGTATATAACTTACAACAGAAATTGAAAAACAAAATTTCTTTGTGTTTTCACTGAGTAATGAAAATATCTTATGTACATTGTAAACTTCAATAATAATAGTAATTATATGTTTGATGGAAACAAATGAGTAAATTAATATGATAAATACAATCACAGTACTTGATAAATAAATAATTTTGGTCATAATTATTAAATCACTGTGTATAAAATTTGCAAATTTAATGCAGTTAAGCGAAATTAACAGTTTGCTATTTTATAATACTGTACATTTTTTTTAAAAACCCTTTTCACTATTTCGCAGTGTTGATGTGTATTACTATGTTTTAAAATTTTATTTACATGTATAAAATTGATACTAATAACTAGGCGTTATTTTTGATGGTATATTGTGTCGCTCTTGATAAAAAAAAAAATATTACTTAGTTTACATTATATTCTTATTTAATGAGTAACAATTGTAAACGTAAAAGTCATAGAGATAATACAAGGGTAAGTGGAGTTACAACTAGGAAACAATTAAAAGAACTGGCAAATACAAAGAAAGAAAGTAGTGTAGATTCAAATAATAATAAAAGTAGTAACAAGAATATAAATAATAAAAATTGTAATAAGAAAACTACTATTACGATTAACAATACACCCCAGAAAAACACATATATCATGGCCACTGACAAAATAACTGCCGAGAGTGTAATCGGCTTACTACCTAATTATGATGGAAAAAGAGAATCTAACATAAATTCCTTTTTATTACAATTTGATAATTTAATCAATCAAACCGAATTAAGCCCGATTTCTAAATTAACGATTCTAAAGGCAAGAATCGTTGGTCCCGCTAAAGAAAAATTAATGAGGGATGAAAAATTATTTTCGGAGAGTAATTTAGACAATTTCAAAAAGAAATTAAAAGAATTATTCGAGATAAAATGTAGTTTTAGTGAGGCACAAACAAAATTTTTTTCCCTTAAGCAGAAACCGGATCAAAATATAGCGGACTTTATATTAGAATTTAAAGCAGCAGCGGACTTATATATAAAAAAAAAAGTGGACAGGATATTGGGGATGATAATGACTCCAAATTTACGCAAATGGTAAAGTTGTCTAGATTTCTGGATGCAATTAGAAGCGATTTTAGCTTAGAAATTCGTAAGGATTCTCCGAAGGATTTTAACACTGCATGTGAGATGGCATTAAAATTAGAGAGAGCTTTTGCACATGTCGATGTTAAAGATCTCAATAACATCGCTGCTAATAAGGACCCTGAATTAGTGATGGAATTAGTAAAAATGAATATGGAAAGTGCGGAGAAAATTAAAATATTGACTAGTGAATTAAACAACATTAAAGTACATATGAATTCGAATGCAAATAATGTAACTAAATATTGCGATCATTGCAATTCTAAAACGCATTCCAATCAAAATTGCTGGTTCCAAGGTGACAAAGACCAAAATAAAAGTAATGCCGCTGAGAGAAACAAAACAACCCCTCATAACGAGCAGAATTCAGATAGGAAATGCGGAAGAGATAACAGTTACCAGTATCAGGGAAATTTCCCACAAAATTCTAAATATATGCATCAAAATTTCCATCCGAACCCTATGCATTATGCACCTCCTAACTACATGTATTACTCCCCACCCCCTCCCCACCTAAACTTTATGCCCCCACCCTACCCCAATTTACCTAATTACAACTACGGTTATAATCAGGACCATTACAATTCATATAACCAGGGTAATGGGTATGGAGGATATACAAGTGGAAATTATCAGAGAAACTACCATAGAAATAATAGAAATTCAGAAGAGGATAAAAACAATTCTCACAAAAACAAATATAAACAAAATAAAGATTATGAACAGAAACCTAAGGACAAACAGGGAAATTAATTGAGGGACTTACAGATTCAAATAAAAGGTACCCGCGTAAGTCTCTCATGGACGGGTCACACAATTCTTACAAATTGATTGCTAGCGTGAAAAGTAATAATATAGAAAGCCTTCCAATTATTAGTTTGGAATAAAGGGTATTAAAATCACCGCCTTGGCAGATTGTGGAGCTGCGGTCAGCCTGGCCTCACCCTCCTTATTTGAGCAACTAAAGAATGCAGAAGTTAAATATAAAAATTTATGTAATCAGGTAAAAATTCAAACACTCACTAATTCGACAATTGGTTTCAAACAATGTATCAAATTAACCTTCAAATTGGAAAATGTATTCGTGTCAGGTGCATTTTATATCACAAATTCAGATTTTGGCCGTGATTATAATATGCTACTCGGTTTTGATTTTCTCAAAACAAACAAAATTATTTTGGATTTTGAGGATAAAACCATGAAATTAAAAAATAAAAACATCACACTGAATTTTCTCAGAGACACATCTCAGGGGCAGATAAACAATTTAACTCCATCTCCCATTAGTACAAAGGACAATCATGAACCACAGGAAATTAACATAAAAAAACAAAGAAATAAAAACAAAAAAAGAAAAATATCACGTAAAAATATTATTTCAGCTAAGATATCTCAAAACTCAGAGATATGTCCAGGTGAGAGAGTAATTACTGAATTAATATGCCCAAATCAATTTATTATTAATGACACTATAATGTTAGAACCAATTAAACATAACATTAACATACATTATGACACATCAATTCATGAAATTGGCAAAGATAATAAAATTAACATAATTATCAGGAACGACTCGCAGCAGAAATTAAATTTAGTAGAAGGAATGAATATCGGAAGAATTTCCAAGCATTTTGAGATAACGTCAGAAAATGACAATAGCAGTCAAGAATCAGATCCAATAGTACAAGTTAACAACATTTCTTTAGAGGAAATTCGTGAACGCAGAAAGGCGGAACTCAGTCCAGAGGATTTTAATTTACAACATCTGGATACTGATACACAAGCAAAATTACAAGAATTATTACTAAAGAATGCTTATGCATTCTCCAAAAATTATTACACTCTTGGAAAAACATCTTTAGTTGTACCCAGATTTAATTTAATGCACAATTATCCTATACAAACAAAACCATATAAAACGGCACATAGTGTAAAGGAGTATGCTAAGTCAGAAATTGATAAGCTTTTGAGAGCTAATATAATAAAGAAATGTCACTCTGATTACGCGTTTCCAGTTATTTTTGTAAAAAAAAAAGTTACACAGAAAGGCGAAAACGTAGAAGAAGTTAAGTATCGCATCGCTGCTGATTTTCGTTTGCTTAACGAGATTTTGCAAAACTATGCCTATCCGATACCTGACATAAAACGGATTTTGCAGACAATAGGCGGCAAAAAGTACTACACTGTTCTAGATTTACACTCGGCCTTCTATCAAATCGTTTTAAGAGAAGAAGATACAGACAAACTTGCTATTATTACAGAACATGGAAAATTTTCTTATTTAAGACTACCTTTCGGCACACGTCTCAGTACGGCTTACTTCGCAGAATTAATGGATATATTATTAGGACACTTTGATAAAAGTCAAGTGACATATTTCGTCGATGATATATTACTGGCAACAAACTCATTACAGGAAATGATAGAACTATTAGACAATGTACTGAACATATTCATTGAAAACAATATTACAATTGAACCAACTAAAATGCAACTCTGCATGGAAGAGATCGAATTTTTAGGATTCACCCTTAATAAGGAAGGAATTTCACCTTCAAAAAGAAATATTGACAAAATTCAAAATTTAGCTAGACCTAAAAATAAGAAAGGAGTCAAATCACTCCTTGGTCTCTCCAATTATTTTAGATCACTTATTAAAGACTATTCTAAAATAGTAGACCCTTTAATTAATCTCACTAAAGATAAAGTAAAATTTAAATAGTCGGAAGTAGAAGAAAATGCATTCAAAGAAATTCAGGCTGCTATTATACAGAATCCTACTTTAAAAACCCCTGATTTTTCGAAAGATTTTATTCTAATCACGGATGCGGCTAAAACCGCAATTTCGGGCATATTGGGACAAGAGTATGATGGCGTTCTCCAACCAATTGAATTTTTTGGAAGAAAATTAAGAAATCCTGAGAAGAATTACCCTAGTTTTAAATTAGAATTACTCGCCATACACGAGGCAGTAATGTATTTTAAATACATTTTAACAGGTAGGAAATTCATTATACGCACGGATTCCAAAGCCCTAACATATTATTTAAATTTAGAGAAACAGCCTGATATTGTAGCTAGATGGATCGACAATCTCGCACCGTTTAGCTATGAAATAGAATTTATTCCGGGTGTTGCCAATCCAGCAGATTATCCCACTCGTAATTTAAATAATTTAACAGCTAGAAACGAACTACAAAATTCACTATTTGTCGTTAATAAAGATTTGGTTGATGAAAATATCAAAGAGCAGCAATTACAAGATGATAAATTAGAGAAAATTATCGGTAAAATTAAAAACAACAAACAGAATAAAATTACTCGAAAGTTTGTTCTAAACCATAAAGATATATTAATTTTAAAACCTGGATCTGATGGCAAAGAATTACTTATCGCTCCAGAGTCACTTAAAATGGAAATAATAAAAGATGCACATAAACCTCATTTCGGTTTTAAAAAAACTTATGATATTATAAAGAGTAGATTTTATTGGCACGGAATGTACCGTGATATAAAGAATCATTGTAATAAATGTATACCATGCAATACTACCAAACAGCACCAAACAATCAAGGTGCCTACACAAAAATAGTAAAGGACCAAGAGGTCGGTTCAGCAATTCATATCGATCTAATAGGGTTACTCCCTATGTCTTTGAAAAAGCATAAATACATTTTTGTTATTGTGGACTCGACGTCAAGATTCTTAGAAGCTGTTCCTATTCGCAACTATGAAACCCAGACACTTTTGAACGTACTGAACGGATACTTTAGCCGTTATGGTTTATGCAAATCCGTAACTTTAGACAACGGCAAATATTTTCACTCTCAAGTGTTCAAAGAATACATGGATTCCTTAAATATACAATTAAAATTTAGCAGCGTCACTCACCCAGAAACGAATGGAATTTCTGAAGTTACGAATAAGATATTAAAAAACTCGATAACAGCTATGAGTAAAACTACATTAGAGTGGGATACTAGGCTGGACTATTTTAAATTACTTTATAATTCTTCCCCTCACCGCGCATCAGGTGTCCCGCCATGTCTCTTATTCTTTGGGAGAGATATTAGAAACCCATTTTCCATCCACCTTCCCACACAAGATATTATTACAGCAACATATGTGCAAAATAGGTACAACATTTGGAAGAAATAAAAAAATTTGCGCTACATAATCAAGAACGAATGTTAGCCGAGTATATTAATAACGACGAAATGCAGAAAGTAAAATTTTTAAGAATCGGGCAAGAGTGTTTCCTAAAATGTGTGGGTACACCGGGAGTATTTCAGCCTAAATGGAGAGGTCCTTTCGAAGTCGTAAGAAGGTTTCGCAATAATAATTACCTTTTAACAGAGCTCCAAAACCCGCTCAAAGATCCGATTAAAAGACATATTTCTCTATTATTCTCAACAACGAAAGTCGAGTCTAGAGCATGCCAAATTCATAACGGGTCGGAGCAGGAAGGTAATCAACGTACATAAAAGTCGTTGGACATATATATTTTTTTTCATATATTACTGTATTTATGAAAGTAATATGCGTTATTTCATTTATCGTTATACATACCTTTTTTTATTATTCAAGAATATTCGTTAATTTATCAATGAAATGTTTCATGTACATTTGTGTTGTATATAGATATATATTTTTTTTTTCAAGTGAAATTTGTGGGTTATACTACACATGGTTAAATTCTCAGAGAGGACATTATATACACATTATATGGGAAATTTAAGTGTAGGTGTGCTATATACCTGTATATATATATAAAATAAAATAAAATACATCGTGCAGAACAGCCGGTTCTTTTAAACCAATTTTTTTTCCTCCCCCAACGCGCAGCGTAAAGTTTGGGAGCTGTGGCTTTTGTTTACGATGATGGTCAATGTTTTGAGGAGGAGCGCCATCTCGTGGTGCTAAAAGCGGAATTTTTCTCCTCTGTCCATCTTTTTAGGCAGAGGAGAGAGATTAGTTTCCCCCCACCCCCACCCTCCGACCTGCGCGCCAGAGAATTAGTTTGCTTTGGAATGGCCAGTTACGTAGGAACAATTTTGTGCACATAAGGTGTTGATCAGTAAAAAAAAAAAAAAAAAAAAAAAAAAAAAAAAATTGGTACAATTCTATGGCATGCAATAAATGAAATTTTGCTTACTTGTCTTCAATCAGAGGCAGGCTGGAATGAGACGTCCTGAAGTTCTGCTTCGCTTGATTTATTTATTTTTTTTTCCTTGTCGTATCATTCCTCAGAGAGTCAACTGCAAAATATAACATATTATGAGTATCCTAATTTTCAAGCATTTTTATTATAAAATATTATAATTTTTTTTCCTTACTTTCTTATTAATAGTAAAAATAAATTAGTTTAATTTTAATATTTATTAATACCTTGGGATTTAGCGGCTAGTCCTTATAGCATGTTTCTGCCAATAGGGCTGACACAAATTACAGTTGAGGCAGGGAATATGCATTGTTAGTTATTATTATGAAACTTGCTATACATAAAAAAATTTTTTTTTCTTTAATACAACAGTGTACATATTATAAAAATTATTCTTTTTTCTTATTTAACAGGGTGAACTTATCACTATTTTACTCTCAAATAATTGAAGTCATGCAGTAAATTTAATAATAAAAAAAAAATTAAGTTAAATAAATTAAAAAGTATTACTGTTACTCAGTCTATTAATTGAATTGTAAGGTCATATAAAATATTAATTATATAAATATTGTCATTTAAATTACATTACACTGGATTTTACACGAAGATAATAAATTATATTTTCTTTCTCATGTTCATTAATTAACAAAAAAAAAATTTTAAAAGAGGATTCCGTTTTGATTGCCAATCTGAAAATTATTCAGGGCTTGGACAACACTCCTTTTATTCTAATTCGAATTAAGTAAACAGTTACCTTTTTTCAAAATAAAAAAAAATAAATTTTTTTCACGTAACAATAAATAAATAAAATACTAAATATGGCAATAAATAAATGATGTATTGCTTTTAAAAATAATCAGGTAACTAACGAGGAATATATCAATGTTTAAATAAATTAGGCTATATTACCTAAACCTTTCTTGTTTCTTTTCTGTAAAATAAAAATAAACAAATATCTTTTTAGCCTTTAATTACATAAATTAAATGGGATTTCTCAATTAAAATTTTATACCTTTGGCTTCTGGTAAGTTAGTACAAAATAAATCGTACCTGTTTATGAGAATTCCCTCTCTTGTAATGTTGATTTCCTTGTTGCTGGCAACAGGGTGGTGCACCGATCTTCGTTATAGAGTGGACATTCATTATTAATAGGCACGGCATCCAGTTTTTCCGTAGCATTCTGTCTCCACCGCTAATTAAATTAAGATAAAATTAAGTACAAGGGTAGTCATTTAAGTATATTTTGTTATGGATGTAACAAAAAGAATAAAATGTAATAATTAGGAATTTTGTAGATTAGATCCTCATATTTTTTTGTTGGTTCCGTTTAACCCCCCCCCCCCCACCCCTCGTTTTTTTTTGTTGTTGTTCGCACCGAGTTATTTTTGTTCAGACTCTACTTATTTCGTAGGTAGGTTTTCACAGGCTAATGGGAATTAAAACATAAGGGTTAATAATATACCTCCTGTAGGCATAACACAGTTTAGTTTAACACTGTTAAATTATGCAAATAAATAAATAAATAAATAAATAAATAATACATTTGTGATTAACATTTAACCCATAATCGTAAAAATACTAGTACCTGTGTATAATACAATGTGACTCTCAATACATAATGCATATACAAAACATATAAAATAATGAGATGTTTAGGTATTACTTATGATAAATAATAATATTAATAGGAGCGCATAGATTGGCCAATCTTTCAAAAAAAAAACAACATACCTAAAGTATTACTTATATTTTATTCTCCACAACAACATTAAAACATAAATTATAAAAACATTCAATCATTGAGTGATATTGGATTATTTAGCGAGAGTTACATATAAATTTTTATAATGTTAGTCGTGCTTACGAGGTACACGTCAAGACTACTTTCTTACCTTCAAATTGTTGTTTCATACCTCGACTAGTACTATATTATACAAACCTTAAGGGGTACCAGTAAAACTTACTCCTTCATTTCTGTTCTATCCATTGGAGCCAGCAGATCTGCGCCTTTTAGATTTTATGCGAATTAGGCAGGATACTTGTCTTGCTGATGATGTTTTCTTAAAAAAAAAAAAAAAAAAAAAAAAAAAAAAAAAAAAAAAAAAAAAGATTATTAATGAATGTTGCAGTTATGAAAATATACATTCTCGCAGATTCCTAGTGTTGAGTCCAATATGGCACGATTTCAGTTTTTTTTTCTTTGCGCTCCCAAACCGGCAACGCTATTACGGTGGCGACTAGATACTGTGGGAAAATTCATGTAATCAGTTGACCCCTCAGTCGGTCCCGCGCTTTTGCAGCACAGTCCATAAATTTTCATGGGGGAGACAAAGTGATTAGGACTGTAACGAGTTTTTTTTTCTTTATCGATAAGTCGATCTTGCAACCAGTTTTCTCCATAGCCGAGAGAGGAATGAAATGTCTCTTCCTGCTCTTGAAATGAATCGGATTTGCGCTTAGGAGAAACCTGATTCATCTCTTTCTTTGAATCAAATATCATTTGTTAAGTCAAATAATCAAATACGAGCATGTTTTGTTTTAGTGGCAGTTAGCGATACAGAAGCGATGTATATGTAAATATACACCACTTATTTAAAATAAATAAATAAATAAATAAAAATAATAAATAATAATAATACTAATAATAATAATAATAATAATAAAAACACATACACTCTATAGGCGAAACAATAAATTAAAGAACCAGTAGATTTGGATGATATAAAAAATTTATATCGTATGTTCACGAGTTCATAATGTAATAATTGTATACAAATTTTGTCTCTCTGAGTATTTTATTATTATATATGAAATATAATGAATTGTCTTTTATGTGTAATGTTAGTTTAATGTGTAACTGTTTGCCTATTCATATTTACATATCGTATGGTAGAAATTTGGCATTTATTATCTTACTTATTCCAAAATTGGTTGCTTTGATATACAATTGGCTAATTTAACATTAAATTGTTGAGTGCTAAATTGCAAACAATGGAATAATTAATAAATACAGTGCAATCTACTACGACAGTTATGCCTCGACGACGTGATCCGTACACCAGAACTGTTGGCGTATAAAAGGACTTGCTATGCACATCTTCAAGCCATCCAAACCACTATGATACTCAGTGAGTGTCAATGACTCTATATATACAACACAGGACAGGATGCACACAAAGTGCTGGACAATGACATGAGACTTTATATTCCAGCTGAAGGAGCAGGGTCAAGCAAAAAAAAAAAAAAGAAACACGTTGCACTAAATTTCTTTTTTTTCCATATTGGAGGCGGAGATGATGGAAAGAATATGTCTTTCCAACAAACTTTAACTTTTATCTATAAACTATGATGTTATTATATACGAGGCAGCATATAAAAAGAAGCATTCGTATGACCATAATAGAACCTGAACTAGGTTAAGTGCATGTCTTGGTAAAGTATCGTACAGATAAAATTTACGATACTAATAAATCTACAAACGTCATCGAAATTACGATTTATAGTTGTGTAGGACATCATGAGGGCATAACAACGAAATTTACAGCTGACCTTTGACCAGAAGGACCACACACACGGAATAAAGTAAAAATAAATATAACTGGGTACAGCAAAAACTCAACCTATAAGGTTGCGCCACATAAATTCAGAGTCGACCAATGATATTCGCCTGTAAAGATGGGTGGCAACTCTGTATGCAAATTTTCTAGCTATATGGTATAATTTTATGTTTGCATAAATAATGTAAACAGGACAATGTCCGTTTTTTTTGTTTTTTTCAGTGTAAGTAAGAGACAGACTTCACTTGCAAATTGTATCCCAATGCTGATGGCAGCAAAAAAATAAGATGCTGCGGTTGGATTTTAGCAGATTGCTGTACCATGAATAACATATAAAATATATATATAAAAAAATAAGTTACCCCAACATTGGCTTAAAAATACATGTGATGGCCGATTAAGGATTAATATTTTGTGTCAACATTTTTTTTGGAGACCTTTTGTGCCTACGTGTGGGATATTCTCGGAGCAACGAGAATTCTACATGCTGCCGGGGGCAGTGGATCAGGTAGTCCATTATGATTTTATTCCATTGTTTTTACCAGTAATAAGCATTACCTATGAAAGTAACGGACTATGGGGATATTCACGTGTTATAAAATTAATTAAATAGATTGATTAATTGAAATAGGTAAATATATATATAAAGATGTGCATCAGCATTACTATTAAAATATATAACCCACAATATGTAAATAACTTTTTTTTATTGTAAATTTTCTCCTATAATAAAATGTAATCAAGATTGAATATGAGTAATCTTTTCTTTATTTTAATTCTTAATTAATATTTTTCTCTTATAGATGTGGGAATGTAAAATAAATAATCTATTTATCTATATGATTTACTAAAAAAATTATTATATAAAAGAAATTACAGACTTAGAAGGTAAACGATCTCCGAAAAAAATAACACAGCGCATTGATTAATTATAATTTTAATATTTAATATATTAACTTTTCTTTGGATTTCCCTGAAGGGAATTGTTAATTATATCGCTTACCTAGAGTCATTTGGTGCTAACACTGTACGAATAGTAAGAATCATAAAAATTAATCTTCTCATATAAAATTAATATTAATCAACCTCATTACCCGTGTTGCAATGTATTAAAGTTATGGATATATTTTAGCATGTATATATCATTCCAGCACCCACTAAAGTCCGTTCCCACCCTCTTAACTGCCAAACGACTGCATCTATATTAATAACCGTGGTAGGTATAGTAAAGAGGCTATGCGCTACCCCAGATAGCATGAACATTAGCAGCAAGTTTGATTTTTTCTGACATTTTCTTGCCGTGACAACTTTGAATTGAGAAATTAGCATCAAATTTCCCACAAGGTATACCATTCCCCACTTGCATGAGTAGTCTGTTGTGAAACTGATGGCAAGACTGTCTTTAATGAATTAAAAGGACGAAAGAAAATAATCCCTCTGGTGAGAGAATAGACAATCAGCATGTACGCAGAAATTGAAGAAATTTTATTCGGTAGGCACCGCTTTTTCTAAACGCTATAGTTATCAAATACCAAAAAAAAGGCTCGTATTGACAAGTACAAATATTACCTTAACTTGTTTATGGTGATGAAAACGATGCATGCACCTGCTGACGGTGTGTTCGCATCAGTAAACTTGATCAGGTCTATGGACCCCCTCGGAGGAGTTAAACTTATGGTGTAACAGTTGTAACCAGATAGTGGGGCGTGGAAAGATTACCACTTTGCAGTAAGTTTGCAGTTTTTTTTATTACTTGTTTGCCTTTAATTTGCAATAAATTTGATACAGCATGAATTTAATTTGCACGACAAGTTAGTTGCAAGTTCAAAGTGTGGTGACTTCGGCGTTTGCGTTATCTTGCTGCAGTCTTGTTATGAATTTTCAGTCTTGTCATGCTGAGCTTGCTGCAACTTTGCAGGTTTTCAAATCAAGACTGCTGCAAATTTTCTGAAAATTTAAAATGCTATCTGGGACTAGATGACACCGCTTACAGCGCCACTTTGTGCAAAATGGCGGCATATGCGTTCCTATCGCGAAAATGGATCGAAATATGGGATAAAAATGAATGACAAATTTGTAGAGCATCATCGATTTAGTTCGAAATGACACCTTGTGAACATGAATGCTAAATGAATATCGTTCTGAGCATGAATATCGTTTTCGAGATAGGAATACTAACTCAGCTGTTATGCACCAGGTGACGCTGGAAAGCATAGCCACTTTACTATATCTAGACACCACTTTTATGAGTATAGCTGCAACCGTTCGGTAATTAAGAGCGTGGGAAGGACTTTAGTGGGCACCCTGTATAATGCATTACAAATAATGCGTTAAACATACTTATTTTACAATTAAGTACAAACAGGGCCGTAGCAACCGCCCCCGATACCCCCCATTTGGGGGGGGGGGCTGGGCAAAGTCAGGGGCCCAGTAGTGAGCTATTGTACCTTTCAGCCGAATGTTTTTTTTTGACTTTTAAAATTAATTAATTTTTTATGTATTTTTAATAACATTTTATTTTGTTTTATCGAAATTCATTTTTTTTTTGTCAAAGATCGTAATCAGATTTAGAAATAGAAAACAGATATGTGCTTTTTTTCTATATCCACCATTCTTTATGGTGAGATAGATGATGGTTTTTGAAGGCTGTAAGTTCTACTTAAAAAATAAAATGGCATTTTACTAAATATAATGGGCGAAATTTTTTTTTACGAAAATTTATTTTAATTAAATTTATTTACGAAATATAAAGTAAAATTAAATAACTTAAAAAATAAAATGGCATATTTTTTAATTTGTCTTTTTTGGGGCCCCCAATAAAAGTGAGGAAAAGTTGCAACTCAAGATTCAAAACTTTTAGGCCCCATTTTTATTATTCAAATGTTTTAAAAATATGCTTTTTAATCTCGTTGGGGCCCCAACAATGTTCAAAGCTTTCTTAATACTATTACTTCTTTTGACCAAAACAGATATGCGCTTTCTTTCTATAGCCTGTATTTTCTTTAAAGGTTCCTAGATGAAAGAAATTTTGCAGGCTCTAAATTCTTTTTGAATTGTCTTTTTTAGGGTCCCTATAAACGGAAGGAAAAGTTGGAGCCCAAGATTAAAAACTTTTAGGCCTCATTTTTTTAATTCAAATGTTTAAAAAACATGCTTTTTAAACTCGTTGGGAGCCCCAATAAGTTTCAAAACTTCCATAATACTATTAGTTCCTTCAAACAAATGTGCTTTCATTCTATAGCCAGTATTCTCTTTAAAAGTTCCCAGATGAATGAAATTTTGCAGGCTCTAAATTCTTTTGAATTGTCTTTTTTAGGGCCGCCTATAAACGTGAGGAAAAGTTGGAGCCTAAGATTCAAAACTTTTAGGCCCCATCTTTTTATTCAAATGTTTTAAAAATATGCTTTTTAATCTCGTTGGGGGCCCCAATAAGGTTCAAAGCTTCCGTAATACTATTACTTCTTTTGACCAAAACAGGTATGTGCTTTCTTTCTATAGCCAATAGTCTCTTTAAAGGTGCCCAGTTGAAAGAAATTTTGCAGGCTCTAAATTCTTTTTGAATTGTCTGTTTTAGGGGCCCCTATAAACGGGAGGAAAAGTTGGAGCCCAAGATTAAAAACTTTTAGGTCTCATTTTTTTATTCAAATGTTTTTAAAAATGCTTTTTAATCTTGTTGGGGGCCCCAACAAGTTTCAAAACTTACTTAATACTATTACTTCCTTCAACCAAATGTGCTTTTTTTCTACAGTCACGATTCTTTTTAAAGGTGCCCAGATGAAAGAAAATTCGCAGGCTCATTTACTTTTTAATTGACGTTTTTGGAGCCCCTATAAAAGTGAGGAAAAGTTGGAACTCAAGATTCAAAACTTTTAGGCCCCGTTTTTATTATTCAAATGTTTTTAAAATATGCTTTTTAATCTCGTTGGGGGCCCCAATAAGGTTAAAAACTTTCTTAATACTATTACTTAATACTTTCTTAATACTATTACCGCTCTTAAAAGTGAACAAAATTCGGAACTCAAGATTCAACACTTTTAAGTCTCATTTTTTTTTCAAATGTTCAAAAAATATATGCTTTAATCTCGTTGGGGACCCCAATAAGCGGGCATCTATGTGCATTGCATATGCCGCCTATCCCCTTATGTTCGACCTGTTTCGTTTTTAACATTTCATTTCTCTTGTCTCGATAAATCACTTATGTTAACTATACATAAATTATATTGTGTATTTATTTAATCTACTAGCAGAGCTTCGCCCGCTTCGCTGATTGCTTTTTTAAAAAAAGAACCTATTTCTTGGAGTTCTCCATTGGAGGCCTTCACTGCCTTCCGCAGCATAAACCTGTTCCGGATATTCCCGCTCCGATCTTTAATTAAACAATCATTGAATTATTGTATATTTTTTTTTTCGATAAAAGTGATAGTGTCCGGATAAAAGTGAAATTTTCCAGCATCGTAGCTCACGTTGCTACAGGAACATATTTGTTATTTTTCCACTTCACCTTAATTATGACAGCAGCAAAATCTATTGGATAATTCTTCGGTTTCAGAAAAAAAAAATGTAAAAAAAAAACTCCGCAAAACGCGAAAAAAGAAAGTGTAAAAATCTTATAAAAAATTGGGCAAAAATTCAAAAACTGCTGAGAGAAAATTGATTATATCGAGCCAAAAGATTGAAACTGGAATGTTAAAAAATCGCTGTGGAAGATAAAAATACGCTAAAAATCACATAAAATTTTCGTGAAAAATTCAGAAATTTCTATGGATATATTTTCTATCTTGAGCTAAAATAATTGAAACCTGATTCCTTTTACGGATGTTAAACATCCGTGCAGCAGATGGCAAAATTTTTACTATATTGGGATAAAAGATTGAAACTGGGTTCCTTTTACACTCTCTCTAGGAAAGAAAGAAAAAAAAATCAGTGAATTGAAGGATTTTTTCCGTAACTTTTTCTTTCGTTCAAACACACACACAAAAAAAGCTTTGATTTGATTTGCTCATTTTCCGCGAAAATATAGAAAACTCACCAATCTAACGTAAAAATTACCTAACATCCTTACCAAATATAAAGATGCATTTTTGTCAAATCAAATCACAGGAGTGTTCCGCCAACTTTGCTGCATTGTACTTTTCCCTATTAGAAACTGAACTTTTACGCATAACTTTTTTCCTTCATAACACGAAGAAGTCGCGAATCAAAGATCAAAATTTCTAGGAATTTTCCTTCCTAAAGACGAAAATTTCTTCAAATATGAGATAAAATCTCTTCTCGAAAAATGAAAAAAAAAAAAAAAAAAAAAAAACGTTCGTGAAAAATTCATAAATTGCAAACGACGAAATTTAGTACATCGGGCTAAAAGACTGAAACCTGATTCCTTTTAATAATGTCATAAAATCACGTCGGAACTCGAAAAAAATTTAAAAATCACACAAAAAATTCGCGAAATATTTAAAAATCGAAGAAGGCTACTCTACTATATTCGGTTAAAATGGACAGATGGATTGAAAATAGATTCCTTTTATGAATGTGTGGAAAAAAGCACGAAACTCGAAAAAATACAAAAAATAACGTAAAAAATTAAATGAAAAAAAAATCGAATCAAAAAATTAAAAAACCTGTTTCGAGGGGCATAACATCAGGCATACAGGTAACCTTCCTGTCAAATTTTGTCCTGAACAGAAAACATCTGGTCAGACAAAGAAAAATTCTGGACAGACAAACATCTGTCTTTATTATTATCTACTAGGAAACCAGTCTTCGTTGCCCACAGAAAGGTACCTTCTATCCAAAGGTATTTTTGTTCTTCTTAAATTTCAACTTGGATGACAATTTTAAACTGGAGAAAACCGGAATGTATAAAAACGACATACCAAAAGTTTTTTTTTTCTTTTTTTATAATTAGTAAATCTGTACATATATATGTCTTTAATAAAAGGGACCAATCCGAGCAGGAAAAAAATTGTTATAAGTGAATATTTTCTGCTTAAAGAAAATCTGTCTGGGCCACGCGGATGGCATTGTCAAACTGAAGAGAAAATTGAAAATACGAAACGACTTCCATATTTTTTATTTATTAATTTTGTTTATGAGCAATACTTAGCGGTTTATAACATTTGTAAAAGGAATACAGTTTCAAACTTTTTTGCCAAATTTTGTCCTCTGCTTTTTTAAAATTTTCGAGAATTTTTATGTAATTTTTAGCTTTTTTTCACTTTTAGGTAGTTTTTTTAATATTCTTAAAAAAAATAAACCTGGTTTCAAACTTTTATCCCAATATAAGTAAAGTTTGATCTCTATGAACTTCAAATGTTTTAATAAATTTTTAGCGTTCTTTCGCGTTCTTCGGCGATTTTTTTGACATTTTTTTCCCTAAATGGAAGAATTCTCAGTTAAATTTTACAAGTCCTTTGATAAAATTCACGTTGTAAGAATATCAAATCTGTTCCTGTAGCAACGTGAACGAAATGTTTAAAATTTGAATTTAATCTTGATCGAAAAAAAAAGTTACAATAATTCAAGTTCGTATGATTCGAGATCGGAACAGACATAGCTCCTATGGGTGTACGTTGCCGAAAATAGTGCAGGCCAACTACAAATTCGTTCAATTTAAAGTTCGTTTTGGAAAATCCGACCAGCGAAACTCCGCTGGTGTTGTTATAAAATGGAACCCGGGTGGAAAATTAAATGTAGATATTTCTCTAAAATCTTAGAGGGGGACCCCCGAAAAATAGGTTTGGGGGGGGGGGGGGGCTCTGAAGACCTTGCTACGGCCCTGAGTACAAAACAATTTAATGCACACATGTAAGTTAACATTCATTTCTTTTTTGTATTTTTGTCTACTCAGAATTTCTCGAGAAATTTGTGTAGTCATCCTGAAAGATAAAATTTTCAAAATAAAATCATATAAAAAAAAATTAATGTTTTGTAGTACCCTGTAAAACATAAATTCTACCAAAATTGTTTTCGGTTGAAAAAATATTGTTGTGTGAATAAATAACCTATATAAATTTTATTCAATATGAAATAAAATTTCTGCATATAGACGGTAATGTATCCAAATTTTTTATGCGTCCCTGTAGAAGAAATACAACTGCTACGCACTGTGTTTTTAATTTAAAAAAGGCTATTGTGTATCTTAATAATTTATAGTAATTTTGTTGAAATTTAATTAAAATTTCTGCTTTTTAGCAACAACCTTCCCGCGATCTTTTGTGTGGCCCTATTAAAAATGCATAATTTCTACGTTCGTCAAATTATAAGTTCAAAACACATGTAGGCAAAGTATCAGCTCAATCAGATAATTGAAGTGTATTAAAATTGTCTTGCAAGATTTGGACTAATCTTTTATGTGGCCCTGTAAAAAAAAGCTTAAATTACAATAATATTGCATTGTCATCAGAACTACGTATCCTGAGCAAAGTTTCAGCTCAATTAGATTATTGAAATTGCTTTAAAATGAACATGCAAGTTTCAATCTAAATTTTTGTGGAGCCCTGTAGAAACAGCATTCTAAACAAACTTCTACGTTCTTTATATTATAGTAATACTGTATTGTCATTCAAATTACACATGTATTTATAGTTTCGGCTCAATAGGATAATTAAAAGGGATTTAAATTTGACTTGCAAGATTTGAACTAAACATACATACATGCACTGGAAGTTAATATGATGCTTGTTTATTAATAAAAACTTACTGATCTGCAGCTATCTGCAGTAGTTTGTTTAATTTTTCAATAGTTTAGGGAGGGCACTTTGATTTTAAAAAATGGTTATTGCTGAATAATGCTGAATAATTTGTTAAAAGTCAATATGAAATTTGTAAACAACATCAAGGATCATCCAGAATTGCAACCTTTGAAAAAAGCGGTTAAGCGGTTTTAATATCGCTGATTTTCAAACAAAAATTGGTTAAATCTGACCTTGATAAACCTGTTACATATGTTCAGCAAGCTCGTGCTTTCAAATAAAACAGAATAGTCATGACATGCTTTCAAACTTAGAGGAAGCCAGTGCAACTTCTCAAACTCTCTCAAACCAACTGCGCAAATAGCTCCTTTACGGTCATAATTAATCGACACCTCTGATTTTTTTTGGCAAAACTCGTACGGATCTCGAAAATACACATTCAGCTACCAGTATACGTGGTTTTGTCAAATTAAGAGATAATCGGAAAAATGAATTTTGTCCACCTAGATCATCTAAACGTCCAACTGTGTCTTACAGTTACTCTGTGTACTCTGTACAATTACTCTGTGTACAAGAGTGTGTCTTACTCTTGTACAGTCTTTTAAAATTCCCACTAATGGTCCATCGAAAGATTAAAACATTATGCTTGCTTTTGCAACCTTTGTAATAACTTTCAGTCTTTATTTTTGATGAAAAGTTGGAAATTGCTCCAGAGGACGTCCATCATTAGCTTGCAAAATGATTTTCCCTCGTGATCTAATCTTTAAACGGATGTCTTTATTTTACTCAAAACTTTTCATCACTTAACTACGTGTTCCAAATAGGTCAAAGGGTCTCTTTGCTCTCAGACTAGCCTTTTTTCTGCTTTCAGATCAGTCTAATACCGCGTTTTCTTAGAAATTGGAGTCTGTTTCGGATTGATATTTTCATATTATTTTCGGTGGGTCAATCCATTTCAAGTGGTCCAGAAAATCATTTATTCGTTGCTTGACCGGTTTTAAAAAATCTGAAATTTTTTGTACAACAACCCTAACATGATGGAAGTTCAAAATGACTATTATTTTAATTTTATTAATTTTTTTTTGTGCATGGCGGCCATCTTTGTTTCATCGTCTGCAGTAATTTTCTCACAATAAGGGTTTACAGAATTGTAAATAATTCATCGTTTATTTATCCAATTCAAGTGCGGATTAAAGCAATTTGTACAGAATACATTGGGCTAAAAATTTGGTAATGGAGTAATTTCCGAAACTAACTGCTTATTGGTAAAATTTAAGCATAAATTTTCAGTTTTTTTTTAATTTGTCCGTTTACAAGAGGAAAGTTTTCTAGCAAGGAAAACTGTCAACATGACGTAATTTTTTTCACAAATAAGCCGAAAGTACTTGTACTCACACGCCGAGTTCCAGATCTGAGACTTGCTTTCTCTTCGCTAAAAAAAATCCCAAATTTTTCAAAAATGACAAAAATCGCACTTTTCAGGCTTTAATATCTCTGGTGGGGCACGAGATAAAAATCTGAATTTTTTTTTCATAAGAGTATTGTATGGTAGTATTATGCATAAGAAATTTCAGGATGGAGATTTGATTACAAGCTGAGATATGGCAAGGGCAACATGTCAAAACAATACTGCCAAACTATTGTTTTGTTGTAGTCACAGCTAAGTATTTATCTCAGAGTGTCATTTAAATTTATGTTTTTGATTATCTTTAAATAATAGTAACAGAAAATAAAGCCCTTTGCAAAGCTTAGCAATTAATTAAAAAAATATTTATGCCTAAGGCCATGCATTTTGTATGGTTTCAGTAATTTTTGTTGTAAGTAATTTTAGAAACTAAAAGAAACCTCAGCACTTTTACATAAAGAAAAGAAAATATTTTTATACAAGACCTGAGACAAAAATAACATAGTGAAAAAGAAAATCTGTTAATGTTGTCATACTTGTTGAGACATGATCAAACGCGTCAAAACACATTCTTGCATGTTGGTTGAAAAATCACGATTTTGATCTTTCTCAAAATTTTATTTGTAGGAACCAAGTCTTGTAATCTCTTGATAACTTGATTGACGATCTTGGCCCTGCTGGCTCATAGAAATATACTTTGAAATCACCATGTGCAAGTCTCAATTCATTAATAATTCCTAGCTTACTTCTTATGCAAAAATGTGATTTTACTGCAATATAAATTTTGAAAAGGATTTGAATATCTTTACTTTCTGAAAATTACTTGAGGCTGATGCATGGTAACATCGCATAATGTTTCATTTACAGGAACATACTTATGGTAGGAACAAGTTTCAGGGACTGGCAAGCAGCATTAAAATTGTGGTTTTTAAACCAGCAAGCAGGAATGTGTTTTGACACGTTTGATCATGTCTCAACAAGTATGCCAACATTAACAGCTTTCCTCTTTCCCTATTCTGTTTCTGTCTTGGGTCTTGTACATATATGTATACAGCCCCGATTATCCGCGGAATTGGGTGGCAAGGGCACTGCGGATAACAAAAATCGCGGATAACCCGAAAAAGACTGAAAATGGGGTGCAGCACGAAAAAAAGAAAATTCAACATTAACTATGTTTTAGTGTACAAAAAACACAATAAAACGTTTAAAATACATACATATGCACAGTACAGCAGAAACATTTGCTTTACGTCTAAATCACTAAAGTAAAGAACAGTAAACAAGAAACAACGCCATATATACTGTACAAAAAGTGCTGAGTTACACCTTTTTAAAAAAATCAGTCACTTATTTTTGCTCCTTGTTTTGAAAACACCTTTTCTATCTCAAAAAGGAGGCTATTCTTGATATACTCTCCTGGAATTTATCATAATAGTCTTATTTAATTGTTAAATATTTTAACTGCTGTGATTACGTTTTGTTAATAAAATCAAGAAAAGACATCAAGACTTTATATCTGATATTTTAAACATGGCAACCGAATCTAGAAATATTCTTCTATTACTTTCGAATACATGAATTTTTTCTGTTTATATTTATTAGTAGGGTTTATTGTATTTTCCATGCTGTTGGCTTGAATTTAAAATTAAAAAAAATCGCTTCGCGGATAAACCGCACCGCGGATAATCGGGGCTTTACTGTATATATATATTTGTATAAAAGTGCTGAGGTTTCTTTTAGTTACTAAAATTACAACAAAAATTACTGAAACCATACAAAATGTAGGCCTTAGGCATAATTATTTTTTTAATTAATTGCAAAAGGCTTTATTTTCTGTTACTATTATTTAAAGATAATCTAAAAAATAAATTTAAATGATACTCTGAGATAAATACTTAGCTGTGGTTACAACAAAACAATAGTTTGGCAGTATTGTTTTGACATGTTGCCCTTGCCATATCTCAGTTTGTAGTCAAATCTCCATCCTGAAATTTCTTGTGCATAACACTACCATACAATACTCTTATTAAAAAAAATTTCAGATTTTTATCTCGTGCCCCACCAGGGATATCAAAGCCTGAAAAGTGCGATTTTTGTCATTTTTGAAAAAATTGGGATTTTGTTTAGCGAAGAGAAAGCAAGTCTCAGATCTGGAACTCGACGTGTGAGTACAAGTACTTTCGGCCTATTTGTAAAAAAAATTATGTCATGTTGAGAGTTTTCCTTGCTAGAAAAATTTCCTCTTGTAAACGGACAAATTTTGGAAGAAAACTGAAACTTTATGCTTAAATTTTACCAATAAGCAGTTAGTTTCGGAAACTACTCCATTACCAAATTTTTAGCCCAATGTATTCTGTACAAATTGCTTTAATCCGCAATTGAATTGGATAAATAAACGATGAATTATTTACAATTCCGTAAACCCTTCTTGTGAGAAAATTGCTGCAGACGATGAAACAAAGATGACCGCCATGGACAAACAAAAATTAATAAAATTAAAATAATAGTCATTTTGAACTTCCATCATGTTAGGGTTGTTGTACAAAAAATTTCAGATTTTTTAAAAATGGTCGAGCAACCAGTGCTGGACCACTTGAAATGGATTGACCCCAGTGTTATTATTCTTGATTAAAAAAATCCTGTCTTTACGAAAATAAATTTACAATACGCTGTCATTATGTTTGCTTTGTGTAGTATGTTTCAATATTAAAAGCAAAGTGGTAACTCCAATATGTATTTAAAAATTTAGATTTTCGTATGGAAAGAATTTTTGCCAATTTTTTTGGTTCCTGCTATAAGCTCTGTTCTGATATAAATCACTGCTGCGCAATGTTATGAAGGAAAAATTACTCCAGGTGTTAACTTTTGCATGATAGTGTACTTGTTAATAATTTTTGATAGTCGCATATCAAATCTGGATCGAATTTGGAGTAGTTTGTGTTTGTTTTATCTCATGCCACTTATTTGTAATAGAAATCAGGACAAATTTTTTTGTAAGGCTTTGCTTAATTTGTGCAGTTACTGTTAATGCAAATTTTGTTTTCCATTCGTAATCAACCTTGTAAACTGTATGACGTGTGCTTATTATAATCAATTTTATTTCATTTTATTTATTTAGTAAAACCTTAATTTAATATCTAGGTATTTGAAAAAGTGTTTATTACTTCTGGGCGTGCTCTAACTCGCATAAATATATTTGTGTTACCATGAGCTTGACATATTTTACTGATGTTTACCATAGGACATTCCTTATTGAAAATGGAGTGTGTAACATTTATAACTGATTTACAGAGACACCCAAAAGAATTCGATTACATTATGGTCTATAGGGATCGAATCGTTTGTAGTGTATTTTAATGAAGTTACACTATTATAAACATAATGAAATTGATATGCATTATTCAGGTGCAATACAACAGACTTTCTGTAGAATATAGAGTGCATAACATTTTATGGTTCACTAAAGTTCTGATTAATTTTTATCCGTCGTTTTATTTGCGTTAGAACTTTTGTAAAAATGTTGAGATCGCTGTAAACTTTTAATATGCTGTTGAAGTAAATAAAGCATTTTTCCATTTGAAGTTGGAAGCTGTAACTTTGACATTATTTAACAGACTTCATTAAAGAAATCGGATATTTCACTCTCTGCCGGTCAGTTATTGATTAAATAAAATATTCAACACCTGAGATCTAATCCATGTAACGCAGTGGTTATTGTTATGTTGCTGTGATGTTGAGGATTCCCAACACAAAATTGTTATCCATGAATGGGAAATAGCAAATGAAATAAAGCTGATAAAATACCTTTGATTTAACTTACTAAATTATCTATTCCAATCCCCCCCACCCTACCCAACTAAAAAATATTTAATAGTGCCAAAAATATTTGTCTGTCTTGTTTGTAGACCTTATGATGATTTTTTGTTCTGCATTTATATTAAGTACAATTAATTAATATAATAGTACATATTTTTCTATCACTGAAGTTAACCCCGAGACCTATTTTCAATAAGATTTTTAAAAGCGACCAAATAATTGATGCTATAATTTTTAGTTTTATAAACTGAGATAGTAAACATCTCTACAATATTATAGTTTTATTTAATGTAAAATTGCGGTTGAAGTAAGAGTTTACTCTTGTCCCCCGCCTCACCATGCTAGATGTCTCCCGGAATATTGGCCTAATGACAATCTTAAAATGTTCTTCTTTTTCCCCAATATAAATGCTATTAATCACCAAGATTAAGAAATATTGTATTAATAAATTTTTAATGTAAGATTTAAATTAAAAGAAAAAAAACTATAATGCAAATCTTAAACAAATATTTATTTATGAGGCAATATTTACCATTAAAAATACATCCAGTCAAAAGAAAGCTTTAAGCAAAGCTTACAAGATATACTTTCAGTTTAACATGCAAAAAAATTTAAGCAATCATTAAACAGTATGTACAATTGCAATGACATGCATAGTTTTTATAAACACTGATGATACATTATATAATCTCTGTAAAAATATTTATTAGAAACTAATTAGTTGAATGCATTAAAATATTTTTTCTAACAAAGTAAAAAAATTATAACATATACAGCCTTGGCCGAAAGTATTGAGCACCCTCTTATTTTTAATATATGGTTAAAAGTGATAGTCGTATACAAATGTTTAACGGAATACAATTATGAATTTATTTTTTTTTAATTATTACTGTGTGTAAAAAATGACAGCAAACGAACAATCCAACTTTTAATTAAACCTTTAAATTAAACCGCCTGCTTAAAAAAACAGTTAAAAACATACTAATCTATTTTGTCTTCCTGGAAATTTCAACGTCAATGTTTGTGCAACGTGTAATGATTATCTATTATGCAAGCCAATAGATAATCTTAAAAAATGCCAAAATATAATTCGTTATTAGCAATGAAATTATTAATTGTAAAATTATTTTTTATGTTAAAAAATATAATTAAAAATATTTTTTTCAAGCTATATGTAGTTTGTTTATTAATTTTTAACATGTGTTAATAAAAAATACATATACATTTTAATAATTATCTTCTATATTGAATTTTTTCAGCATATTTTTTTTATTTTTCGTTAATTAATTTCGATTAAGGTCTTTATATTTTGTCATTTTCTTCAAAAATTATTCTGATTTTCTTGATTATTTGTTAACTTGCATAATGTAACAACGAAACCTAAAAAAAAAAAGTAGTTTAGTACTTAAAAAACCCCTCATTTTTAAAGCAAATGGTTTAATTAAAAATTGAGTTGTTCGTTTGCTGTCATTTTTTGAAAATTGTAATAATCTAAGAAAAATAGAAATTGATAATTGTATGCATTTGTATCCGATTATTACTTTTAAAGACATATAAAAAATATGGGGGTGCTCAATACTTTTGGCCAAGACTGTTTGTTAAAATCGGTAATTTTTTCACTATTATGTCTAAAGTAAATTAAGCCTAAAATATTTTTTCTAAAATTAGCTTGTATCTACGGTATACGAATTAGGATATTGTTGCATATGAACAGAACTATATTCGAAATATGAAACTAAATATAGACCTTTTTAAAGTATGATTATGACTATTGACAAGGATCGAAAAATATGAACAGAACATAAATCTAATAATCAGATTCTTCCATAAATGGAGAATGTGAAGAAAGACATAGGATATTTTATGCTGTTTTCTCAAGAAAATATTCTCATGCTTAACAAACGTTCAAATATCAGCATAGCTGGACCACATAAGAGTACCCATACATAACCCTAAATTGTCATAAAATCTATGCCCATCAGCATCGGAAGCGAGAGGGAACAGATCTTATCAACATTTTCAACCACTGAACAAGGCTATAGTGGGGAGTATACGGTGATACACGCCGTATTAAAGTCTAGATTTTTTTTTATTATATAACTCTGCATGCCGCATGTTTCTCCAGTATAGCTACGCATAAAAATTCCTATTCTGGATGCAATAATCGGCAGGATGATGTTAAAGTTTTCTAGGAAACCATATTTTAGGGAGGATTTGTATCTCCTGAATCAACATGTGAACAATATAGAAGTCAAGGAATACCTTTACCCGTTTAATATACACATATTATAAAAATATACTAATATTTTTTTTTGCTTGTTTTTAATTACAAAAAAATATTATTTATTTTTATCTTAAAGGACAGATTAGCATTTTATTATTATTTGGAAAACTATCATCAAACAACCTTTTAGAAATGTATCCAAATTTATTAAAAAAATAAAAGAAGACAATCTAAAATCTTGGTTGTCTGAATGAAAGTTGATCTTCCTCCGAAGGGGTGGGAGTAATCCTCTTTCACCTTTTTACATGGGAATATTCTGGTTGCGCCACTGCCGATAGCGTATACTGTCTAGTTTTTATACGGCTGCAGCATTGCCATTGAGTAAGTATAGTTATTTGTTTTAAATGGAAATTGAGACTCACATGATGTATCAATGTCAATGTTTAACAGTGTTCAATGTATTATACAACCGAAGTCTTAATTAAAAAAAAAAAAATCACCTTTCTTGAGCACAGATACTTAGGCTAAAAAAAAAATACAAAAAATGCATAGCTTGATATAAGATTTATTATTATACGGACTTTTGTATTTATCATGTGAATTTTTACTTCCAAAAAACATCTGAATCTGTACTTTTATCCAGATTTCTTCCAAAAATGCATGTTATTCTATGTTAGAGAAACCATCGTTAATTTAAAAAAAGTAATTGTTGAAGCAGTTAAATTTAACTTTCTTATATTTTCATCAACTTATTTATAAACAGCGATTTTCATCAATATATGTGTAATATTTCTTCCTCGACAACTATTAACTTTTCTGTCTTTTTTCAGTTTCGCTCCTCATACACTCATTTTTTCTTTAGAATCTATAGATAGGCAATTCAGAAACGGATTCGGAATTAGATACTTTTTATCACTATTAATAAATTAAGCTTGTCCTGTAAAATTACTGCCTGGAGTCACAGCCACAAGTGACTCACAAAAAGAGTTTCTATCTAAGAAAGCTTATCTCGTGTTTCCCGAAGAAAACCTTGCAAATAGAATAATAATTGACGCATCCAAGATCAAACCACAATCGAATTTCCCAATTTAGCTCGAAATAAGACTAATAGACCGGGAGTCGGCAGCACAGACAACCACCTCATCGAGTTCACGGCTGAAATTCCCGAATTAGTTAAAACTCGATACGCATATTAAAACGCAATCGGTCTGCCAATTCATATCTCAGTGGAAAACACCTGAAAACCTGATTTTAGCGGTCGACTCGTAGGTTTACCATTGTATTTTCCTGCTCCCAAAAGTATGAAAACATGGAGGACTGGGAGCAGGAAAACGCAATAGTAAACGTATGTGTCAACCTCTTATTTAGGGTTTTCAGGTGTTTTCCACCAAGATATGAGTTGGCAGACCGATTGCGTTTTAATATGCGTATCGAGTTTTAACTAATTCTGGAATTTCAGCCGTGAATTCGATGAGGTAGTTGTCTGTGCTGCCGGCTCCCGGTCTATAGTAAAAGTTAGACTTGAAGTCTAAACATCTGTTTATATCGATGCTGTGATTCTACACTACCAATAATCTTTGTAAAATGATTGTATGCCGACCTCCAGAGAAAAAGCTACTACTAACTGTACGATTTAGTCCAAATGTTTCAATTTTATTATATTTTTATTATTAATTAATTTTTAAATTTGTACCTGATTAATTTTTTGTTGTTTTTGAATAAAGGGAAAAATTCCCCCTGGAATTAAAAATATTGGTTTTTCTTTTTATTTATAACAATTTAGGCAAAAATGCTTTTAAATGTCAAAATATAACTAAAAGTGTTTCTTTATTTTAACAAAACGAGGTTAAAAAATAATCTACTTTTCAATTTTGCTTAATTTTATAAGATTTTCGCCAAGCTTCCATTAAAGACACAGATGAATGAAAACGGTAAAATATCACGAAAGGCAGAATTATTCGCGAAATTACTGGCCAAGCTACTTGACCATAAAATTCTAGCTGCATTTTGCTTCTAGCTTCATTCGGTGTAGTAAAGGATTCCAGGATCCACAAGACAATATTAGAAAATACTAAGAAGATAACAACTTGACGTCCAGGTTTTTCGTCCATATTTAAAGGACTCAATCTCTTTTTGGAAACTTGGTGAATAAACAATGTTTGCAGACAGGCCTGGATGACCATAAGTGTACCATGCAAAAGAAGAACAAAATGCTCCACAAAGCTACTTAGCATTGTTCCACCGACTATGATATTGCAAATACCGTATATATAAACTGCTAACATTCCCATTCTTTGCAGAATATCTGATAATCTCTGCTCTTTCGAAGTTTTACTTCTCATTTTTCTAATCTGCAAAAGTCCAAGAATTGATGCTAAAATTGAAATTCCAAAAATAGTACACTCCAGCGATCCAATTAAAAACAAAATATTGTTATTATTCTGGTTATCTTTATCTTGAGCTAAAACGAAGTAAAGTATTAAGACAATGATGCCAGCGACAAGTATAAGTAGTCCTAGCAACAAACCGCGTGTCGAACCAGCGCAGTTTGTTTCATCTTGATTTGGATCTCTCCCATAAACAGATACCGCAGCAAATCGCTTTAACTTCATTCGATTTTTCTGAAGATTTGACCAAGTTATGTAAAGAATAGCAGCTGCGACGAGACAGTACTGTACATTAAAAGGATATAAGTATGGCATAGCTTTTTCCCAAATTGCTCCTATTGTAGAATTTTGGATGCATAGATGATAAGAAACCAATCCTTCAGTTTCTTGTGCTTCTATCTCTGGAGGTGGCTGCTGCCACTGGCAGTATCGAGCAGATGCAACTGAAAAAAAAAAAATATATAAATGATATATCTGGATATATTAACATGATTTAAAAAAAAGAAAAAATATATAGGAGATGATTTAGACTTCATTTAGATTCCTTAGTTCTAGATAATGTTAGACGTTACCAAAGTCTACAGATAAATGCTTCGTTGGTTCAGCGATTAGTTAGTTTCCCTCGAAAGCAAGCATCTGACATTCAAATCTTGCTCTGGGAAAAAGCGTTAGAATGGTGATCGAAATGAAGATAGGGCCAAAGAAAAAAAAAGTGGATTGAAGTCTAATAAATGCAGCAGCGGGCAAGCGTAAGGACCCGTGAGATTTCAAAAGTTGACAAAGTCAGATCAGAGCTCCGATTGTCCAAAAATTGAGCGAAAATTATATTTTTTATACTGCTCTTCAATGAATGATTATATTTTTGTGATTCATTTACCTTTCCCCACCCTTCAAAGTATGAGCACAAACTGCAAATCCTCAAATCACGACTGAACAAATGATTTTTATTGGACAAAACTTGCTGTATTCTTTTAATGCAATATCACAGCTCATATTCAATAATACAGCTCATATTCAAATACTACAGCATATACATTCAAATAATACAGCTCATATTCAAAATGTTATAATAATTGAGAAAAAGTAATAAGAAAAAAAAAGCAATTTAACAAATTACAACGACCATTTGGAAAACGATTTTTTCAAAGATTAAAATTTAAGACATAAAAAATCGCACGGAGTTGATCATACATTACGTACGCCATTAATTAAACATTAATAGTGTTATTAGATGTAAAAATTCCAAGCGACAAAAATCGCCTGCGACTCGTACGTATTATCCACCTGAAACTTGCGTTTTATCCAAGCATTTCATTTTTTGTTCGGGAAAAGGCTTTTCCATCGTCAGATTTCCAAGAAATCTGACGACCAATTTTAAATGATATTTCATTCTTAAACTTCTAAACATCCCACAATATTACTTTTTACACCATCGTACAGAGAAAAAAAATGTACACTGGTGTCCAAAATTAAGGACCAATCACAAATTGCTAATTTTCAAGTACGCGAATACTCAAAAGGAAATAATATAATTCGAATAATTACTGTCTCTACAGCACAGCTAGTCCATATATCATCTCATTCACGTCACACATGGTCACAAGTGTCACAGTCACTACGATGAAGCAAAAAAAATAGGAAATTCCATACATCTCATTATGAGTCTCAAATGATCACTACATGTGACTCCACTGAGACGTCACTGTGATTGCTGCTTTGTGACGAGTCACCATGTGACTTTATAATGTAGTTACATTGTGACTCTCATGTGACTGTCATCTGCAGACTCAATTTCAAAGTTATTGTGAATGCTGCATTGTGAAAAGTTACCAAAAAATGTCACATTAAAGTCACATGATGACTTTCAGGTGACAGAGAGACTACTGTGAAGTCACCATTGTGCTCTTTTGTGAAAAGTCACCATGTGACTATAATGTGATATTATTTGGTGACTTATCATAATGCAACGTTCATGATGACTTTGAAATTGAGTTTAAAAATCACAGTCACATGAGAGCCACAATGTAACTACATTGTAAAGTCACCTGGTGACTCGTCACAAAGCAGCAGTCACATTGACGTCTCAGTGGAGTCACATATAGTGATTATTTGAGACTCATAATGATACGTGTAGAATTTCCTATTTTTTGTTTCACCGTAGTGACAGTGACACTTGTGACCATGTGTGACATGAATGAGATGCTATATGGACTAGCTGTGCTGTAGGGATAGCAATTATTTGAATTATATTATTTCCTTTTGAGTATTTGCTTACTTAAAAATTGGCATTTTGTGACTTTTCCTTAATTTTGGACACCAGTGTACTTTTAAATGCAATTTGTTTGAAAGCTGTATCTCAATTTGTTTCTGAGTTATTAATTTTTTTTGTAGTTTTTAACACTTTTTTGTCATAGTGGCAACAGAAGTATCCATCTCTGTTGAAAGTAAAGGTTAGTGTATAGACCAATCAGAAAACGAATAAAATGATGATTAAACCAATAAAAACCTTCAGATATGCTTTTGATTTCCTACCTTGACGAGGACAATAACCATTTTTCTAAATGGTTAAAAATTATTTTTCATTTATTTATTTTGGATACTAAGTAAATGCAATTAAATTTTTTATAAATTAAACCTGGAATGTTTAGATAAGATTTTAACATTTACCAAATATAAAATACAGTACAATAAATTAGGTATACAGCTTTCTGAAACACATCAAAATATTAGAATAAATTTTAGATTGGTTCAAAATATTAGTATATTTTATTTTACGCAACAATATTACCTTATGAATATGAAGTAAATGGTAGTTAATATTTTGTAGCATCCCCTTTAGCTTTCATAACAGCGTACAATCGATCTTGTATACTATATGCAAGGTGTTTACAAACATTTCTATCAATATTAGCCCAAATAGACTTTATACATGCCACTAACTCAGTTTTACTTGAAGGAGGATTTTCTTGGAGTTTTTTCTTCATTATACACCTTAAGTTTTCGATGGAATTAAGGTCTGGTGAGTTTGGTGGCCAAGGAAGTACCTTAATGTTGTGTTGGCGGAACCAATTCTTAGTTGACACCGCGGTATGTGGTGACACTAAATCTTGTTGAAAGATGAAATCATCTTCAAATAAATCTTCTGATGATGGAATCATGTAATATTCCAAAATTTCTTGATATATCTGAGAATTAACTTTTTCGTAGACGATGCATAACTTTCCAGGTCCTTCTGCACTCATGCAACCCCAAACCATGACACTAGCAGCAAATTTTACGGAACGTTTAAGGCATTCTTTATCAAATGCTTCTTGCTTCATTCTCCAAACTCGAATACCTTGATTATCATATGAAACACAAAACATACTGTCATCACTAAATAATATATTTTTCCAATCTTCTTCGCTCCATAAACGCCTTGATTTACACCAATTCAGTCTTATACGCTTTTGTTTTGCAGTCATGACAGGTTTTGTTTTTGGTACACGAGATTCAAACTTAAATTTATGGAGACGTCTTAATGTTGTCGATGTAGAAACTTCAACTCATTTTTCTTTCCATTTTCGGTGCAAGTATCGCACACTTTTAAAACGGTTTTTCTTAACTATACGCTTCAATATCCTGTCATCTCTAGCAGACGTTTTTGGTTTTCGGTCGCCATTTAGGCAATTATTTTGAAATTTTCCATTTTTTAATATTGTGTTAGTATTTTACTAACGCTTGCTTGCGAACAATGTAAATAATTCACTATATAACATTGATTTTTACCGTGCCGATACAAATCAACCATACGAAGTTTAATAGATTCAGGAATATCACTCACGCGACCCATTTTAAGACGAAAAAGCAAACAAACTGCAAAAAGAATACTGATTTTAAATAAAATCGTCTGAATTTAATCAATGATGCCACCAGTTATGAATTGGTGATAATTAAAGGAGAATTAATGTGAAATATTCTAATATTTTGAACCACTTGAATAAATATTCTAATATTTTGACTTTTCAAAATAATTTTTTTTTTCAATTAATCTTTTCAAAAATGATATTAATTTTAATATAGTCCGTCTCAAAAGTTTATGCACTCTTCAAATATAGTTAAAAATAAGTGAAGAAGATAATATATGAAGCCAATTTACAATAAATACTCGATATTTAATCAAAATAAAATTAAATAAGCAGCTTTTGTTGGTTAAAATAAAAATTACATTTAATTTTTATTTAATTTGCTTTTTTTTCTGGAAGAAATACTGTCTCAAAAGTTTAAGCACTTTATGCAAATTTCTTTAGAAACACGGGATTGGATGGGTGTAATGAGGTTGTATGACGTCATTTTCCAATTTTATAAAAATATAAAAGTGAAAAAATAATTTCCACTCGTTTTAAAAATGCCGAAGGGCAAAGAATTCACAAAAGGTGAGATTTTAAAAGTTTTTAAATTGAAATCCCAAAATAAAACTGTTTCTTAAATTTCGAAAAATTTAAATTGATCAAAACAATGTATCTATGCCAAGTACTCACTAGAAAGGATATTTTTAATCGGAAACCAAGTAGTGGACGACTACGTATGACGTTTGTTGAGACGGATAGGAGAATACGGCGATTCCTGTTTAGATAAAATATGCCCATACAGCAAATTAAAAATAATCTCGGTGTACATGTGTTCAAAGATACTGTACATAGACGTCTTAAAGAATGTGATTACATCATATTAAAGAAAATGGCTTACAAACCATGTCTCAAACTACACCACTAACAAGGAAGAATGAACTGGGCTGAAAAACACATGTCCTGCGGGGTCAAGTGGCTTACTGTTTTATTCAGTGATGGTAAAAAATGGAAATTAGATGGCCCTGATTGGTGGAACATGTATTGGCATGATCTCCGAAAGGAACCAATGAGTTTTTTCAGCAGGCAACAAGGCGGTAAGCCTGTTATGGGTTTTTTTTTTGGGGGGGGGGGTATTCGGTTTCAACAGCCTGCCCTCTCTGGATTTTTGGAATTTCGGGACGAAATTCCAAAAATATCAAGAGACTCTGAACCAACATTTCCTTCCATTCGGTGACATTTTGGGGAGCCCTGAATGGATCATTGAACAAGTTAATGCCTCAATTTACGTATTACATACTAGATAACCATGTCTTTCGCAGAGAATGTTTTTAATTCTTGACTCGCCAACTTTAATTCCTCGCATAAATGCGATTGACAATGTCTATGGCATTTTAACCTGTCATGTTTACAGCAATGGAAAGCAGTATGACTCCCTTGAAGAATTCAAAGGGGCCGTAGAGAAAGCATGGTACTCTTTGCCACCAGAAACCCTACGAAAACTAATAGTTTCGATATACGCGTATTTATTTGAGCTAATCCGAAATCACGGAAGAATAATTTGTATGTAACAATCTTGTAAAAATGATAAATGTAGTTGTTTTTGCCATTGTGGATAAACTCTTGAGACAGTTTAGTTTTTAAAAAATTTAATTATATTTTTTTACAAATATGTAATTTAAAATTTTCTGCTTTTGATATCATTTATTTAAATGAAGTTGCGAAATACACATAAAAAAATGCTATTTATTTTAAATTTTTATTATTTATTAAAAATCAACGTTTTATGCTTGTGCTTAAACTTTTGAGACAGACTATAATAAATAAGTTTAATCAACAATAAGTTCTTAATAAAAATATCGTTTGCATATTTGCATTAAAAGACACTAAATTACCAAACGATATTTTCAATTTGTAGAAAAAAGTAATTATTCTAATATTTTGAATATGAGCTGTAAGTACCGAAACATCGGCAAAATAGAAATTGACTGAATCCTATTAATTACATAAATCAGAGTTCATGTAAAAGTAAGAGTTTTTGTGTCTCCTGCGCATGTTGAAATAATCATTAGAGGTAAGAAATTTAGAAGGGAATATACGATCTAAGAGTGAAAATACTAAATAATCATTTAACTTGACATGTCTTTTAACCCTTTATCTACTGCAATTTTTTTTCGTGTAATTTGTTTTCAGTTGTTACAATGAAAATTAAAGAATAAACATAAAAAAATATTCACCCGTGAGAAATTTAATTAATTAGAGGTAATTAATTAAAGTGGTACTTTAAAGTACCGTCAGTACACTATGACTAAAATATCGTAACAGAAAACCCACAAGGTATTTCAAATGGCACGAGAATTGTGGTAAAATATTTTCGATTTGAATAAGTATGTGAAATATAGCCTTTTTCATATTTATAAATAATTTTTTTGGCAAATTCCGGTGCCAATAATTTATTTCAACACTTTAGCATTGAAAATGCCTTGCCCCTGAAAGAGTTAAAAAAAACTATTTTTTTTTTTTTTTTTGGTTTCGATCTCGTTAGCAGTTTTTTAGTTATGCGACGTCTATATTCCAGTGACAACATGTTCTCTCGCATCTCCACATATTCTACATATGAATTTATCTATGCTATTTCTAGCATAGCAAAAAAGAGTCGATGCCACAATTTTTTCGATTTCCTATGAAAAATAATAATGAAACAGAAAAGAAATACTAGGAAAATTATTACTACACTACATTTTAGTAATTACATTTTAAAGCATATGAAAACGATGGATAACTACACAGATGAAAAGTAAACAAGAAGTTTTTCTCCAACATCCAGTGTACTGGCGGTACTTATAAGTACCACCGAGTAATTCAACTGTCAAATCAAATACATACACCGTTCACCTAAAATCGCTAGTCAAATTGTATTTTAAGAGCATAATGAACACATAAAAAAATCCAACACTTATCTTACATCCTTTACTGTGTTTGCAGCAATAAAAAGACGAGCGTGACAATCTGTACAAAATGTCGGGACAAAACACAATCAATTGTTTCAAAAATACCCTCCTTCCTCGCTGAAACAACAAGCCTAGAACTACTGCTGCCATGTATCCGGATAAAGTGGATTTAAAAGAGTGTTTTTGCAAAGTATCATTAGAATATTAGTAATATTCACTATGGGATGAAAGATTAAAGTGAGTGGTACTTATAAATACCGTCAGTAGATAAAGGGTTAAAAGGCGTTGAGATTATTTCAACGATAGCGAGCCTTTGATATACTGTGTACTTTGTGCTTGTGTAGTAATATGTGCTTTGCTACATAGGGTGTTTGATCAAAAAATCTTGGCCAAAATGTTGAATTCTTTCTAAACAATGATTCCATATTGAAGTAGATACTTCCCTTGAACTAAAAATGTGAACTCTTTGGTTCATCACTAATAATTTACGTGACACTATCAATCGTAATTTGTTGACCACTAAACATTATCGTGGCATTGTTGAGGCGATTTAAAATTATCGAAGCACATTTTTCTTTTCAATACGCCGGATGAAATAGGAAACTAATTTCACCATGGATAGTTCGAAGGTCTGTACTTATTTCCTATATAGATTTTAATAGTATTTATTCATAAAAATATTGGTCGTGATTATTTTTTAAATGACTGGATTGTACTTGAAACTACAAAATTTGCAATTAAAGAATATTTAGTTTAAAGAATATTTAATTAAAGAATAGTTAGTATTAAAGAATACTTAGTTACAATTCTCAGCCTTTCTCTGCCCGTAGTTTTTATTGTAAAGTTTAGATATAATAGACGTAATATCATAAAAACAGCTGCCAATAGTTTACAATAAAAAATAAATGTATGAATCTTTTAGTTTAGTTGTGTTTGTATGGCATTTCACATTTTGTTTCTTTATTTATAAGCTCTCTGCAAGCATTACATTGACTAGAAATATATCTTATTGCATCATGATGAAATAAGAATTTGCCGCTTATGACCAAAAAAAAAAAAAAGAAGAAGAAGAATTTATTAAGAATTTTTCCACAGAATGTATGTCTTTATAATATAACAGTGGAAATCCATCTAGAGATTGAAACTTTAATTATCCATTCTGAGGTGTGATTTAAAAATTCCTCCATGAAAGAAAACATGTTTTTGGAAAGAAAAAACAGAACGAAGGAAACAGCAAATGACTAAAAAAATATGGTTACTATGCAAATGACACACACATTTCTAATATACAGTGGTCATCTTGAGAAATCCTCTCTAGGCGTAACGAGACGTAGTTGATGCTGTGATTGTAATGCCGCACAGTGTAAGATTTTGCAAATCTAGATGGAAAAAAGTCCAAAAATCGACTTGCAGTAATTTCACTTTTAAACATTTCAAAAAACATCTAACGCATTGGAGGAAAAAAAAAAGGGTAAAGTGATAACAGCCTAACTCCACAACAACATCATCAAAAATCGGCTCAAAAACCAAATTTTCTTTTAATCTTGTTAGAATGGCGATTGCTGTAGTTGTAATTGCCACTGCTTTTTTTGGCTAAAAACATACTTATTTTGTAAATATTTTTTTAAATGATAGTATGGAATCTTTACAACAATGTAGATACTTTGTATTTTACAGTTACGATAGTTATTTAGAAATATTATATTTAAAAATTATTTTTTTAAGTCTATATAAAAATTATTTGAAAATTTAATAGCATATGATAAATTTTAAAAAGCTGTCAAAAATTTTGTACACGCTGGTACATTGTAATATAATTATTTTTGTAATTATGTATGTATGTAAATATAAAATAAACCAATTTCAGCTGCAACTATTTGCAACTCTTGAATATAAGTAAATTTTTTTTCAGGTACGGAAGTGTAAATTTCGAAAAAAGAATTGTATGAGATTTTTCAAAATTATGTTACTGGACACGAATCATTCTATGTGAATTGTAAAAATATCCTGATAGACTATTTATGACACAAATATAATCTTCAATATTGTTCATCTGTTATGCTAGACCAGATTAAGCGGTCGATTCATTCATTTATAATTGACAGTAATCGAAGATGGAGAAACTGCGATCGCTTAAAAAACGTTTTAGGTAGCTTTCATTACAAAAAGCTACCTATTGCAGCCGTTCGGAGGAAAGAGATTTCAAAAAATTTTGGTATATTTTCATCGATCATGACCCCCAGACACCGAAACCACCCTCCGTTCAAAATTTATATATATATATATATATATATATATAACCATTAATTAAACATAACCTACAACCGTCAATTATTATGAATTAAAGCTGTAAGTATAAAAAAAAAAAAAATTATTATAAGAATTATTATGGAAGAAAAAGAAAAAAGTGGACACCGACAAAAAATGGAAAAGCTTATATATTGAATTAAGTTGTCAAGGGCACAGAATTCAATAATATAAGCGAAATGGTTGTTTTCTATGAGAAAAATAAGCTAAAGCTAAAAATTATATTCCCCTGTGCCCAAACAACCATTAAAATCAAGTGAATTGATTAAAAATGAAAGCAGAATAGAAACAAATAATATGAAATGGAAGAATCAATAAAACGTATTTAAATATTTATAGGATATAAAATATAAATAATAAACACCATACCATTTAATATTTCAGTATTTTACAAATATCCACGCGCACATATCTACCAGAATATCATAACGATTAAGGTGAATAAAACAGTTAAGAAATCACAGTAATTGATACCAAAGGATGCAGTTAATACATTTTGAAATAAAATTTGAAATACCTTGTTAAATACATTTAATATAATATAAAATAAATAGATAGTAATTACATTATTTAAAATGCACTATTAAATTAATTAATAACTGTTTAACAATATCGTCAAAATTTAGCTAAAAATACCCCCTGGTGTAGTAAATTATAACTGAAATGGAGCTAGAAAAATTATATATATATATATATATATATCTGACCTATGTTACACTGTAACTCTCGTAATTATGAACCGTTTTCGATGTAATTCAGTGTGTACATAGTACATACAAATGTCTCGACCGAGTTCGTTGGCCAGCTTCATCCGCCGTTTTGTTTCAAAATGGCAGCCATTTAAATTTTTTAAAAAATTTAAAATTTTAAATGTGGTACCAAAAAATTAAAAATGGAAAAATATTTTATTCTTATGTATTTGACCTTTATACAAAGATTCCGGAGCAGTTTTTGTTTCGTCTATATCTTAAAAAATGGCTGAGTTATAGCGTTTTGAATTTCTAGCGTGGCTGACATTTTGAAACGTCCTGAATTTTGTCACGCGATAAAAGGCGTATTTATGAACCGATTTCGATGTAATTCGGTGTGTACATAGTGGTACATACCAATGTCTCGACCGAGTTCGTTGGCCAGCTTCATCCGCCATTTTGTTTCAAAATGGCGGCCTTTAAAATTTTTAAAAAAATTTAAATTTGAAATGTGGTACCAAAAAATTGAAAATGGAAAAATATTTTTTTCTTATGTATTTGACCTTTATACAAAGATTTCAGAGCAGTTTTTGTTTCGTCTATATCTTAAAAAATGGCTGAGTTGTAGCATTTTGAATTTCTAGCGTGACTGACATTTTGAAACGTCTTGAATTTTGTCACGCGATAAAAGGCGTATTTATGAACCGATTTGGATGCAACTTAGTTTATACATAGTACATACCAATGTCTTGACCGGGTTCGTTGGCTAGCTTCATCCGCCATCTTCTTTAAAAATGGCTGCCATTTAAATTTTTAAGAAAAATTTAAATTTGAAATGTGGTACCAAAAAATTGAAAATTGAAAAAATATTTTCTTCTTATGTGTTTGACCTTGATAAAAAGATTCGAGAGCAGTTTTTGTTTTGTCTATATCTTAAGAAATGGCTGAGTTATAGCATTTTGAATTTCTCGCGTGGCTGACATTTTGAAACGTCCTAATTATTGTCACGTAATAACAGGCGTATTTATGAACCGATTTGGATGTACCTTGGTGTGTACATAGTACATACAAATATCTAGACCGAGTTCGTTGGCCAGCTTCATCCGCCATCTTGTTTCAAAATGGCGACCATTTAAAAAAATTTTTAAAAATAAAAAAATTAAAATGAGATACTAAAAAATTGGAAAATGAAAAAGATATTTTCGTATGTGTTTGACCTTAATACAAAGATTCCGGAACAGTTTTTGTTTCGTCTATATCTAAAAAAATGCCTGAGTAACAGCATTTTGAATTTCTATTGTGGCTGACATTTTAAAACGACCTGATTTTCGTCATGCGATAACAGGCGTATTTATGAACCGATTTGGATGTAACTTGGTCTGTACATAGTGCATACTAATGTCTCGACCGAGTTCGTTGGCCAGCTTCATTCGCTATCTTGTTTCAAAAGGGTTGCCATTTTAAAAAAATTAAATTTAAAATTTAAAACGAGGTATTAAAAAATTGGAAAATGAAAAAGATTTTTTTTATGTGTTTGGCCTTGATACAAAGATTCCGGAGCAGTTTTTGTTTCTGAAAATTTGTTCTTTTGTTTATATCTTAAAAAATGATTGAATTATAGCACTTTAAATTTCTAGCATGGCTAACATTTTGAAACGATCTTGTATTTGTCACGCGATAACACACGTATTCGCCTATTTCGATGTAAGAAGGCATGTGAATAGTATACATCAATACCTCGACCAAGTTCGCTGGCCAGATTCATCAGCCATCTTGTTTCAAAATGGCTGCCATTAAATTAAAATATATATATATATTTAAAGTGAGGTGCAAAAAAATTAGAAATTGAAAAAGATTTCTTTCTTAAGTATTTGACCTTGATATAAGGATTCAGGAGCATTTTTTGTTTGTCTTTACCTTAAAAAGTGGCTCAGATAGAGCAGTTTCAATTTCTATTGTTGGTGACATTTTGAAAAATCTGATTTTTTGCATGCGACAGCACTCGTATATATCAACCGATTCCGATGTGAGTGAGCATGTGAACAGCAATTACTAAGGTCTCGACCAAGTTCAGTGGTTAGCCTCATCCACCATGTTGTCTTAAAATGGTAGGCACTTTAAGAAATCGCCGAATTTGGCAGCCAAATATGAGTTACTTTAAAGAAAAGCAGCTTGGATAAAGCTGACTAATTTCGCGAAATTCTCATTCATTATATTGATAAAAATTAGCATTGAATCTCCTATATTCAGTTTCCACTATATTGAGCTTCGTGTGTTTGAATGATATAAGTTGGCTTTTTTAAAATAAGGAATATGAAAGCTACCTCTTCCTCCCGGCACTGGCCGGAAGGACTTTTTTGAAGTAAAATGAGAGATGGCCGGATTCTAATATTAACAATAAATATATTTACAGAGCAAAAGTAATAATGACTACCCGAAAAAATCGGACGACCAAAGAATTTTTTTTTAAGTGGACCGAAATCAAAAGACAAAAGGTGCATTAGCTATTCCCGGAACATAAATGAATTAACACGTATCAAGTTTTTAAAACTGAGATAGTCTGGACGAAAGGATGCTGCAGGTGTGTTAAAGAAAATATCTGAAAACCCAAAAAGAGCAACGACATTAAAAAAAAAAATCGCTCAAAAAGCCCGATGCCCGTCATATATAAAAGGGCTGTAATGAAGAAAATCAAAATTTTATGATGACTAAATCCACACCCGTCATCTACTCCTTACACTAGACCCATAAAGTTTAAGTTCATCATGGAAACTGATCAGTCAATAAGAGAAGAATTTGAAATTGTCTGAAACTGATTCTTTACAGCTCTTGCACTAACTACAGTAGAATTCAATGTTCAGACATGCGACATAGATCACAAATTTGAAGACACAATGGTAGATAGCACAATGTGCAGCATTATATCTTCAAATAAAGCAACTTAAAAATGCAATGTCTGTAACGCAAAATCGAAGGTGAGGAATAACTTAAAAAGGATTCGATGATATACAAATAATATTCACAAGTGTACTTGGGGCTTATCGGCACTATGTGCACAATTAAGATTTATAGAATACCTCTTACATTACTGGTTATAGATTTGATGTAAAGAAATAGCAGTTCCGAAAACCTTAAGAAAAATGAGGTATCGCAGAAAGAAAAAATTATAATTGAAAGATTTAGATCTGAAAGAGAATGATTATTAAAAACTCCAAAACAAGGACTAGATAATAGTAATGTAGGAAATCGAAAAAGAAGATTGTTTTAACATTTATACGGTCTCCGAATAAACAAATAATGAAAGAATAGCAAACAACGAAAAATGACAGTGATTAACTTTATCATAACATTGGTGTCTTTGGCAGTATGTAATACACTGATTAATATTTTTTAATACAAGAAAACTCTTCTTGTTGAAAATAAATATGTATTATATTTTTAAATATCTGCACTGAATTCAATAACACTACGAAAATGTCAACGTATAAAAATGCCAGAACATATTTTTATTATGATTATGATGATAGAATAACAATGACGTAAATTGTACAATGTAATGATTAAATATACATTTTTCATAATTACAGAACCATTTTATCTCTATTAAAACCAATTTTATTACTTTAATATCGATAATTTTCATAAATTGAATTTTGACCCGCTAGATTCGCAAAATCTTACACTGCGCGCCGTCTTTAGAAGAAAAAAAAACACAATAGAACTTGCGCCCCACTGTTTTTCAGAATTATAGGATTGTATTTTTAAAATGTGATCTAATCAAAAAACAGAGCAGTTTGGTGTCGTTGTATAGTAAATTATATTTAAATATAAATGCTCCGACATGATTAGGAAGCAGAGCGAAGTATATTAAGAAGAATATATAACAGAATTTTCGAAGAAACAGAAATGAATTCATACAGTCAAAAGATGCGTGAATTGTAAAGAACACTTCTATAAAAAAAGAAAAAAAAAAAAAAAGTTACAAGATTTGTTTGGCCGTACAGCTAAAGAGTTGATATATGCGCAATTATAGTTATTGCGATCCGTTGAAAGAAAAAATTTAGAAATAATTTAGAAGTGACAGTTTCCCCATGTGGGAAATACAAACAAAAAGTTCACAAACGAAAATGTGGGCATTTTCTAAAGTAGTCTAATACTTTCGCTCATAGTTTATGCTAACCGGAAGAATATTATAATATGTATTAATGTGTATTATAATATGTGTGAATATTATAATTCTGCGTATTGTATCTTACTCTTCTGTTAAGAGACTACACTAGTCACTCGAAAACACTAGCAAGCTAAAGTTAAGTCTATTGGAAAGTTATTTTCAAATCTCTCTCTTGCATTTTAATATTTTTAAAGGATTTTTTTGCATGCGATAGCTCAGGTCGATATCTAACCGGGTTAGTTTTTACTTTTTCGATTTTGGTTACAGTTTTTTTTTTTTTTTAATGAGACTCACTTTCGAAAGCGATTCCAGAAGTAAAAGTAACTTTCTAAAAAGAATATTACACCGAAAAATTTAAACCTAACCCGGTTAGAGATCGAACTTAGCTATCCTATACAAAAAATAATGTAAAAATATTAAAATGCAAGCGAGAGATTTGAAAGTAACATTCCTAGACTTAACATTAGCTTGCGTGCTTCTTCGCATGACTAGTGTAAGCTGTTAACTCGTTAGAATAAAAATACGCGAAGTGGTCAAAAATTTTGCATAAATAATTAAATATGGGTAAAAACTTTTATTACGGAGTCTTACAGTTTTTTATGTCTCATATACCATTCGATAGTGCATTCTATATAAAATTCAAATCTCTTAACAATTTATAAGATCTCAGCTGGCAGTCTTATTTTTTTCACGAACGGGCGCATGATGATTTCTTTGCGGACACAAGTTACTCTACTACAGAGGCAAAAATTTTCATAACAGTTATAAGAAATATGTTAGACGAGCAATTACATATGTATCAGTAGTAAAAATTAAATTTAATTTCAGTGCTATGTATGAGAACGAAGTTTCGAAAAAATCATGTTTGTCGTAAAATTTACGACCGCCTCGCTCGCTGGAAGATTAAACTGATTAAATATTAAGTATTAAAACAAGTCTCTTACAAATCAGAAAATTATTTTTCTAGCTAAGAAAGCAAAACAATCAAAGTGTTAAAGCAAACCTTATAGTTTAAAACTTAAAATTTGATTTACCATTCTTTTACTTTATCCTCAGCTTACGTCTTGTAGGCATGTTGTCACATTTACTGGTTTATTAGTTCATAATTGTCTATAAAAACTATTAAACAATTTGTAATTCCCTATTAGATGATGTACAGTCACTTCTCACTTATGCGCCTGTCAGTTATACGCGTCTATCAGTTATACGCGAATTTCGTAAGGTCCCGCCACGTGGAATAAGAAAATAATGCTATAGATCTCTCACTTATAAGTGCCATTTTGAATTGTCTCTCTCAGTTATACTCGGAAATAACAGCGCAATTCACAAACTCAGATTTAAGTGCAAAACTTTTTTTTATCTATAAAGAATTTTCTCCGCGTGTCAAGATCAAAAGACCGTTCCGCCTTCCGCAAATATCCTGTAAGTGTGTTACAATTCGACTTTTTATCCTCTCCCCTCAGTTTTAATGGTGCCTCCTTTTATTTGTTTTTTATCTTTATCAAGCCTCGAGCATGTCCCCTTCCCTCCTTGCCTTTACGGTAGAATCTGGATTTTTTTTGCAATAAAAATGAGGACAATAAAGTTAACAATTTCGTTAAAAATGGAAGTTATACGAGCAGTAGAAAATGTTCCTAAACTGTCAAAAATAAGTTTAGCTCGAAAATTCGATTTACCAGAATCAACGCTCAGAGGGATTTCAAAGAACAAAGACTCGATCAAAAAATGAATAGTGAGTATTGTACAAAAGCTAAGAAACTATCAAGAATTCAGAATGGAAAATTTTAGATTTACGGAACCACTTTAATTTACTGGTTCAGAGGAATGAGAGCTTCTAATTTACACATTAGCCATGAGTTATTCAAAGAAAATGCATTCTCTTCATCATAAAAAATGGGAATAAAAAAATTTTGGCTTCTTGGGGATGGCTAGAAAAACTTAAGAAAAGGCACGGTTTAACAAAGCATTGTCTGAGTGGTGAAAGTGCAGCCGTTTCAGATTCAACTGTTAATAAATATATCCTGGAAATTCCAAATTTAATTCAAAACTTTGATGTTAAGAACATTTTAAAGAGTCATGAAACAGGTTTATTTCAATGTCTTTTGCAAAACAAAACGCTGGATTTTAAGGGAGAAACATGTCATGGTGGCAAACACAGCAAAGAAAGAGTGACTGTTTTTATGTTGCAAGGCGGACGGATCAGAAAATTTACCGCCAATAGTGATTGGTAAATACAAGAAACCACAGCGTTTAAAAAATGTGAGGAAAATTGTCGCGTTCTTATGCAAGTAGCACCAAAGCCTGGATTACATCGAAAGTTCTTTTAGACCTTTTTGGAGTAATTTGATATGAAGATGGCAAAAAAAAAAAAGTAAAGTTCTGTATTTATGGATTAGTGTCCCGCCCATCCTTCAGATCTTCCATTTCTGACACATATATGAGTTATTCTTTTTCTGAAAATTGTACTAGCAGACTCCAGACATTAGATCTAGGTATTACAAAGTCAGTTAAAGCGCAGTATAGGAAAGAATTGGTGCGAAGAATTTTTATATCCTTAGAACAGAAAAAGGAATTCAAGAAAATTTGGATTCTAGATGATATGCACATGTTGGTTTCCTCTTGGAATAACATAATAGCCACAACAATTTCTAACTACTTTGGAAAAGCGGATTCTGTTCATTCAAATGATGTTGAAGTTATTCCACTGTAGGAAAATGAAAACAACAACAATGATTTTAACATAGACGAAAAAGAATGGAACCAGCATAAGCCAAGATTCTCTTTCTTTTCAAGATTCCGTCAATGTTGATGAAAACTAAACGTCAATGGCAATAAGAGTTATTGAAACTGTTTTTGATGTCGTGACAGCTGAAAAAGAAGGAGAAGGTAATGATAATGATGAAACTGATACTGTTCCCATCTTATGCTACTGCTTTTGGAACCGTGGACATACTTTGAGATGTTACCTTCAAAATGCTGATGTAGCGTCAAATACAATGACGCACTTTAATGCATTAGAAAAGGTCGTTGTATAAGCGCGGCCTTAGTAAAAGCAAACTAGCATTGATGAATTCTTAAAAGAGGACTAATTGGCATTTTTTTATGTAAGTATATCTATCTTCTTCTATGTAAAAATGAAATTTTACGTTTATTGTATTTTTTAAACTAAATTTTATAGTGAAAGTGTAGGAATTTTTAAAAAAAGTTTTTATGCTAATATTATACCCCTTTTATTTTATAAAATGTTATTAATCAGAATTCTTATATTTCAAAATGTTTTTCTTTCCCATAATGTGTATAAAGAATTACTACATACAACATCCTCTCAAGTATGCGCGATTTTAAAACAATCTCTTCAAACGCGTATAAAAGAGAGGTGACTGCATTATAAATTAAATTAAGAGAAAACACTGTCAAACTCGTAGTACAAAGTTTTAATACATACAGTTGATGAGTGAGTCTTTTGAACACCCTTGTAGATACGAATAATCCATAAGCAAAACTTCCCCCCCCCCAAAAAAAATACTGGTATTTCAATATACTTGTTTGTTGACATTAAGATAACCATTTAAATAGTTTTCGTATAATTAACTGATTTTGGATAGTTTATATATATATATATATATATATTACCCTTATTGTAGATTGGTCGGTTAGAATCTGACCAATCTACTGGCAAAGTTGCTGAATGTTTCAGAGACATCTATTCTGTATGATTTCAAGATTAAGGATTTAATTTCAAATCAATGAGCAGTCAATGTTTGGACCGCCTAGGAGTAACAAGCGCTCACCATTATGCATGTTTAATAAGTTCTGAATTTAATTGGTGCACCCACCGGGGGAGGGCTGAAGCCCCTCCCAGGTAACACCAGACATTTAATTTTTTTAAAAAAAAATTATGAAAGAATATTATTTTTTTAGTAGATCCTTAAAAAATCGTAATTTTTTAAAATATATTAATTTTATCACACAATTTTTTCTCTTTTAAAAATTTTATTATGAAATTCGAAACATTAGGATGTTTAAAATTTACTTAATTGAAAATTTAAGACGCCGTGCAACCCCTTGCTCTCTTTAAACTTCATAATATTTTGATAATTTAATAATGAAACTTTAAATCGTTTGATTGCAAACACACTTTAACATTATCCAAATACAGAAACACACCAAAAAATTGCAAAAACTAAGATATATTTTAGTATAGTATTTCATTATTTAACATATTAAAAGCATTCAGAATTTTCCTCACCAAAACTTTCTAGAGCTTCCTCTGGCTGGTTACAACTCTGCTCAAATTAGCAGATAAAATTTAAGTCAGGACCTGATCCAGCACGTCCCGTCAAATCAAATGAATGAAAGAAAGACAGAGCTCGGCAGCGGGCCGGGCCAGATCTGGCTACAAATAGGCCTCTAAAATATGCTAGCCCCTCCCCTCCAAACCGTAATCCTGGATGCGCCACTGCTGAATTTGGACGACAATACCAGGGCACATAAATTACAGATGGAGTCAAGCAAGTGCAATGACCATTGTTAGCGTAAATTCCTGGATTCTGTCCGGCGAGTCGTAGTTTGCTGACAAAACTTTCCAAAAACTACAGTGGCCTCCAAAAGTTAAGGTACAGGGACTGGATGCTTTCGACTGCACACGTTTTGTCGAATATCTACCAACATTATTGGCGAATTGTTCTTGAACTTCTAGGATGTAAAGAACATGTTTGATTTTATATTTCTCGGTGAAGATTTATCAGGGGGTACAATTAGGAGGCTGATAATAAATTTAATAATAAAATAATATTTGCGATCACCTATGTAACAGAAAAGGCTGGAAATGGTTTGTCACTGTGGTAAATGACTATTTGGGTGCTGTTCAACGTTTGTATGCATTTGTGTAAGCATAGCACTCATATTCGTCAAGATGTTAACGTTTTTGTGAAAAATTGAAAAGTTTTTTTTTTATAGCATACAGAGTTTTCAACCAAATTTAACACAACTTTCCAAAAACCTGACAAAGAACAGTAGAAACAGTATACTGCAATTAAAACATGAATATATTGAATATTTGATGAGATATGGGCATTTGTATGAAATAATTTTTAACTGCGCATGCGTGGAAGATCCTAAAATTTTTATTATATAATTTGGTAGTCAGCTATTTAAGGCAACTTATATAAAAAGTCCAGTCAAATATCACGAAAATTCACAAAGATAGGGTCGAAATAGAGAGTTGCTTCCTAAAAATAGCTTTATTATAAGGGATTTTCCACAACTTTTCAATCAGCTCACTATATCTTTCTAAGTTTTCACAGCATTTGACTGAACTTTTTATAGAAGTTGCCCCAAAATACTGACTACCAAATTATGAAATAAAAATTTTGAAATCTTCCGCGCATGCGCAGTTAAAAATTATCTCATAAAAATGCATATATCATCAAATATTCAATATATTCATGTTTTAATTTCAGTATACTGTTGCTAATATTCTTTGGAAAGTTTTCAGAAAGTTGTGTTAAATTTGGTTGAAAACTCTGTATGTTATAAAAAAAAAAACCTTTTGAATTTTTCACAAAAACGTTAACATCTTCACGAATATGATTGCTATGCTTACACAAATGCATACAAACGTTGAACAGGACCCAAATAGTTATTTACCACAGTGACAAACCATTTCCAGCCTTTTCTGTTACATAGGTGATCGCAAATATTATTTTATTATTAAATTTATTATTAGCCCCCTAATTGTACCCCCCCGATAAATCTTCACCGAGAAATATAAAATCAAACATGTTCTTTACATCCTAGAAGTTCAAGAACAATTCGCCAATAATGTTGGTAGATATTCGACAAAACGTGTGCAATCGAAAGCATCCAGTCCATGTACCTTAACTTTTGGAGGCCAGTGTACTTAAAAGCTCCAACATACTCAATACAAGAGTGGCGGTTACTGTCAACGTAATTAAATACTTTTTCGGTGACATGAATCATTATTGACAAACCGACATTAGAGGTGCGAGAGGTCATATTCCTTATCGAGAGATATTTTACTTACAAAACTGTCTTTCTATTTCCTTACTTTTAAGTTGATTTCTTTGGAAATAGACCTATTGCAATAATTTCGTTTACCTATCGCATAGATAGTTACTAACTGATCCTCCCGGCATTGCATGGGTCCGTGATAAAAACCTTAAATATATCTAAAATCAATTTTGAATAATTTTACATTTTTAAACGAAAATCTTTTCAAACGAAAATCTTTTCAAACCAACCTAATGTTGTGAGCCCCACCGCCTTTGCATCATATAAACTCGAACTTGTATGATTTTATAATATTTAAATAAAATCTATCCAAACGAACCTAGAGTTGGATCCCCAGTGCCTTCAGCAATGTACATCGGTTGTGCTACGCACACCCCAGTCTGTTTTTATTTTATATTTTTAAACGAAAATATTCCCAAAGTAACCTAGGGTGTGTGGGGGGAGGGGGGTGTACAGCCTTTGGCAGTGTACACCCTCGAATTTCAATGATTATTTATTTTTAAACGAAAATATATCCAAACGAACAAAGGGTTATAGTGATTTCCGATTTAATTTCTGATATTTAAATATGTTAAACTTTCAATTCTGAACAAAAGTTCCTAAGAAAACCTAAATAATATACCCCCCGCCGCCTCTCAATCTTTTAAAACGCGAATGTGATAAATTAGCAAGATGCGTTTTTGACGGAACACGAAACGCTATCTGGAAAGATACAGAGAACAAAATATCTGAAATATCGAATTCGGAAAAGGACTTCAAAAAAATATTTATTGAAAGAGTAAATATTAAAAAGAATTAAACCCAAGAAAGACATCGTTGGAACCGGAAAAGTCGCAGAAGACAACATTTACTATAATATGGGCTGAAAAATTAAAACATGATTCTTTTTACGAATGTCTAAAAATCACAGCGAGCACAAAAATTCAAATATCCTTGAACAAAATCTAAATAAACTTTATTGAAAGGGGTACAAAATCAGCTAAAATAGGCTAAAGGATTGAAATCGGATTCCTTTTACTAATGTGAAAATATCGCATAAAAAAATCGCAGAGAACAAAGCTTACTATAGTGGGCTAAAATTGAAATCGGATTTCTTTTACTAATGTGGAACAGTCGCAACGACATGCGAAAAAACTTAAAATATTGCAAACGAGAAAATTTGCTATCGTAGGCTAAAACATTATATAACCCAAATTCTTCGGGGAATGTCAAAAAATCGCCTCAAAACGCAGAAAAACGTCAAAAATCTTATATAAATTCGTAAAAAATTCAAAAATATCTGTACGAATTCCTAATAAATTTTATTAAAAATAGGACAAAAAATTACCCTATTTAGCTAAAAGATTGAAATCGGTTTCCTTTTAATAATGTGGAAAAACCGCCGCGAAATGTGAAAAGTCACTAAAATTCGCATAAAAAAAGACGTGTCACCTGGGGGTAAGAATGGGCATTGGCGGCTAAAAACAGTTTAGTGAGTAAAAACACAGAAAAATTAATTTTCTAATTTCATGATTTACGCAACATAATCAATTCATCGAATTTCATCCGAAACTTTATCATTCATTCATCGAATTTTTTTGGGTAGTAAAAATTTATCGTTAAACAGAGGGTTATCTAAATTATTCTTGAGATAGTCATATAACTTCGGTGAACATTTTTATTTTTTTCTTTAAAAACTAACTGTATAAAACACCACCATATTAACATAAATGTTTAGTAGTTTTAATAATAAAATACCATATGTTTATCTCGTATAATTTAATATTTTTTAAAAACAAACTGTATTAAATATTAACGCTTTTAATTTTTATCTAAGCTTATTAGAATAAAATTTATTAGACATTAAAGTAATTAACCACGGTTTGCAACTTTATTTCAAGAATTTTAGAAACAGGGATATTAATTCAAAGTATAATCAACAGTTCAAAAGTAAAATAATAGTAACGTTATTTTACTTTTGAACTGTTATGAAAACCATGGGAATCATGTTATGTAAAATAACAGCTTCATCTATTTTGAAATACCTATTAAACATTTGAATCTAATTTACCATGCACTTTGTGTATTGGCTTGTGTTTTTCTTTATCCAATGACTTTGAATCTGAATCTAAACTGTGTACCGTAATGTTGAACTTCGATAAATCCCATTCAATGCTGGAATTGTGCTTATTATGTACGGCATCTAACCATACTTTTGCACATTCCCATAACATAACTTGTATCCACACAGCCAAGTTAGTTGCTACCAGATGCATCAGAGCAATATGACGAAACCAACGAAAGGAGCTCACCATCTCCTAAAAAGAGATAATGGCAGAAAGAAAAAAACTGTTAAATATTAAGCTACAAGAAATGAAAATAATTTTATTTACATGAAGTTTAAATATATTTATTAGTTTATTTAACATGAAGTTAAGTGCTAAGTTAACTTTATATCACACGTACAGCAGCTTCCTTATTGAACATTTAAATGATATATTTTTAACACAAATTACATATTGTTAAATACCTTTAATTACGAATAATATTTTAACCAGAAAAAGAAATATATTTAAATATATACAGGGTGCAATATGTTATCTATCGCCGACCTTTAATTTCTCAACCGTTGCACAGTGGGGTATTTTACAAATCTGGGCGGCCAAAATTATTTTTTTCTTTTAAACTAATTTAAACGTTTAAAGCAGTAAATAAATGCACTTTTTGAAATAAATATTGTTTAATAACTTGAAAATCATGGATGTTTTGCAACTTCGTATTGATATTTATTGATCAAAATTAGTATTATAAAATAAATGATATTTATGATAAGCAGTATTATAAAATAAATGATAATATGATAAATAGTATCATAAAATAAATTATAATTATGATAAATAGTATTATAAAATAAATGACAATCATGATAAAAAAAATGGAATAATATATTGAATAAATTATAAAAACAGATTATTAATGATAAGAACAATTAGTTTGTAAATCACCAAGGTGGGGTCTTTTAATCAGATGATAATTCAGGATCGTAATCTGCTTCTTCATAATCAGAATCCTCTGGATCACGAGCTTCAGAAGATTCCATAGGCAGTAACATTTCTAGAGTTTCTTTACGGAACAATTTTGATTTTTTTCTTATCGTGGGTCTTATTCCAGTTAAAACTGGATCTGAACTCAAAAGCAATCTGTTGAGAACATCACGGTTACAAGAAATTCTTGAAAATTTACGCGATAGATTTTGGTGAAATAATCGAAAATGTTTGTTCCGTGCTTCGGCTACTTCTTCAGACAATTGGCCTACTGGTAAAGCTTTCTCTATCACAATGCGTCCATGGATTAATATTTTATGCATTGTGGGTGACATTGGATACCATTTATATAACTGGACGTAGAGCTCTGCTGTTTTTTCTGTATATTCTTAAATTTATCAAGGTGAATTTTGTGGCCACTGGATATGGTCTCAAGAATAACTTTAAATCGATGTATTAAATTTTCATCAATGCCGGTAATTTCCGCTGCTAGAGATGGGTCAGTAAAGAATCTTCTGTGTAAAGTATGTGCAAGTACTTCCACATCAGTCGAGCTCCTCAAACTTTCAGACTTTCTCCGCTTTGACCTGTCACTTGATCCAGTGAAAGCTTTTGCTGGCCTTCCTGGTCGATTTATTTTTCTTGAAATTTCTACTGTACCTTCAAGCCATTCTTCATTATATTTCACAAATTTATCTAACAGATAATGGGCTTTGATCCATTTGCTCTTGAACTGAGATTTAAATTGGGAGAAATTGTGCTTGAGGTTTTTAATTTCATCATCATCAAAATTATCGCCATTAAGAAGGTAATTTTCAAGGAAATTTAATCTATGATTAATGTTTGGCAAATTCTGCTGTTGCATAATATTTAAAAATTCTTTTCGAGTCATTACTCTGACATTCGAAGGCCCTAAATAAAAATAAATACAAAATATGAACAAAAAAGAATGCATAATAATTATATGCAATTTAGATAGATAACATCATTTTATCCATTATTTAAAAAAAAAAATCTCACAATCTTTCGCTAACTTTTAACAAAAACATATGAAAATTCCCTCGACTTATTTTTTAGATAAACAAATGTTAATAACGAGCAATAAATTATTTCAATTATCTGAAAAGAGCTTAAAAAGAGATAAAAGGGAATGAATACATTACTTTAAAGCAATTTTTTTAATTATATAAATTTAATTTCAATCAGAATAACTGAAAAATAAACAAATCTGATCACTTTCTATTGAATCATAACAATTTTTTTCATATTAAAATTTATATGATAAATATCAGTTAAAAATCAATATATAGTAATTTTGTATGCTTACTCAGAATTTTGGAAGAGCATATTTATATCACCTTCATTTTAAAAGGGGACAAAGGTGGAACCACTTTAAACGAAAACACAAATAGAAGGGTGTACATTTATTGGTACAACAAGTAACTTTGCTTGAAAATGTTTGGAAATATAACTAAACTCTTCGTGAATTGGGAAACAAGGGAAAAAAATAATAGAAAAATATGCGTTATTTTAAATTAATTTTGTAAATACTAAAACTATTTCTTTCTCAATTTAAAGTTAAAAAAAAATAATGATACATACCTGCCTCGTCACTATCCATAACGATTAGATTTTAAATACTTCCAAAACTAAAGTTATTCAAATTCAAAAATAGAAAGCCACAATGAAGAACGATTTGACACTCATGCACTTAACGCAACACTCCAGTTTCAACTGATAACAGGAGGTCATCGTTCACTTAAAGGAGATAAAAATCGCATCACGTGATTCCCCAATGATTCAGTTTCAACTTATATCCACCCATTCGATCCTGCGTTGTACTTTATGAAATCGACTTTTGGCCGCCCAGATTTGTAAAATACCCACTGTGCGTTGGTCGTAGACATATAGTTCCAATTACAAAAATGTTTCAAATGAGGTATATATTCATGTTGTGGCATTATTTACAGTAAAAAATCAATTTTACGAAAATTACAAAATCTAACTTTTTATACGGTCCCCCAGTCCCTATAGTTATATTTAGTAAAAGTTTACACATATCATAACAGATATAACACAAAAAGTTTGACATCTGTACTACAAAAATTGACAGAGTTATTAAATTTCAAAGTTTGAGATTTTTTCGCATGATTTTGTCTTTCAATGAGAGATCAGTTAAAAGATTAATTAAAGTAATTCGAGATCAAAATCAGGGTGCAATGTCCTTTTTACTGCGAAACCACCTTTAGCCGGTATCGCCAAATTGGGGTATCACTAAAGAGGGTTATTTCATTAAAAAATTTTAACTAACATTTAGGGGTCGTATAGAAAGCGAAGAATGAAATATTGAAATTAAACTGAAAAATAAATATCAATTTATTGTAATATTAGAAAACGATCTACCATAAAAAAATGAATATGTCAAATGACAAAATCTACTAGAGATACTCCTCATAGTGTTCTCCATTGGTGGCAATGCACAATTGAATGCGTGATAGTACTGAGTCCTGGACACGCTACAGCTCAGCAGGTGTGTAAACTGTGCGACAATCAAGGATGATGCGCTGCTTCAGATAAACCAGAGAAGTGGTCTCAGTAACATAGACCCATCCCTTGATGTAACCCTAGAGGTACAAATCCATGGTAGAGGTACAAATCCATATACACCGGTGAAAGCGGTGGCCACTCTACCGGACCACCATATCAGAGGATCTGTTGACGGAATTCGGTGGTCAGATACGCCCGGACGTTTGATGTTTTGTGTGGAGAGGGTTTCATCATGTTGAAACCACACTCGGCATGCATGTCGGAGAGGCAAATCTTCATACCAATCACGTACCGTGTTTGTAGCAGATGCAGTTGACGATTGCCCGTTAAGGTCCCATCGTAGAAGATGGGTCCAACAATCTGGGTTCCCCATATACCGCACCACACGTGTCGTACTGGGCGGGCTATGTGGAGGTTTTCCAGATACCAGTAATCCACATTGTGCACGTTTACAATGCCACCCCGTATAAACAATGACTAATCTGTCACACAGAATGTCACAAAGGAATGACGGATTTTCCTCTAAGGTGTTGAGCATGAAATTACAATAAAAAATCGTCGTGTGTGGTCACCCAGCATCAATGCTTGCACCAGTGTCGGATATGGTATGGATGCTCATCAAGTGCATGTAACAAATGCCAGACATGCTGACCACATACCTCGCTTATTTCTACCGAGCTCAATTGTGGAATTAAAAGGGCAAATCCCAGCACATCCTCCGGTGTCACTCGAACATTACACCTTGCCTGTCTACTTGTTTTGTGTCGTGGTGAGACAGAGCCGGTCCCTCTAATATGGTGCAATGCATTAGTTATAGTTTCATGCGTTGGATGTAGATCCTTATGGAAACGTTCTGAATAAACACCCGCAGCCTCTCTGGCATTCCTTTGACATTCACCATAAATGAGTATCATTTCCGCATATTGCATGCACGCGTATCTTGCCATCACGATCTCAGCGCTGGCTAGCATGTCCACTGCTAGATGACTCGTGTTTTACCCCGAACGAGTGGTGCTGCGGTACTATTGTAATTTCCATAATCCCAATTTTCATGATCGCTATAGTTAGGTTGGTCGTTTTTATTCCGCTGACAATTATCTAGTCCTTAGTGAATATGTTTTATTTTCCGGTTGTCGATTCTACCTACTTTGACGTTTGAAGGTTGTTCGACCCATAAAAGAGTTAAACAACAATTTGAGCAGTATATCTAATAGATTCCGTCATTTGACATATTCATTTTTTATAGTAGACCGTTTTCTGATATTATAAATATATTGATATTATAATAAATTGATATTTATTTTTCAGTTTAATTTCAATATTTCATTCTTCGCTTTGTATACGACCCCTAAATGTCAGTTAAAATTTTTTAATGAAATAAGCCTCTTTGGTGATACACTAATTTGGCTAAAGGTGGTTTCGCCGTAAAAAGGACATTGCACCTTGATTTTGATCTCGAATTACTTTAATTAATCTTTTAACTGATCCCTCATTGTAAGACAAAATCATGCGAAAAAATCTCAAACTTTGAAATTTAATAACTTTGTCAATTTTTGTAGTACAGATGTCAAACTTTTTGTGTTATATCTGTTATGATATGTGTAAACTTTTACTAAATATAACTATAGGGACTGGGGGACCGTATAAAAAGTTAGATTTTGTAATTTTCGTAAAATTGATTTTTTACTGTAAATAATGCCACAACATGAATATTTACCTCATTTGAAACATTTTTGTAATTGGAACTATATGTCTACGACCAACGGTTGAGAAATTAAAGGTCGGCGATAGATAACATATTGCACCCTGTATAATATATGAATATGTAGGAGAATAGTTAACGACAATGAAAACATATGTATTTGCAACAGATCACAAAAATTTTAAGAAACAATTTATCTGGAATATGGATGAAAATTCTACATTCGTACAAATGAATAGGACCAAATTTTACATTAAGCACAGCAGGCCCGTGGTCTAGGATCTCCAAATGTTGAGGGATTCCTAAATTTGAAATTCTGTTTTAAATTTTGTACATTAAAGTTCCTCTAAATTAAGGATACCTGGTTAGTAACGAATTGCTTCTCCCCTGGCCTAAACGACTGCCATATGATGAGATATGGATTCAACAAGTTTAACCCTTTGCGGTCGAAGTACTTCTCCTAGGGATAGGCATCTCTTACACGAATTTATCGGTTGACACCACCTTTTTCTTAAGAAAACATTTTATTAGCACTCTGATAACGTGAGCAAGAGAAACTTAATAAAAAATGTACTTTTAAAATATAGTGGAGCGAAAAAAAAAATATAAAAATAGAATCATGTATCTAGAAGACCCCTTACAGGAGGTACTGCCGCGTTCAAAGGATTAAAGAAAGTGTTTTTGAAGTATGCATACCAAATACCAAACATCTGCTGGAAATTCCCTTAAAATAGTTGTGTGCGATGACGTGCTTGCACACCATTTTCGAAGTATCCAAATTGTGTTGAATGGAATTTAAGTCCGGATTTCTAGATGATCATTTTAAGAAGAAGTAATTCTCCCCAAATCAGGTAATTGCCAGAGCGACCTGGTATAAGAGTAGTAATTTTGCTTTTAAATGAATTTCTGAGGGGCAGAAAAGCATGAAAATATCACTAAGCTATCAAAGAACTGTCTGCGTACTTATATATAGCCAGTGTGCTTTGCATAAATGCGATAAATGTTTCAAACATTCCAAGAAATAAACACATCCAGTCATCGCTGAATCACATATATCTTGTACTCTTCTAACCTGGCATGCTTTATCAATGGTTCCATTAGTCTGGTGTCGTATTATCAGCGTCAAACAATAGGAATCAAAATGTGCCCCTTTATGCCATTCACTTATGATCATCAACGATCCAATCGTGTATTCTCTGGACCAGACGTTGAAAGCTGTGGCGTGCTTATTCGGTACTTGAAGTCTATTCAGTAAAGCGAACTCTGTATAGTCTGTCTGCTAACTATATGTACTATATAACTATGATCTCTCATTCATTTGGGTAGTCATCTGAGGTAACATTTGGTATGGCTGGCTGCATACCATATGACTGAATATTCCAAGATAGAGTTTTTTCAAGCCTTTCTGTCCTTTGAAGTTTATTCAATTGCTAGACCTTTTTTATTATCTGTGTGCTCTCGTCCTACTCTGGATACTGTAGAACAAAAAGAGAAAAACCCGTACTTCTCGAGCTCTTTCTGAAATTCAATAATCCTGCGGCGAACACCTATTACACTGGCCTCCAAAAGTTAAGGTACAGGGACTGGATGCTTTCGATTACACACGTTTTGTCGAATATCTACAAAAATTATTGGCGAATTGTTCTTGAACTTCTGGGATGAAAAGAACATGTTTGATTTCGTATTTTTCGGCGAAGATTGAGTCGGGGGTAATATTAGGGGGCTAATAATAAATTTAATAATAAAATAATATTTGCGATCACCTATGTAACAGGAAAGACTGGAAATGGTTTGTCACTGTGGTAAATGACTATTTGAGTCCTGTTCAACATTTGTATGCATTTGTGTAAGCATAGCACTCATATTCGTGGAGATGTTAACGTTTTTGTGAAATACTCAAACAGTTTTTTTTTATAGCATACAGAGTTTTCAACCAAATTTAACACAACTTTCCAAAAACCTGACAAAGAACAGTAGAAACAGTATACTGCAATTAAAACATGAATATATTGAATATTTGATGAGATATGGGCATTTTTATGAGATAATTTTTAACTGCGCATGCGCAGAAGATTTCAAAATTTTTATTTCATAATTTGGTAGTCAGCTATTTAGGGCAACTTATATAAAACGTCTAGTCAAATATCGCGAAAATTCACAAATCGGGGGTCGATATAGTGAGCTGCTACCTAAAAATAGCGTTATTATAAGGGATTTTGCACAACTTTTCAATCAGCTCACTATATCTTTCTAAGTTTTCACAACATTTGGCTGGACTTTTTATAGACGTTGCCCCAAAATACTGACTACCAAATTATGAAATAAAAATTTTGAAATCTTCCGCGCATGCGCAGTTAAAAATTATCTCATAAAAATGCCCATATCTCATCAAATATTCAATATATTCATGTTTTAATTGCAGTATACTGTTTCTACTGTTCTTTGTCAGGTTTTTGGAAAGTTGTATTAAATTTGGTTGAAAACTCTGTATGCTATAAACAAAAAACCGTTTGAATTTTTCACAAAAACGTTAACATCTTCACGAATATGAGTGCTATGCTTACACAAATGCATACAAACGTTGAACAGGACCCAAATAGTCATTTACCACAGTGACAAACCATTTCCAGCCTTTCCTGCTACATAGGTGATCGCAAATATTACTTTATTATTAAATTTATTATTAGCCCCCTAATTGTACCCTCGACTAAATCCTCACCGAAAAATATGAAATCAAGCATGTTCTCTTCATCGCAGAAGTTCAAGAACAATTCGCCAATAATTTTTGTAGATATTTGACAAAACGTGCGGAATCGAAAGCAACCAGTCCCTGTACCTTAACTTTTGGGGGCCAGTGTATTTGACTTCGACTGAAGTTGTCTACATAGCTATATTTATTAATCATGTAACTTTTAACAGTTTTTTACAAAGGCCACACTTATCCAGCTATATATAACATACGGCAGCGCCCTTACATGCGTCGGAATGAGGCAGTAACACTATAACAGTGTTGTCCATAAATACTGTCTATTCGTAAGTCATTGACACTTTAGTGTATAATGAAGTTAGAAATGAACCTAAAGTTTTAGTAGACTAGCAAAAAAACGTTTTGTAACACGGAATTTATCAGTTTACTATTGATTTGTCTGCTTTATTTGATCTTCAAAAAGTCCTTCCGGCCAGTCCCGGCAGGAAGAGGTAGCTTTCATATTCCTTATTTTTAAAATGCTAGCTAATATTATTAAATCACACGAAGCCCAAATTAGTGGAAACATATTATAGAAGATTCAATACTAATTTTTATCAATACTAAATCATTATGAATGAGAATTTCGCGAAATTAGTCAGCTTTATCCAAGCTGATTTTATTTTACGGAGTGATGGGGGGAGAGACGACTTTTATTATCAAAAATAGCTATACACTATTAGATAATCTGAAAAAATTTAAAAATATTACTGGTTTATTCGCTTACGATTTTGCAGACCTCTATAATACAATTGATTTGACAGATTTAAAAGATAAAATAGTAGATTTTTATAATACAAATAGTACTTTGGATGTTCATTATGATTTTTTCATAAATTTATTTCAGTTAGTAGTACAAGAAAACTACCTTTACGAAGGAAATACAATATTTAAACAGATTCGGGGTATTCCAATGGGGGGGAGTTGCAGTTCCATTTTGGCAAACATTTACTTACATATATATGAAAGAAATAATAATTTAAACAGTAACACATTATCCTACAGATATATAGATGATGTTTTGATAGTTAAATTAAACAATGATATTGAAAATGTTGATTTTACATATTATCCTACGTCTCTGAGTCTGGAACCCTCATCCCAGAATTGTAAAAATATTAATTTTCTAGATGTGAACCTGAGCATAGAAAGTGAAAATTTGATATCTAAGATATTTGACAAGCGAAATGATTTCAACTTTAATACCTTAAAGCTGATATATTTTGATTCCAATGTGCATGTTTCGATTAAAAGAAATGTACTTAGAAATGGATTAATACGAATCGAAAGACTGAGTACTAGAGTTATAGATATGTTTAGTGATATTTTAGAGTGGTGCCGCTTGGGATTCAAGCATGGTTATCCTCGCAATTTCATCAGGAGAATAACTTGTGATTTTATTAAGAGTAGCAGGTACGGAACTGAACTGAACTCAGTGATGGATGAGAATGGAGGTTTTGATGAGTTGATTGATCTAATGAGTTAGAGAGATATTTTGGTGGATGTTGCAGTTCTGTTTAGTTTTTCATAGTTTTCATTTTTTCAATTTTGGTCTCGGCGAGTGAAGGGGGACGTAGCATGCGTAAAGTCTGACTTAACCCTGCAGTGTATGTCGTTAGCCATACCGCTCGCCTTCTGTTCTGTTCTGTTCTGTTATGTCTTGCAATTATATATATTTTCTTTAGTTTGGTTATTCAGTTTGATTTTAAGAGTTAAGTTTATATTGGTTATTTATAATATTTTTGATGTGAGTTTCAATGCAGCTATGGTGAGTGATGGATTTTGATATTTTGTTTGTGGTTTTAAATATATATACATATATATATACATATATATATATATATATATATATATATATATATATATATATATATATATATATATGACCTATGTCACACTGTAACTCTCGTATTTATGAACCGATTTGGATGTAATTCAGTGTGTACATAGTACATACCAATGTCTCGACCGAGTTCGTTGGCCAGCTTCCTCCGCCATTTTGTTTCAAAATGGCGGCCATTTAAAATTTTTTAAAAAATTTAAAATTTGAAATGTGGTACCAAAAAATTGAAAATGGAAAAATATTTTTTTCTTATGTATTTGACCTTTATACAAAGACTCCGTAGCAGTTTTTGTTTTGTCTATATCTTAAAAAATGGCTGAGTTATAGCATTTTGAATTTCTAGCGAAGCTGACATTTTGAAACGTCCTGAACTTTGTCACGCGATAAAAGGCGTATTTATGAACCGATTTGGATGTAACTTCGTTTATACATAGTACGGACCAATGTCTCGAACGAGTTCGTTGGCCAGCTTCATCCGCCATCTTGTTTAAAAATGGCGGCCATTTAAAATTTTAAGAAAAATTTAAATTTGAAATGTGGTAGCAAAAAATTGAAAATTGAAAAAATATTTTTTTCTTATGTGTTTGACCTTGATAAAAAGATTCGGGAGCAGTTTTTGTTTCGTCTATATCTTAAAAAATGGCTGAGTTATAGCATTTTGAATTTCTTGCGTGGCTGACATTTTGAAACGTCCTGATTTTTGCCACGTGATAACAAACGTATTTATGAACCGATTTGGATGTACCTTGGTGTGTGCATAGTACATACAAATAACTCAACCGAGTTCGTTGACCAGCTTCATTCGCCATCTTGTTTCAAAATGGTGGCCATTTAAAAAATTAAAAAAAAAATAAATTTAAAATGAGATACCAAAAAATTGGAAAATGAAAAAGATTTTTTTTGTATGTGTTTGACCTTAATACAAAGATTCCGGAACAGGTTTTGTTTCGTCTACATCTAAAAAAATGGCTGAGTTATAACATTTTGAATTTCTATTGTGGCTGATATTTTAAAACGACCTGATTTTTGTCACGCGATAACAGGCGAATTTATGAACCGATTTGAATGTAACTTGGTCTGTACATCGTACATACCAATGTCTCGACCGAGTTCGTTGGCCAGCTTCATTCGCCATCTTGTTTCAAAAGGGTTGCCATTTAAAAAAAAATGTAATTTAAAATTTAAAATGAGGTATTAAAAAATTGGAAAATGAAAAAGATTTTTTTTATGTGTTTGTACTTGATACAAAGATTCTGGAGCAGTTTTTGTTTCTGAAAATTTGTTCTTTTGTTTATATCTTAAAAAGTGGTTGAATTATAGCACTTTGAATTTCTATCATGGCTAACACTTTGAAACGATCTTGTATTTGTCACGCGATACCACACTTATTCGCCTATTTCGATGGAAAAAGGCATGTGGATAGTATACATCAATATCTCGACCAAGTTCGCTGGCCAGCTTCATCAGCCATCTTGTTTCAAAATGGCGGCCATTAAATTAAAAAAAAAATTATATTTAAAGTGAGGTGCAAAAAAATTAGAAATTGAAAAAGGTTTCTTTCTTAAGTATTTGACCTTGATATAAGGATTCAGGAGCATTTTTTGTTTGTCTTTATCTTAAAAAATGGCTCAGATATAGCAGTTTCAATTTCTAAAGTGGGTGACATTTTGAAAAATCTGATTTTTTGCCTGCGACAGCGCTCGTATATATCAACCGATTCCGATATGAGTGAGCATGTGCACAGCAATTACTAAGGTCTCGAGCAAGTTCACTGGTTAGCCTCATCTACCATGTTGTCTTAAAATGGCAGGCACTTTAAGAAATCGCCGAATTTGGCAGCCATATATAAGTGACTTTAAATAAAAGCAGCTTGGATAAAGCTGACTAATTTCGCGAAATTCTCATTCATAATGATTTAGTATTGATAAAAATTAGTGTTTAATCTCCTACATTCAGTTTCCACTTAATTTAGCTTCGTGTGTTTGAATAATATAAGCTGGCTTTTTAAAAATAAGGAATATGAAAGCTACCTCTTCCTCCCGGCACTGGCCGGAAGGACTTTTTTTAATTTTAAATTTAATTTTTTTAAAATATTCCCTTTTGAAACAAGTTGGCGAATGAATCTTAACTTACGAACTCGGTCGAGACATTAGTATGTACTATGTACACACCATGTTACATCCAAATCGGTTCATAAATACGCCTGTTATCGCGTGACAAAAATCAGATCGTTTCAAAATGTCAGCCACAATAGAAATTCAAAATGCTATAACTCAGCCATTTTTTAAGATATAGACAAAACAAAAACTTCTCCGGAATCTTTGTATCAAGGTCAAACACATAAGAAAAAAATATTCTTCAATTTTCAATTTTTTGGTACCACATTTCAAATTTTAAATTTTTTTTAAAAATTTAAATGGCCGCCATTTCGAAACAAGATGGCGGATGAAGCTGGCCAAAAACTCGGTCGAGACATTGGTATGTCCTATGTACACACCGAGTTTCATCCAAATCTGTTCATAAATACGAGAGTTACAGTGTGACAAAGATCAGATATATATATATATATAAATTTTTCAGCTTATAGCTTTTTTCTCACAGAAAACAACCGATTTGCTTATATCATTGAATTCTGTACTCTTGAAAACGTAATTCAATATATAAGTTTTTCAATGCTTTTCGGAATCCATATTCTTCTTTTTTTTTTTTCTGCCATGTTAATTCTTGTAATTAGGTATAAGGTACTTTATTTTATACATACAGTTCTATATTGTTGGTTTGTGGCACTTCGTTATCAATCATTCACAATATTGTGGTTTTTCATGATGGTCGGTAATGTTTAATTAATGGTTATATATATGGATATATATATATATATCCATATATATATATCAACATTTGAACGGAGGGTGGTTTCGGGGTCTGGGGTCATGATCGATGAAAATATACCAAAATTTTTTGAAATCGCTTTCCTCCGAACGGCTGCAATAGGTAGCTTTTAGGTAGCTTTCATTACAAAAAGCTACCTATTGCAGCCGTTCGGAGGAAAGCGATTTCAAAAAATTTTGGTATATTTTCATCGATCATGACCCCCAGACACCGAAACCACACTCCGTTCAAAAGTTGATATACACTGCTCAAAACAATTAAAGGATATTGCAGTTTTAGGTGGATTTTGTATCTGGTAAACTGTTTAGCTGATTGATACATGGTCGACAGACATAGTAGGTTATATGAGAATAAATTACACATGTTTGGCAGAAAAAAATGCATTTTATTGCGCATTTGTGTACTAAAGGAAAAAAACACAATTTGTGCATATGAGAAAAAAAGAATAAGAAAAGGTGTTTTCTTCAAAGAAAATCATTTTCAGTATGGGGTATGGTTTCCACGGGCGGCCAGCAACGTTGAACACCTTTGAGGCACGGACTCAATGAGGCTATTAATGACGAGTTGGGGTATTCTGCTCCACTCTTCCAGAAGAGCTCTTTCCAGTTCTTGGAGAGTTTGTGGAGGTTGTTGGCGGCCAGAAACTCGTCTTCCTAGAGCGTCCCAAACGTGCTCGATTGGATTCATGTCTGGAGAACACGCTGGCCATTCCATTCGAACGATTCCTTCCTCAAAAAGGAAATCCTCCACCAGGTTTGCACGATGTGGCCTGCAGTTATCGTCCATTAAAATGAAGTTATCTCCGATTGCTGCAGCGTAAGGGACTACAATAGGTCTGAGGATCTCATCCCTATATCGGCGACCAGTCAGAGCTCCATCTCGAATGATGTAGAGGTCAGTGCACCCGTCAATGGAGATGCCACCATACACCAACACTCCTCCACCGCCAAATCTGACACTTTCGTGCACGAACGCAGGATTATTCCTACTGCCACGTTCCCTCCAGATGAAAATACGCCTATTATCCGGATGCACAGAAAAACGGGACTCGTCAGAAAACAGAATATTGCTCCATTCATTTCTCCTCCAGTTGACGTGCTTGGTTGCCCACTCCCTGCGGTCGCGACGATGCCTTGATGTTAATCTAACACATACCATCGGTCGGCGAGCATACAGACCTACAGCATGGAGCCAGTTTCGGACAGTCTGAGTTGAAATCGTGCTGCCTGTAGCCGAGCGAAGGTGTTGTTGGAGAAGCGTAGCGTTCATGGTTCGGTGTCTCCGAGCTGTTAACGCTAAATACCGATCTTCATTGGGCGTTGTTGCCCATCTACGACCTTGCACTGGTCTTCGGCCTGCACATCCACTCTCCAATAAACGGTTCCAGATCCTGGAAATGACACTTTGTGACACTCCAATGGCTTGCGCTACTTCGGCTTGAGTTTGGCCCCCTTCTAACCTACCAACAATTCTCAAAGCTTCTGAATCTGTCAAATGACTTCGCTGAGACATCGTACTCATCGAAACAAAGCAATCACTGAATGCCGATCATCCTTGTCTTCATTCTCTTTTATCCAGTTGAAAGTCAAATTTCATTCGCTGCCGCTGAAGCGACGTTTTTGACGTCGAACTACAAATTTGCATACTCCACAGTTTGAAAACCAGAAAAATTTGCATTTGTGATTCTCTTCTTCTATTTTCGGCAAAAAAAATTTCGTTTATATCTTTATTTTATATAAGACTTCAAATATCCTTTAATTGTTTTGAGCAGTGTATTATGATTGCTTCTGTTGTGGTTTAAAAAAAATAATTATTATATTATATTATGCATATTATTGGCAAAAATGTTAAGTAATATTAAGCAAACTGAGCAATTAGACTGAAAAGATTATATGGTTCGAGGATAAAGTTTTTTTATACATAAATTTTACTTCACTTCTGAAATGTCCAAAAAAAACTATAGAGATAAACAGTTGAAAATATGACATACAAATAAAATAGTTCTAAACAAATTATGTTTATTTTGGGTAGACATCTTGTAATTTGACATCTCAATTTTTTTTGAGCAGTGTATATATATATATATATATATATATATATATATATATATATATATAACCATTGTCTGGATAATACGCAATGGTTAATTTATATTTTTAAAAAAAATGGGGCTTTTGTATTATAACTACATTTCTATTACGTATTTTATATGGATGTTGATTTGATGTTTTATACGTAATTGGTAACTTTTCTTCTTTTTTTTTATTTCATATTAAATTTAACTTAATTAACCAAATTTAATATTAACTTATTTTTAATTTAGTTTACTCAGGACAATATCATATTAATTAATAATAGTATACCATCTTTTTAGTGATTATTATGCATATAAGTTTATTTGATATAACTAATGTTTTACTGTATGCATTAAAATTGGGTAAATAGTTTATATTATTATTCCTCTATACTATTTAATATTGTTTTATTTTCAACTTTGTATTCCATGATTAATTATCGGTTTATATGTTTGATTGTCACAATCATATTTTTTTAGCTTTTTTATGGCTAATATAAGGATAACTCACATACTATATTTTGTGTTCTTTAGGCTATTGGGAATTTTAGAATCTGACAATCTTATATAAACATCCATTTTTTATTTATTTATTTTATAATTAATTAATTTTTTTTCTTTCCTGTTCATTTTTTATATGTAATGGTAAATATTAAGACTTTTATATATTTTTATAATATATAATTTATTTTATTTTATAGCTTATAGCTATATTCCATATATTAAGTTTAATTTTTTTTAATTTTTAATTTCTCAGTGTAGATTTAATGGTATGGTAATAGAATATATTGTAAGCATTTTATTAACATTTAATTTATTAAAAATTTTTTTTGAATAATGATTACAATATGGTATTGTTTATATTAGGATGTGTGTAGGAATGCAGTTGATATATTTTAATTTCATTAGCATGTATTAGGTTCTTCTTTTAGAGACATTTGTATAATAATAATTGTTTTTAAAATAAAATAATAGATGGCAGCACCATAATTTTTTTATTTTTAAATGTTCCAATAAAGTAATAATTTTAATTTTTTACACCAGGTGGTAATTAACGCTGAATACTGGCAATGTTGTAAAATTGTTATTAAACAATTTAAAATTGTTTTTAGGTATTATAAATAATGTAATTATTTTTTTTATTTATATTATATTAATTATATTTATCGCGGTGTTTCAATATTGATTAACTGACTCCATGGGTTTTAATTTCAGTGTTAACTTAACTGTTTTATTCACCTTAATCTATCATGCTTTTTGGATTCCATGTGCGGGAATATATTTTGAAAATCTACTGGGAATTATTCGGTATGTTTTGTAAGATTTCTATTGCTATAGATTGAATATTTAACGGGTTGTAGTTTTTTTTCCATTTCATGTCATTTGATTATGTTCTGTTTTCATCTTGGGGCTATTCCTTTGGTTATATATTGGTTGTTTGAGTACAGGGGAAATTTTTTTTTCAGTTTATAGCTTTTTTCTCACAGAAAACAACCGATTTGCTTATATCATTGAATTCTGTACTCTTGAAAACGTAATTAAATATATAAGTTTTTCAATTTTTTTCGGAATCCATATTCTTTTTTTTTTCTCTCTCTTCCATGTTAATTCTTGTAATTAGGTATAAGGTACTTTATTTTATACATACAGTTCTATATTGTTGGTCTGTGGCACTTTGTTGTCAATCATTCACAATATTGCGGTTTTTGATGATGGTCGGTAATGTTTAATTAATGGTCATATATATATATATAATAAATTTGAAATCACAAATATATGAAGGAATTGATAAAGTTCTAAAGATGATTTAGAAATGAACATATGAAACCAGTATGTAATATAAGAAACTATGAATGACTCACAGAATCATCAGAGGAGCTTGTGAGTTCATTCATAGAAGATGCGTTATTTCATCCAATTTTGTCGGCATTAAGCCTAAAATGACAAAATTTAGCTCCTTATAACGCAAACATTACAGAAAATAGATAATAAAAAGCTAAGAGATCCAAAGAAAGATACACCTCATACAGGATATTAAAAATTATTAGAGCACAATACCTGAATGACATACTAAGAGTCAAAAATACCGCATATCAGAATGGAAAACAAAGTTAAGACTATTTTAACATGTGATCTACAGTTGAGCATCTGAGTGAAACCCATAACTGTGCTGCCATCTGGTGTGAGAAAGGAAAAATGTAAATTGGAACTGGATTAATAACAATAATGTTTAGAGTTGCCATCTTAAGCCCCCCCCCCCCTCCAAAAAAAAAAAAAAAAACAAATAAATAAAATGAATGAAAATGATTGAAGAAATCAAGAAAAGACTTAGATTAACTTTTAGTTAAAGTAGAATGAAAAAATAGGAATAAACTTAATAAGTACTGAGTGAATACAAAATAAAATAAAGAAAAGGGATAAATTAATACAAATAAAGAAATAAAGAAATAAAGAATTATATAAAAATAAATAAAAGGGGCAATTGATTAAATTAACGTTTTAAAGACAAAAAATTGTAATCTAAAAAAATGAGAATATAAATAACATTTAAAAAGATGAGGAATATTTGAGATAGTAAAATTTAGCCTTGTATTATGTAAATAAAATTGAAATTTTAAAAATCAATGAGGAATATTGAGATAGAAAAATATATCCTTAAATTATGATGCAATATGTGAAAATATATTATGTTAAATGCATCATACCCCATATTTTATTTATTTATTTATTTATTTATTTATTTTAATATATGTCCATACAATATATAAGCATATATACATACACTTATACACGCTCACACACATAAAAACATACAAAGTTTTAAACTATTTTTAGCATTCCCGACCTCAACTCTCCATAATGGTATTTTTATTTTTTATGTTTTTAGTGTATAATGTATGGAAAAACATACACATACAGCAAACCTTTTTTTTTAAGAATATATATATATTATATATACATACATATAATTTTTTTTGTGTGTGATTTTTATAATTTTTTCAGCAATCACATCCCACCCCCCATAATAGTGTTTTCGATTTTTTAGTTTTTTTAAACATATTAAATGCCTATACTGGTAAGAAGTAGAAAAAAATGAATATTAAGATTTGAGCCATGCAGATATAAAAGAGATGGGATAATTATAAGACCAGTGGTGTAGTCGTAAAAAAAAAAACAGCGGGTATACGTTCTAAGCAGAGGGTTTACCCTAGTGTACATATACTATAGCTTTCTTGAGAAACAGAGGGTATACGGTGTTCCTTAAAAAAATCCAAAGGGTATACGGCGTATACCCCCGTATACCCTCCACTACATCCCTGTATAAGACAATGCTAATTGCTTTAATTTAAAAATGTTAGGCTGTAAGAATTGGGAGGAACATAAACGTTTGATACGAAGACAATGATTAAGCAGAATATTTCTATATACTGAAATATGCAAGCAGGAATTAAAGTTCGTAAAATTAATTACATTAAATGAAAATTCATTGCGTTTATCATAAATGGTGAATGTTAGGGTGTTATTAGGGAGAATATTAATTTTAACATCCATAAAATTGATACTAGAATTATTTGAAAAGGTAGTACTAAGTTCTAGATTAGAAGGGTACTTTACAGGAAGAGATATAGAATTATTATCTGTAACAGAAAGAATAATTATATCATCTATGTATCTGTAGAGCAATAAATTATTATTAATAAATTTACGTTCATAAAAGTAAAGATATAAATCAGATAACATGCTTGATGAAGCAGCTCCTTGAAGGATGCCCTGTATTTGAATTAAAAAAAACATTGTCTTGGAAAATAAAATTATGAAATAATAGAAAGTTAGTCAAAGATGTGAAGTAGTGAGTATCAATGTTATCAGGTAAATTTAATAAAGGAAAATATTCTAGAAATAATGAATTGATAATAGAATGCAAGTCTTTTAGAATGATATTATTAAATAGGTCTTTGAAATCTAAAGTAATAATATTATTGACATTTGTTAATGGCTTTATTTTATCCACCAATTCAAAACTGTTTTTAATGCAGTGAGTGTTGTCTATTTTAACTGATAACTCATAAATGTGCGTAAGAATATTTAAAAAGAGTGTATTAGCACGAGTATTATATGTATTACATCCTACAGTGACAGTGCGGAATTTAAGAGGATTTTTGTGAAATTTTGGAATCATGACTACATAAGGATAATTGAGGTTGTTATTTTTAATGCCTAATAATTTGTGATAGCTTAATATATGATTATTATTTTCCTTTAAAGTAACATGATGAAGTTTGAAAATATTATTAGAAGTGACTGCTTTAGTTAGGAGGTGATGATAGTAATATTTGCATATGATAGCATAGTTGTTAGCAGCCTTATCTACATATGTAATAATGAAATTATTTTGAAGTTCTGCAATACGTGGTTTAAGGGCGGAGAAAGAAACTGAATTTTTGGCAATATGAAGTTTTAATAATTGTTGTTTCAAAAGAAGGATGACATGATGCTTCCAATCTACAAAATATTCAGTAGGTTTATTATAGTTGATAGCAATTTTGTAAATGAAGAAGTCTAAATCATATGTGAATTGTTTAATGATGGACTGTATATTATACTGTGAAGGAATACGATATTTAGTGCCATGACTCATCAAAGATCTTAAATGAATATTATTGACAATGTCTAAATTACCAGTTATAACATGTCCATGATGGGCATTAATATATGTATTTAGATGGGGATCACTGCATGTAAAAGTATCAGTGTGAGTGAAATTTTTTGAAAACTTATTATAATTGAAAATTTTACGACCTAAACTAATAGGATATTTAAAAGACCTTTTTAGATTAACACTTTGAAGTGAGAATTTACATTGCTCGTTGTAAAATAATTGATTAAGTTTAATTTTATTAAAAACAGGATTGGTAAAGGTAACGATTAAATGTGAATTACTTTTATTTAATTTTTGTGGTTTTTTGTTAATATTGACATTAACAGCAGTTAGCCTATAATGGAGTAAATAAAAAAATGTATCACTAAAATGAGAATTGAATGTATTTCATGTAAAAAGTTTGTGATATTAATTAATATGATATTTAGAAATTGCAAATATAAATTTACGAAGAGACATGCAGTTGTAATTACTACTGAAAGAAGATTGCAGGCGTATTAATGATTTTTTAATATCAGTATTAGTTAATTTAGATGATGAATGTTTAGTAGTAGATTCCCTCTTTGTGTGCGTGTGGTTTGCTTATATAATTTATGATTAAGAGAAAGATAGAGAGATTGATAGTTAATTGTATGTGATGACGTAGAATATACGACATGAGGTTTATTGTTTGAGAGTTGATTTAGTCCATATGGATAAAGTGTGTTATAATGTTTGATATAAGCAGATTCCAGAAAAAGACGTTCATGGAATTTATTTTGTATATTAAGGATATGAATAGTGATATTACTAAATTTGTGCTTTTTAAAGTGCCTATACTCAACATTGCAGTTTAAAGGATTGCGAGAGCATTTATAATTACTGATGGCAGATCGATGTCCGTTGATATATATATATCTGATCTTTGACACACTGTAACTCTCGTATTTATGAACCGATTTGGATGTAACTCGGTGTGTACATAGCACATACAAATGTCTCGACCGAGTTCGTTGGCCAGCTTCATCCGCCATTTTGTTTCAAAATGGCGGCAATTTAAAAATTTAAAAAAATTTTAATTTGAAATGGGGTACCAAAAAATTGAAAATTGAAAAATATTTTTTTCTTATGTGTTTGACCTTTATACAAAGATTCTTGAGCAGTTTTTGTTTCGTCTATATCCTAAAAAATGGCTCAGTTATAGCATTTTGAATTTCTATTGTGGCTGACATTTTGAAATGACCTGATTTTTGTCACGCGATAACAGGCGTATTTATGAACCGATTTGGTTGTAACTTGGTGTGTACGTAGTACATACCAATGTCTCGACCGAGATCGTTGGCCAGCTTCATCCGCCATCTTGTTTCAAAATAGCGGCCATTTAAAATTAAAAAAAAATTAAAATTTGAAATGTGGTACCAAAAAATTGAAAATGGAAAAATATTTTTTCCTTATGTGTTTGACCTTTATACAAAGATTCCGGAGCAGTTTTTGTTTCGTCTATATCTAAAAAAATGGCTGAGTTATAGCACTTTGAATTTCTAGCGTGGCTGACATTTTGAAACGTCCTGATTTTGTCACGCGATAACAGGCGTATTTATGAACCGATATCGACGTACCTTGGTGTGTATGTAGTACGTACTACCCTCATAGCATGCATGGTCACAGTGACGTCGTTGTGACGTCACTGTAAGTCACTGTGGTCACGTCACATCTGTGACCAAAATGCTACCACTCAGTGATGTCACATTGTGACTGAGATGTGAACTTCTTAGAAAACTTTAAAAAATTACAAAAATTATTAGAAACATGTTATTTACTGTAAAAAATATTTTTCTGCCGGATTTAAAATTTTTTTAAACCGTGGTCCAAGTTGCCTCTGAGCCTCTAACCAAAACTTTTTATTTTCATATAACATAAAATGTAATTAATTCATCAGAGACACAAAAAGATTTCCTAATTATTAGAATTTCATATTATTAAAAAAATGTTTTAGGTAAACATACCTCGACTTATCTTTTATAAAGATTTTTGTAACTGATCATCTGTTATACTAGAAGTTTCTCAAAGTGTAGTCAAAACATTTCTGTGGTTTCAAACTAAAAACTTTCTATTACAGTTAAGTCTGCAGCTTTTAATGAGCACGCAGAAAGCGTCTTCAAAGTTTAGTCATATATGCATTTCTTGCTTTATAATTTGCATTCAAGTCATATTTTTTTCCTCTTAGTGTTTCACTATTTTAAGTAACTGTTTTTTTTTTTAATTCTTCTTCTTTCAGACGTTTAAAATAAAATTGACATTTCCGAATATAAAATAAATGTACAAAATTTATACAAAGCCCATGACATAATTAATTATTCATATTTAATTTTTTGTTTTCAAAATATATCTTTAAAAATTATTTTACAATAGATGTTTTATTCTACAGAAAATTAATATTAAGAGAATGACAGATTGACAAAGAAAAACCCATCTCTTCTCGATAATCTTGTTGTATTTTTTAAGAAGATATTTTGTATATATTACCTGTGATACAAATTTTAATTAAAAAAAAAAGGAGGGGGTCTTCATTATTACCATTAAATTAATTTGTACACATTTTGAAAATTTAAGCGATGTTTTATCTAGTAAACTCTAATTATGGATAATAATATTATTATAATTTACATAAATGAAACTTTACAATTCAATAAAACTGATAAAAATAAAAGGTGAAATACAATAAAACATTTTCAAACAGGAAATCGAATTAGAGACAATTTGATAAAGTTATTACGCATTTAATTTCCTTCCGAATCTGTTACAAAAACAAATTAAACCGAAAAGCATCTGCTTCGAACTTCGAAACTTAAAAATCGTCTGCACTATTTCAGTTGTTACGACTCGACCGCAGAATAACGGATAAAAGTAACAGTGAAGCTTTTTAGAATAAACGCGGGAAGTTCTGTGGACACTGGACAGCATAGGCGTATTGACACGGATTTAAAAACTGAAACAAGAACGTTCTCAGGATCCAAGTTAGTTCAGCTAACAAAATGTAAACCCGAGAAAATTACGGTAGCTTTGACTTGTTGAGGATGATTCAAGCCATTGCTATCGTACTTATTATCGGATTTAATTGGTTCCCCAAAATCAAAGTATCACGTACAACGTCAATGAAATTAGGTATGTAAAAATATTATTTTCCCTGTTTGCTTTTTTTTTTTTAATTACAACGCTTTTAGTTAGCTTCTCATAAACATGCAGTAGAACATAAATATTTCATTACATTTATTTTTTATTTTGCTGAAATATCTAAAATATTATTTTCCCTGTTTGCTTTTATTTTTTTAATTACAATGATTTTAGTTATCTTCTAATAAACATGTTATAGAACACAAATATTTCATTACATTTATTTTTTATTTTGTTAAAATATATAACTTACTTTTCAACAGCTTTGATCAGATTATTAAAATTAGTGATTTAAATTGCATTTTAATCTGGTTTATTTTCTTATTTAAATATTTGGTTAAAACCACATGGTGTCATAAATATGGAAGTATATGGACAAGTATTATAATCAATTATTAATATAATTAATAAACATTTAAAGATAATTAAATTATTTAATAAAAAAGGCTTTTTATAGAATAAAATTATTGGCAAACATAATTTTTTAATTTTGTATAAAGTGATGGTCTTAAACAATTTGCATTGCATGTTTTTATTTAAAAAATTTGCATCTGCTCAGAAGAGGAATTTATAAAAAATAAGACACAACGGAAACGTATACTATTAAAAGAGATAGTAGATATGTAATGTTAAGAAAAAAAAAATGATTATTTAATGCATTATTCAACCTGAGAAATGTTTAAAATCTATAAAGAAATACTTATAGCGGGTTAAAGCTTTTCAGTTGTTAAACATTCTTATTGAAATGTTTTCAAAGTGAACTAGAAGTCTGTTGGCAAATGAAAATATAGAAGTTACGCAATCAGTAAGAGTTTAAATATGATTTTACTTAAAAAATAACGAAAATACTTGAACGGTATGAATCTAAAATGTAATAACCATCTTTTATTATTTACTTTTTTTCTGGATAATTTTATCATTTTATTTCCTCAATGATTTTATCGAGACAAATTTAAAAATATCGATATTATACACTCTTTATAAACAGCGTGATTAAAATGGATTTCTTATTTATAACTAGCAGAACTACCCGGCTTCGCCCGTGTCAATTATAAGGAGCCTTCCAGGTAAAATAAATTGAAACGAAATAATCAGGCAATCACAATAACTGAAACTTGTGCATTCATTCCCATCCACAAAACGTTAAAAAGGCAATCAGAAAGCACGACGTTATTGTCTAGCAACCATAGTAAAATCACTGCGCTTTAATAACAGAATGCGCGTTATCTTTGCCGGATGTAAGAGAAAAATGTGTGATTTTCCTCACAGTACGAAAAAAAAAAATTCCACCAAATCGCGCAGCATTTAGTGAAATTCTCGTTCGCATGGTATATATATAAAGTACAAACACTATGACAGTGTCCATAAATTGTGCCTCATAAATTGTAACCCATAAATTGTAACCCATATATTGCGCCTTTACTGCAATTTTTCTAACTTCTAAATACCACACAATTTCATTTTTTACAATGTCGAATAGAATTCTTTCAAATGAAATTTGTTTCAAAATTGTATCTCAATTTTCTGATTTTAATGGATTTTAAAGTAATTTTCAAGCAAGGATATTTTTAAAGGTACGTGCAACCCGATTACGAAAAATGAACCCGTTTACTCTTAATGCAATAGTATAAAGAAAAGACATGCCTATGAGTAACCTGGTATCATATTTTCTGTGGCAACAACCTAACACAATAATTAATTTCCCTTTTACTGCAATTTATCCTCTAAACCTCGCACATTCGATTGTTTCAACGTCTTATAGAAAACAAAAGTACTTTCAGTAAGATTTGTTTGTAATGTTTATCTCAATTTACAGATTTTTTAATGGATTTTAAAGTAATTTTCAAGCATGCATATTTTTTAAATATGCTTGCAATCCAATTACAAAATATTAACTCAATTGTTCAAAAACATTGTATCTAATTTAAAATTTGTTTGTTTTCGTGTAATATTCAATAACTAAATTGGCAAACGAGATTAAAACGCCAAAAATAACATAAAATAAAACACGAACTTAACAGATAATGGCTGTAGTATACAATCGAAGAAGTAAACAAAATATAGGAGCCATTTATTTACGGTGAGTTGACTACACGTTGAAAAGATTTGATGGAATGTGAGGTCATATCTCGCCTTTTTTTTCTTGTTCCTAAATAGTTTTCATGAAATTTGACTGTTTCTATTAAAGTAGATATTTTGATTTTAAAAAACAATTAAATTAAGGTGCTACGTCATTTTACCGCTCTTATAGTTGAAGTTTTTATTTTATATATAAATAATGTGCGTTTTCTGTTTAGAATGACGTCAATTTCAAAAATGCAAAAATATAGCAACGCGTTATCGTTACTTTTTTCACATTATTGTGTTATTTTTTAGGGTGTAGCAACGGGAAAGAAACGATTTAATTAGAAAATTAAAAAGATATATTTCTATAATGTTAAATTACGGAACATGGTAGAAAAAGAGATAAATAGTGTTCTGATGAATTTTTAAAGTAGACAGTGCTCTTTTCCACGTTCTAAAGCCTATGTAAATGAAGTTTCGTGCAAATCCGTCAAAAATTGAAGATTTGTATAAAGGACATACACACAGAGAACGGCTTTTATATATATATAATATATACGTGCGTTTTCTGTTTAGAATGATGTCAATTTCAAAAATGCAAAAATTAAAAAGATATATTTCTATAATGTTAAATTACGGAACATGGTAAAAAAAAGGGATAAATAGTGTTCTGATGAATTTTTAAAGTAGACAGTGCTCTTTTCCACGTTCTAAAGCCTATGTAAATGAAGTTTCGCGCAAATCCGTCAAAAATTGAAGATTTGTATAAAGGACATACACACAGAGAACGGCTTTTATATATATAGATTACCATAATCTTGTAAATAAAATATTAATAATAATAATGAACCTATGAGTGGCTCTATTTTGTGTTTATGGTCTCAATTTTTATACTTTATTTACATTTAAAAGTAGTTGTTACCCATTTGATACTGTGTTCATTATTTTGTTTTATTGTGTCATATAAAAATAAATATGATTATTTGTATTTCTAATACAATATATACAGTAGAGCGCCGATTATCCGAACAAGTCGGGACCGACCCTAGTTCGGATAAGCAAAAGTTCGGATAAATGGGCAGACAGTTTAAGGGATGTTTCTGACTATTCTAAAACCTTCACACTTTATCTAGGTTTAGGACTGACAGCACCAGTTAGTACTGGAGTGCTTAAAAATTGATTTTTTTAATTGTTTTTTTGTTTACTTTTTTATTATTTAATTTTTTTTTCTCTTTTTATCATTTTCTAAACTTCAGAGATTATAATTTAAGCAAAAAATAAATTGGAAGTTAGGTATTTTTTTTCTTTTTTAGAGAGAGAAATATTTGGATAATTGGAAATTCGGTTAAAAAGAATTCTTTGAGAGAAATACGCTGTTCGGATAATTGGAAGTTCAGTTAATTGGAGTTCCGATAATCGGCGTCCTACTGCATTTACAAAACTTTCACCAGACTTTATTCTAAAAATTTCGTAGTAGATTCTAATCTCTTTGTACTATTTATGATAATATCAGAGTTATAGTGGTCATGGCAACATATATCCAGCCAGATAGATCTTTGGCAAAACATAAAAACTTTCACATTAGACGCAAAATAGAGTAGCTGCGGTGCTGTGTTTTATAAACAAAAAGGTATTATTGTTTTAAAAAAATCATAGATAGTAAGAGTTATTATTTTTATAATATATAATTTCATAAATAAAAATGTAATTTTGGCAATCAATTATTAAAGTTATTTTTTAATAATTAAAAAGTTGTTTTATATATGTATTTCACTTCAAGCAAACCCTGATGTAAAATAAATCAACCCTTTGTATCACCGTTGTATACATACCCAAAAGTTTTACTTACTTTTACAGTGAGCTTAAAAATACGATTTTATTTATTGCTGCTATCTTCCAACATAACGATTGTTGCCGAAATTGTTCTTAGAATTCTCAACATAATGATACTGGTGATACTCAGTTAATTTTCTATACCAAAGCTGTATTTTTCCTTTGAGTAGTTTCAAATGGTTATTGCTAAAATGTACTTCTGAAATTTTGTAATGCATGTATGTGGCATAAAAGACGTAAACAATGCGTATGTAATGACTATATGGCACATGATGAGCGTTTCGAGTGTATATATGTGTGTGTATATAACGCATGCATAAACTTCACAATGATCTTAGCAATGTCGTTACTGCAATTTTTGCATAATCAAATTTATAGGGGTGTCTATAACAAAGAAGTATCCTATTTTCTCTGCCCCAACTTGTTTGAATTACAATCATATATATATATATTATGGTAATTAATATCATAAAACATATAAAATTTAATTACTTAACATCGGCATTTCTTTTTATCTTCCTTTTTTTTCTTCTTTTCTTTTCTTTTTTTTTTTATAAATGTTGTGTAATCGAAAAAATTCAACTTCACCAGTGACTTCGAGTGTGTAATGCGTATTGAATGAAATAAATTAATTTCATTCAGTATTTTCTATAGTTTAAAGAATATAAAAAGTACTGTATATATTATAAGATATTATATTTTTAACACAAATTTTATTTTGATAAAGATTTGAAAATTTAAACAAGTTGTTTCTTTGGTAATTTTAATGCTTTTAACAAATAGCTAATTTTCAAAAAAATGTGATAGATCGATCATTCAGTTGTCTTCAATACTCTCATTTATTGCAATAGGAAAGAAAGGTGTAACAAAAATTGAAGTCTGCGAGGCATTGCATTTTGATTCAATAAAATTCTTTTGGTATCCCCTTGTTATAGCGTGCCCCCAAGTTTTAATTGCGATGTATCGCCGAAGTATATTAACGTTATAGATGTAAATGATTTTACAACATGCATAATTATGACTATGTGTGACATGCATACGTGTTTACAACTGTACAAGTATGTCTTAGTGAGACTTCACAACATTTCTACTACAGTCACATATTCGTCACAACGTTAATGACAAAATCGTCACAAATCACACAATTTTCACAAAATTGTCACAATGTGACTTCAAAGCAGTGTCGCTGTCGTCACAGAATCATCACAGTGTTAAAGACAATTTCGTCACAAATGACACATATTTCACAAATTGATCTCAAAGTGACTTTAAAGCATTGTCACATTCGTCACAAATTCGTCACAAAGTTAATACCAAAATAGTCACAAATGACACACTCTTCACAAATTTGTCACATCGTGACTTCACAAAGTCGTCACAAAAGAGCTCTAAAACGGCCATAACGACCTCACATTCTAGTCACAATGACTTCACATCGACGGTCACAATGTCACAGCGTGACTTCACAACGACGTCGACGTGACGTCACCATGCCTTACGCGTAATGTATCGGCTGAGTTCGTTGGCCAGCTTCATCCGCCATCTTGTTTCATAATGGCGGCCATTTAAAATATTTTTAAAAATATTTGATTTCAAATGGGGTACCAAAAAATTGGAAAATGAAAAAGATTTTTTTCTTATGTGTTTGACCTTAATACAAAGATTCCGGAACAGTTTTTCTTTCGTCTATATCTAAAAAAATGACTGAGTTATAGAATTTTGAATTTCTATTGTGGCTGACATTTTGAAACGACCTGATTTTTGTCACGCGATAACAGGCGTATTTATAAACCGATTTAGATGTAACTTGATGTGTACACAGTACATATCAATGTCTCGACCGAGTTCGTGTGCCAGCTTCATTCGCAATCTTGTTTTAAAATGGCGGCCATTTAAATTTCTTTTAAATTTAAAATGAGGCATCGAAAAATTGAAAAATGAAAAAGGTTTTTTTATGTGTTTGACCTTGATACAAAGATTTCGGAGCAGTTTTTGTTTCGTCTACATCTTAAAAAATGGTTGAGTTATAGCACTTTGAATTTCTAGGATGGTTGACATTTTGAAACAATCTGATATTTGTCACGCTATAACACACGTAATTATTAACCTATTTGGATGTAAGAAGTCATGTGGATAGTATATAGCAATGTCTCAACCAAGTTCGCTGGACAGCTTCATCCGCCATCTTGTTTCAAAATGGCGGCCATTAAAATAAATAAAAAAAATTATATTTTAACTGATGTGCAAAAAATTAGAAATTGAAAAAGGTTTCTTTCTTAAGTATTTGACCTTAATATAAGGATTCCGGAGCATTTTTTGTTTTGTCTTTATCTTAAAAAATGGCTCAGATATAGCAGTTTAAATTTCTTTATGTGGGTGACATTTTGAAAAATCTGATTTTTTGCCGGCGACAGGACTCGTATATATCAACCGATTCCGATGTGAGTGAGCATGTAAACAGGAATTACTAAGGTTTCGACCAAGTTCACTGGTTAGCCTCATCAACCATGTTGTCTTAAAATGGCAGGCACTTCAAGATATCGCCGAATTTGGCAACCAAATATAAGTTACTTTTAATAAAAGCAGTTTGGATAAAGCTGACTAATTTCGCGCAATTCTCATTCATAAGGATTTAGTATTGATAAAAATTAGTATTGCATCTTCTATAATTGGTTTCCACCAAATTGAGCTTCGTGTGTTTGAATAACATAAGCTAGATTTTTAAAAATAAGGAATATGAAAGTTACCTCTTCCTCCCGGCACTGGCCGGAAGGACTTTTTGTCATGAAAGTTACCTAATACGCCTGTTATCGCGTGACAATAATCAGGTCGTTTCAAAATGTCAGCCACAATAGAAATTCAAACTGCTATAACTAAACCATTTTTTTAGATATAAACGAAACAAAAACACTTCCGGTATCTCTGCATTAAGGTCAAACACATAAGAAAAAAATCTTTTTCATTTTCCAATTTTTTGGTACATCATTTTAAATTAAAAATCTTTTTTAATTTTTTTAAATGACCAACATTTTCAAACAAGATGGTGGAGGAAGCTGGCCAACGAACTCAGTTGAGACATTAGTATGTACTACGTACTCACCAAGGTACATCCATATCGGTTCATATATACGCCTGTTATCGCGTGACAAAAATCAGGACGTTTCAAAATGTCAGCCACGCTAGAAATTCAAAGTGCTATAACTCAGCCTTTTTAGGTGGCTTTGATTACAAAAAGCTACCTATTGCAGCCGTTCGGAGGAAAGCGATTTCAAAATATTTTGGTATATTTTCATCGATCATGACCCCCAGACCCCGAAACCACCCTCCGTTCAAAATTGATATATATATATATATATATATATATATATATATATATATATATATATATATTATATATATATATATATATATATATATTTCGTGTTTTATACCCACAATTCCATGCGTCCGCCAGCACTATTTGCGCTTTTATTCTGACGCCGTATAAAGAGTTCTTTATCGACGTCATCCTTTCCCATCGAATCGTAATTTGTTCTATGTCCCATCCCCCCCCTCCTCTCTTCTAGCATTGGTCTGTTACTGTTCTGTAACCGTCCGCGCGTTGTTGTTCGGGGTACAAATATCGTTACATCGGCGATGGAGAGAAGATTTTACGTTTTTCTGGTTGTCTAATTAAGCTGCGTCGCTTGGAGTGAACGTTCGAATGTGTAGATCCTATTCTTATAACATCTAAAGTCTTATGAAGTGATGATCCATTTTTGTGACTGGATGGAATAACTACTGGAAGTGTTTTACTATGTTTTTGTCAATAAACCTGTTTAAAAAGTGACGATGACTCTCTATATTCATTACGTAAGGGAAATTATCAATGTGTTTCGAGCCTGTCTTTCTCGCCACCCTGACTGCAAACCGGTATTTTCAATATAACGGATAGATGGTTTTGATTGCTCTACTACATTTTATGTCGAGGTATACTAGTGTCGTCTAAATATCTGAAAGTCGGTAGCAAAATGTTACATAAGTCGACAGGATGATCACTTGCTTTACTAAAGTAATGATTTGTAGAGAAACTCATCGAAACTTCAGAATGTCAGAAATGTTTTGACAAGGCAATGTGAATTATTATCATCGACTATCAATAAGTATGATTACGATGAGAGATGTTTTCATGAACGAATGTCAGTAAAACTCTGACAGTGGAATATCACTAAGTTTCAACGACTTAATAGAATGATTAAAAATTCCTGATACCTCCAAGTGGCGGAAATAGGTCTCACATTAATTTGAATGCACGATTTTTCTTTTTAAATAAAATTCTAGCTCTCCGGCCAGAAGTCATGTTGAGAAAAAAACACCTTTCTGTGGGTGAGAATATATTATTTATTATAGTATTTTAGTAGATTTCTATTTATTTACATTATTGTTATTATTATTATTGTTGTTAGAAAATGAATTATACTTTAGTTGTTGTTATTATTTATTAAAAAATATATATATTTACATTGTTTATTTAAAGTTATATATTTTTTAATTATGTTTATACTATTGCATTTTTATGTAAATGAGTTATCCCTCCTACATACAATTAAGATCTAGAATTGTTAAAAAATCGAGTAACACCATGAGTGAAATAAATATTGTTCCCTTTGACCCAGAGTCCGGTATGAAAATACAACCTTGGTTAATGCATTTTGAGAAATCTTGCTGTACCGAGAAAAAAGATGAAAATTAGAAATTAAATAATATTTCTAAATATTTGAAAGGAGAAGCATTGAAGGTTTATATAAATGACTGTCTGGAGTGCACTAGTTTTGAAAAAATTTCTGAGCTTCTCACTGAAAAATTTATTAGTGTTTATGTTCCAAGAATTTCTGAATTTGCAGCTTTAAAGTTAAATGAATTAAATGAAATAGAGCAATATTTTCATAAAAAGGTAAATATGAAGCTAAATTAACAAATTATAGTTTTGTTTGATAGAACTTCTGGTTGCAGTTAATGTTAATTCCCGATTTCTTATAATTTACATAATTCAGTAAGAAAAGATGGAATTAGCGAAACTTGTGCTAGAATTTTGTCAGATAAATTATAATTTAAATTTTCATTAAATTTTGCAAATTAAAGTAAAAGATAGCATGCAATTAACATAAAAAAATATATATATATAACTGTGATTTAAGTGTCTATGTTTTTATTGAATAGAATTTCTGGTTAAGGTTAGTTTATCCCCAATTTCTTATAATTTAAATAAATTCAGTGAGAAAAGATGGGATTGAGTGAACCTTTTACTGGGATTTTGACAATTAAAATATAGTAAAAAAAAATATTAATAAAAAAAATAATAAAAAGTTGTTTTGATTAAATATACTAAAGCTGACCTTGTTTGCACCATGTTTTGATAAAAATTTCTAATCCTAAGATCTATTGCACCTACTCAAGTTTAATAACTTTTCTTGATGATTGATGATATCTGATGAAAAAATATGCAAAAATGTTCTTGACTTAAAAACAAGCTTGAGTTTCTTGAATGTTTTTGTTGAGGAATTGTTGTGCTGTGTTTAAAGTTTACTACTCCAAAAAGTCTAACCTGAAAGGAGAATTATTTATCATTTTATTTCGTTCTTGAAAAATATTTTATTGTGTTTAAATTTAAATTTTACACTAGAAAGTATATATTAAAAAGCAGTAAACCAACGTTTAAAATGCACAAATAATGGATGAAAAGCAGCAAACAGCTGTTTCAAATCTACAGCGAGATTCTTCTTCAGTGCACGATAGGGAAAAAGGAACAGCGTGCTAGAAAAAGCAAGGCTGAGCAAAATGATAGACACAGACGCGCTGCCTTATATACCCTATGCGGGTATCGAAAGCGCCAGAAACAACCAATGAGAGAGAAGCAGTGGAAACGACTGGGTGGACAAGTAGCGACATCTACCGGAGAAGGAGAGAAAAAGAAACCAAAAAAGAGGAAATTAAATTAATGCTCCTATTTTGAAATCGAGGAACTTATCCTTCTCACTCGCGCTTGCTTGTCGCAAAATACTTTTGTTTTCAATGGTAATTTCTTCCGCACGATTGATGGTTTGGCTATGGGTAATCCTCTTAGTCCAATTTTATGCGATATTTATATGCACTATTTTGAGGTCAAACTTTTTGAAATTTTAAAATTTCCGTTCTATGTTCGTTATGTTGATGATGTTTATGTCCTGGTTCAAATAAATTCAGATATTAATCATATTGTCTCTATTATGAATTCCATTGATCCCTGCATTCAATTTACCTCTGAAATTGAGACCAATAACTTTCTTTCTTTCCTCGATGTCCTTGTTATTCGTAGTGAAAATGGCTTTCAGACTACCGTCTTTCGTAAACCTTTTGCTGTCAGTCTCCCACCTCACAGGCATTTTTCTCACCCCCCTAACCAGAAATTCGCTGCTTTCAATACTTTTGTTTTTCGGGCTACCAATATTTGTTCCACTTCTCAGTTACTTAGTGCTGAACTTAATTACATCAAAGCTATTGCTGTTGATCGTGGTTATTCCTCTAATATTATTGATTCTATTTATAAGAAATTGACGAAATCCGTCCACTCTGAAAAGAATTCTAATTCCAACTCTAATACTTCAGTTGTGTTGCCATTTTTTCCTAAAATTAGTCAGCAAGTTGCTAAAATCCTAAGAAGGTTTGATTTTAATGTTATTTTTTCTCCTGTTAATAAAATCACTTTTTCAAATCTCAAACACCCCGTTGATCGCCTTGACAACTGGGGTATTTACCAAATCTCTTGCCAGTGTGGCCTTTCTTTTATTGGCCAGACTAAACGTGCTCTTAGATTTCGTTTAAAAGAGCATGAAGGTTATGTTAAAAATCAGGAGCTCAAACGTTCTTCTATTGCTCAACATTCTTGGACTTCTCAACATAGGTTCGATTTTTCCTCAGCCACCATTATCCAAAAATGTTCTTCTAACCTTGATCTTGATTTTTGGGAAGCTTACCATATCATTAAAAATTCTCACTCTTTAGTCAATGACTTATCTAGTACTCCAGATTTTCCAAGTATTTGGAAAGCATTAATTTAATTTCCTCTTTTTTGGTTTCTTTTTCTCTCCTTCTCCGGTAGATGTCGCTACTTGTCCACCCAGTCGTTTCCACGGCTTCTCTCTCATTGGTTGTTTCTGGCGCTTTCGATACCCGCATAGGGTATATAAGGCAGCGCGTCTCTGTCTATCATTTTGCTCAGCCTTGCTTTTTCTAGCACGCTGTTCCTTTTTCCCTATCTTGCACTGAAGAAGAATCTCGCTGTAGATTCGAAACAGCTGTTTGCTGCTTTTCATCCATTATTTGTGCATTTTAAACGTTGGTTTACTGCTTTTTAATATTCCTGCACAAAGGCTATAATTGCTATCTTAATAGAAAGTATATAATTTTAAATTATTCTTAAGGGCCACTAAAAACTTGTTCCCATATCGAATCCTTAATAAATTATCTGATGTTAACTTTGAGATAGATAGGAAAATTCAAAACTGAAATACGGAGATTGTCCATGTAGCTAAATTACGAAAATATTATTCTCCAGATCAATTAAAGTTATCCCATGAAAAACCCCAGCAAACTAATGTGAAATCCATAGCCGCGTCTTAAATTTATAATAAGTAATTTAACTAAACTAAATAAATACATTTATAAGTTAGTAAGCAATTATTTTCTATATAACAGTGTGTTCTTGAATCGCGCACAGGAATATTACTGCTGAGATTTTTTTTACTTGAGTTAACTACTTATGCTGGCGTAAATTGGTTGATTTAGGTTGAGAATTTCTTGTATCGAAATTAATTGAATTAATAACTTAAACTAAATTAAATAAATAAATAAAATGAACTGGATTAGAATTAAATTTAAATTGAATTTGAATCTAGGATTAAAGTTAATTACTATAATTCAATAATCTGGATCTTTTATCAACCTTTCTTAAATATGCTACAAAGTTTCATTTTCATTCAGCAACTATAGCTTCTTGTTTGATTGAAAACAAGATCATTGCATAATCATGCTGAATTGATAGTTATTTCACAACATTGCTTATTTATTTTTGTTACTTTATGTTAGGCCTAATATTTGAGTATATTGTGATACCGCATTCGCTGTGATATGGATGAGATATCCATTAGATACTTTAAGGATTATTTAAAGAAATTTATTTGATACTTTTGAACACTATTGACTGTGTTGTTGAATATAGTTGTTATTATTATTTATTATACTATGCATTATTGATATTGAGAGAAAAAGATAATAATGAATATTGATTACTATAATCAGTGAGATGATAATACTTAGCATGGGAGACTTTACTTGAGAGAGTATTTATGCTATGAGTTGTGATAACCCGATTAGTATGAATTTCAATTACTGATTGTAAGTTAGTCCTAGAAATTGATATTATAAGATATAATATGCTTATTATTAGATAATTGGAAGGTAATTACCGTGTCACTAATTAATGGACAGAATATGAGAAAAAAAATCTTATGAAGTTTTAGATTTAAGAGTTTTTGTTAGTTTATGAGAATATCTGATTTAAATGGTTTTAATTGTTATGAGTTAGAGAGTTTATTAATTATGAGTAATTAATTTATGAGTTAGAAATTTTAGATTATTAAAAATTTTTCAACTTAGAGGAATTCCAAAGAAGATTCTGAAAAACCTATGATGACTGTAATAGGTAAATACCATGTGGTAAATAGTAAATTATAACAAATAGTAAAAAGGTACCCGCAAAGAGATGGACCATCAATACTATCGATGTATGTGCGTCAATACACTTCAAAGATACTGTAAATAGGTTTATTTAAACATTTTTGTTATTATTATTGATATTATGAATTTTATTATTATTTATTTATTGTAATATATTAATTTCATTTATTGAAGTAAAAATAAACTTAGACTGGAAAAACTGAGTTGCTAATGTAAGGATAAGTAGATTCAAATGAACATTATATTTACGAATCTAATTTTGAACTTATATTTTGAAGACATTTTTCAGAATTCCATTAGCACACTTATATTATAAAATGCCTCGTTCAAGTCTTTACAACTGAATTCATGAATGCTTTGCACATTAATATGAGCCATGAATGGCCGTAAATTTATTATGTAAATAACAAAACTAAGTTAAAAAAATATTCTCAATATTTATAGTAACTTTTTATTTTACATCTTTATAATTTGTAAACAAGATTAATATCTTGTTATTGCATTTAATTAACAAATCCAGTAGTTCGCGTTCTAAGTTTTAAATTAATGTAGCATTAAGATTAAAAAAAAAAAAAAAAAAAAAAAGTTAAATGCATTTAAAGTTGCGTATTCTTTTATTATTCTAAAAACCTTAATCCATTCGCCTAATCTTATAAAACCCATTAAATTACTTTTTCATTTTATTCTAAAACTAAATTCTCTTTCTTTCGAATGTTTTAATATCATTTATTCTTTCGTGTTTTATACCCACAATTCCATGCGTCCGCCAGCACTATTTGCGCTTTTATTCTGACGCCGTATAAAGAGTTCTTTATCGACGTCATCCTTTCCCATCGAATCGTAATTTGTTCTATGTCCCATCCTCCCCCTCCTCTCTTCTAGCATTGGTCTGTTACTGTTCTGTAACCGTCCGCGCGTTGTTGTTCGGGGTACAAATATCGTTACATCGGCGATGGAGAGAAGATTTTACGTTTTTCTGGTTGTCTAATTAAGCTGCGTCGCTTGGAGTGAACGTTCGAATGTGTAGATCCTATTCTTATAACATCTAAAGTCTTATGAAGTGATGATCCATTTTTGTGACTGGATGGAATAACTACTGGAAGTGTTTTACTATGTTTTTGTCAATAAACCTGTTTAAAAAGTGACGATGACTCTCTATATTCATTACGTAAGGGAAATTATCAATGTGTTTCGAGCCTGTCTTTCTCGCCACCCTGACTGCAAACCGGTATTTTCAATATAACGGATAGATGGTTTTGATTGCTCTACTACATTTTATGTCGAGGTATACTAGTGTCGTCTAAATATCTGAAAGTCGGTAGCAAAATGTTACATAAGTCGACAGGATGATCACTTGCTTTACTAAAGTAATGATTTGTAGAGAAACTCATCGAAACTTCAGAATGTCAGAAATGTTTTGACAAGGCAATGTGAATTATTATCATCGACTATCAATAAGTATGATTACGATGAGAGATGTTTTCATGAACGAATGTCAGTAAAACTCTGACAGTGGAATATCACTAAGTTTCAACGACTTAATGGAATGATTAAAAATTCCTGATACCTCCAAGTGGCGGAAATAGGTCTCACATTAATTTGAATGCACGATTTTTCTTTTTAAATAAAATTCTAGCTCCCCGGCCAGAAGTCATGTTGAGAAAAAAACACCTTTCTGTGGGTGAGAATATATTATTTATTATAGTATTTTAGTAGATTTCTATTTATTTACATTATTGTTATTATTATTATTGTTGTTAGAAAATGAATTATACTTTAGTTGTTGTTATTATTTATTAAAAAATATATATATTTACATTGTTTATTTAGAGTTATATATTTTTTAATTATGTTTATACTATTGCATTTTTATATAAATGAGTTATCCCTCCTACATACAATTAAGATCTAGAATTGTTAAAAAATCGAGTAACACCATGAGTGAAATAAATATTGTTCCCTTTGACCCAGAGTCCGGTATGAAAATACAACCTTGGTTAATGCATTTTGAGAAATCTTGCTGTACCGAGAAAAAAGATGAAAATTAGAAATTAAATAATATTTCTAAATATTTGAAAGGAGAAGCATTGAAGGTTTATATAAATGACTGTCTGGAGTGCACTAGTTTTGAAAAAATTTCTGAGCTTCTCACTGAAAAATTTATTAGTGTTTATGTTCCAAGAATTTCTGAATTTGCAGCTTTAAAGTTAAATGAATTAAATGAAATAGAGCAATATTTTCATAAAAAGGTAAATATGAAGCTAAATTAACAAATTATAGTTTTGTTTGATAGAACTTCTGGTTGCAGTTAATGTTAATTCCCGATTTCTTATAATTTACATAATTCAGTAAGAAAAGATGGAATTAGCGAAACTTGTGCTAGAATTTTGTCAGATAAATTATAATTTAAATTTTCATTAAATTTTGTAAATTAAAGCATTGGTCTGTTACTGTTCTGTAACCGTCCGCGCGTTGTTGTTCGGGGTACAAATATCGTTACATCGGCGATGGAGAGAAGATTTTACGTTTTTCTGGTTGTCTAATTAAGCTGCGTCGCTTGGAGTGAACGTTCGAATGTGTAGATCCTATTCTTATAACATCTAAAGTCTTATGAAGTGATGATCCATTTTTGTGACTGGATGGAATAACTACTGGAAGTGTTTTACTATGTTTTTGTCAATAAACCTGTTTAAAAAGTGACGATGACTCTCTATATTCATTACGTAAAGGAAATTATCAATCTGTTTCGAGCCTGTCTTTCTCGCCACCCTAACTGCAATCCGGTATTTTCAATATAACGGATGGATGGTTTTGATTGCTCTAATACATTTTATGTCGAGGTGTACTGGTGTCGCCTAAATATCTGAAAGTCGGTAGCAAAATGCTACATATATATCCATATATATATATCTGACGTTTGTTACACTGTAACTCTCGTATTTATGAACCGATTTGGATGTAATTCGGTGTGTACATAGTGCATACCAATGTCTCGACCGCGTTTGTTGGCCAGCTTCATCCGCCATTTTGTTTCAAAATGGCGGCCATTTAAATTTTTTTTAATTTAAATTTTGAAAAGTGGTACCAAAAAATTGAAAATGGTAAAATATTTTTTTCTTATGTACTTGACCTTTATACAAAGATTCCGGAGCAGTTTTTGTTTCGTCTATATCTTAAACAATGGCTGAGTTATAGCATTTTGAATTTCTAGCGTGGCTGACATTTTGAAACGTCCTGAATTTTGTCACGCGATAAAAGGCTTATTTATTTATGAACCAATTTGGATGTAATTTCGTTTATACATAGTACATACCAATGTCTCGACCGAGTTCGTTGGCCAGCTTCATCCGCCTTCTTGTTTAAAAATGGCGGCCATTTAAATTTTTAAGAAAAATTTAAATTTGAAATGTGGTACCAAAAAATTGAAAATGGAAAAAATATTTTTTTTATGTATTTGACCTTTATACAAAGATTCCGGAGCAGTTATTGTTTCGTCTATATCTTAAAAAATGGCTGTTATAGCATTTTGAATTTCTAGCGTGGCTGACATTTTGAAACGTCCTGAATTTTGTCACGTGATAACAGGCGTATTGATGAACCGATTTGGATGTAGCTTGGTATGTACATAGTACATACAAATATCTCGACCGAGTTCGTTGGCCAGCTTCATTCGCCATCTTGTTTCAAAAGGGTTGCTATTAAAAGAATTTAATTTAAAATTTAAAATGAGGTATTAAAAAATTGGAAAATGAAAAAGATTTTTTTATGTGTTTGGCCTTGATACAAATATTCCGGAGCAGTTTTTGTTTCTGAAAATTTGTTCTTTTGTTTAGATCTTAAAAAATGGTTGAATTATAGCACTTTGAATTTCTACCATGGCTAACATTTTGAAACGATCTTGTATTTGTCACGCGATAACACACGTATTCGCCTATTTCGATGTAAGAAGGCAAGTGGATAGTATACACCAATATCTCGACCAAATTCGCTGGCTAGCTTCATCAGCCATCTTGTTTCAAAATGGCGGCCATTAAATTAAAAAAATATATATTTAAAGTGAGGTGCAAAAAAATTAGAAATTGAAAAAGGTTTTTTACTTAAGTATTTGACCTTGATATAAGGATTCAGGAGCATTTTTTGTTTGTCTTTATCTTAAAAAATGGCTCAGATATAGCAGTTTCAATTTCAAATGTAGGTGACATTTTGAAAAATCTGATTTTTTGCCTGCGACAGCACTTGTATATATCAACCGATTCCGATGTGAGTGAGGATGTGCACAGCAATTACTAAGGTCTCGACCAAGTTCACCGGTTAGCCTCATCCACCATGTTGTCTTAAAATGGCAGGCACTTTAAGAAATTGCCGAATTTGGCAGCCAAATATAAGTTACTTTAAATAAAAGCAGCTTGGATAAAGCTGACTAATTTCGCAAAATTCTCATTCATAATGATTTAGTATTGATAAAAATTAGTATTGAATCTCCTATATTTGATTTCCACTAAATTGAGCTTCGTGTGTTTGAATAATATAAGTTGTTTTTTTTTAAAATAAGGAATAAAAAAAGCTACCTCTTCCTCCCGGCACTGGCTAGAAGGACTTTTTAAAGATATATACGAAACAAAAACTGCTACGGAATCTTTGTATAAAGGTCAAACACATAAGAAAATATTATTTTTTCATTTTCAATTTTTTGATACCACATTTCGAATTTCAAATTTTTTTAAATGGCCGCCATATTGAAACAATATGGCGGATGAAGCTGGTCAACGAACTCGGTCGAGACATTGGTATGTACTATGAACACACCATGTTACATCCAAATCGGTTCATAAATACGACTGTTATCGCCTGACAAATATCAGGTGTTTTCAAGATATCAGCCACAATAGAAATTCAAAATGCTATAACTCAGCCATTTTTTTTAGATAGAGACGAAACAAAAACTGTTCCGGAATCTTTGTATTAAGGTCAAACACATAAGAAAAAAATCTTTTTCATTTTCAAATTTTTTTGGTACCTTATTTTAAATTTTAAAGTTTTTACATTTTTTTAAATGGCCGCCATTTTGAAACAAGATGGCGAATGAAGCTGGACAACGAACTCGATCGAGACATTGGCATGTACTATGTACACACGAAGGTAAATCTTTATCGGTTCATAAATACGCCTGTTATTGCGTGACAAATATCAGGACGTTTCAAAATGTCAGCTACGCTAGAAATTCAAAGTGCTATAATTCAGCCATTTTTTAAGATATAGACGAAACAAAAACTGCTCTGGAATCTTTGTATTATGGTCAAACACATAAGAAAAAAATATTTTTCATTTTTAATTTTTTGGTACCACATTTCAAATTTAAATTTTTTTAAATTTTTATAAATGGCCGCCATTTTGAAACAAAATGGCGGATGGAGCTGACCTACAAACTCTGGTCGAGACATTGGTATGTACTATGTACACCCCGAGTTACATCCAAATCGGTCCATAAATACGAGACTTACAGTGTGACAAATATCAGATATATATATATATATACATATATATATATATATATATATATATATATATATATATATATATATATTATATATATATATATATATCTGGATATATATGAAATCAGAAAAGTAGCCGGTGTAAATTGGATGACTAAAGCACTAGACAGAAAACATTGGAAAAATCTGGGGAGACCTACATCTAGCAGTGGATTGAAAACGGTTGATGATGATGATGATGATGATACATATATATATATCAACTTTTGAACGGAGGGTAGTTTCGGGGTCTGGGGGTCATGATCGATGAAAATATACCAAATTTTTTTGAAATAGCTTTCCTCCGAACGGCTGGAATAGGTAGCTTTTTGTTATGAAAGCTACCTAAATTGGTAAATAAACTAAGTTCCTTGTGTTAACCAAACGGTTAAAATGATTCCACAAACCAAAGCCTAAATGTTTTTGAATTATGATTAAACAAGACAGAAAAATCATGCGTTACGCATAGATTATGAAACACTTTGCAACACTTCCTGAATGCTTTAACAAAACTTTGCTATTTAGGGAAATGATGTAAATAAGATAACCAAGTAAGCATTTTAGAAAACGCATAAAACATTTTAAAAATTGATTTCAGCAGTTACCGCCCATAGCCAAATATGTATTCCAATTCTTTTGAACAACCCTGTATTTGATCTGCTGGTTGATATATATATATATATATATATATATATACAGGGTGATTCATAAATATCGAAACAATAGGCTATTTCCTTAAATATATTCCCTAGACCCATACTTCCAATTGCAAAGTTTCATAAAAAAAGGTGCAAAATTTAATGACATAAGTTGCAACTCCATAGGGGGTCTATTTGAAAAAATACGAAAATTAAATTTTTATACGGCCCCCGTAGTGTAAAAATTCTAATAAGGAAAACTTTCCTTATCCATTCCTGAATTAAGCACAAAAAATTGCATCTTCATATCTGAAAAACTCGCAGAGTTATGGCCGTTTAAATAATTCATCAGGTTTTAAGGGAATAGACACATATTGAAATGCGTGTAATCGAAGAAGCAATGTTAGTTTAAGAGTTCTAGGAAATATGTAAAAATATATTTTTTGAGCTAGAAGTTTGATTTTTTTCTTTTTTTGTGATGGTTAACCGTATAATTTGCAAACAAAATCACATTCTAATATTTCGCATAAAGTTTTTTAAAAATTTAAATGTTTAGTATTTTTTTAAGCGAATTTAATTTAAAATCTTTATAATTCGAAACATTATTCATCGCATTTCAAATTTTTTTCATTTAATTAAATAGGAAAGTATAATTTTAGTTTCGTTTCAGGAATTTTTTTAATTTTAATTTTAAAATATTAAAAATATTTGTTTAAAAAATTATGTAACTTATTTTTAAAAAAATCATATTTTCAAAAGTAATTTTTTTTTCAATTTGCCGAAACAAAATTAATGTAAAATAATCAAAAAAGACATGTTCCAAGTTTGCACCTTTTTAATTTATGATTAAAAAAACATCATGCAGAAAAACGCATTTAAAGTTTTAAACATTGATTGGCTCCTAATAAAATGTTTAAATGCATTTTAAAAAATTGCACGTGAAAAAGTAACTTCTTTCGGTACCTTAAACTTCCGATTCAGTTTAACTTTTGCCGTTTCTATCACATTTTTGAACTACTTAAATGTCCATAAATAAATGTTAAATGTATAATTTTAAACAATGCTTTTTCTAACATGCCGATTAAGAGTTTTTCATAATTTTAGCCCTTACAAATTCATGCTTCTTATCGTACCAGCGAGGTCGATAAAAAAGTCTGAATACCGCGGCCGGGCCAGACAAGGATTGGCGACTTTTTTCTGAAGACTCGGCCAGGCGGGCCTAACATATTTTTTCATACTGAACCGGGTGTTGGCGTGATTTATGACGGCCAATTATCTATACAAGGGATGCGGCCCCGAAAGGGGGGGTGCTTTCCGTGGAGGTCTTTCTAAGGGAATCTAACCCGTATTTACGCAAGAATATCCAAGGTTCGAAGAAAACCACTGAAAGCTCCGAACGATTGGGCCGAGGGCGCGATTGGGTTCGAACCCAGCATGAGAGCAGAACCTCTCAGCCACTGGTTATACCGAACCGGGACTGGTTTCATTATTCCTAGGTCTCCCCTTGGCGAAATTTTCAGTCCCGGTCTCGAGACAACCCGTATTAAAATCGTTACCTCTGACTGACCTAATCCGTGCAAAAATAACTAAAATTTGGCTCAGCCCAAAAACTTTTACAATAAATGCATATATTTTTAAATGGCCATTATTTTACAATAAAATTTTAAAATTCATATTTTTAAAGGATAGTAGATTTTAAGGCAAAAAAAAAAAAATTGAAATACAGTAAAACTAGTGAAAAAATCTGCCTATGACGGAATCCTTTTTCAAACGAAAAAATCTGTTGATCCATGAAAAATGAATATAATAATACATGAGAAAAAATAGACTACGTTTACAACTCCTAAGAAGGGAACTTGTCTATAGCGCTTTTTTTTTTTCTTTCCTATGTGATTCCATCTTAAAAGATTTTACTTTATAGCATTTTTCATTGTCTCCAACACATGGAATATGGATTAACGATATTAAAGGAGAAGTGAATCATATACATATAAATAGAGATTCATTAATAAAACAAATAATCACAGCTCTTGGCGCTTCTTTAAAAATAATAATTATAAACATGAAAAAAGAAAAGATATAATAAGTATTTTTGGTCAGAACTCCTCCATACGAAACAACTTTTAACCATATCGATGTAAAAAACTATGTAGAAATTCAGTCAGGTTGGGCCAGGCTATGATTTGAACTTTTTTCCAGGCAGGCCGAACTTTTTTTTCCTATGGGTCGGTTCGGGACCGGACCTAGATATTTCGACCCGTTCAGACCTCTAGTGCAGACCACCAGCATACTTTGAAAACAGGTTTAACGTAAAATCTATACGCTGCCTATTTTATGTTCAAAGGAGAGGCACTGTCTTATATCGACTTTTAATAATGTACAATTTGCGGCTGATCCCTATCTTGCATTCAAAATGAGTCAAAAACTCGTCGCTCAGAGGCATGGATAAATGGTGTAAGTCACGAATTTTGGATTTTGATATCTCTGCGAGTTTTAAAGATATCGAGATGATTTTTTTTGTGTTTAATTCAGGAATGGATAAGGAAAAATTTCCTAATTGGGAATTTTACTCTACGGGGGCCGTATAAAAATTTAATTTTTGTATTTTCTCATACAGACCACCCATGGAGTTGAAACTTATCTCATCAAATTTTGCACCTTTTTTTATGAAATTTTGCAATTGGAAGTATGTGCCTAGGGGCAATATTTAAGAAGATAGCCTATTGTTTCGATATTTATGAATCACCCTGTATATATATATAATGGGAAAATTTGGGTTATCAAGAAAACGCAAAACAGACAGAAATTTCTCTTTCAGCAATTTATACTAATAGATGGAAACATACTTGAATACTTTTGTGTTTAACTTTTTTGTTACTTCCGTTTAGTTTACATTGTACCTTTATTACACGACACTATTTAGCTAAAACTTAATTTAAGGTAAAAAATTCTTAAAAGTACTGAAATCACATTTCCAGAAATTATCATCCATAGATGGTTATGTATCCAACTCTTTGTGTGACCCTGTATATCATTTTATATATATTCTACAAACCTGTCATAGTAAACTAAATGCTGTTCAGCTTAAAAATGCATAACTCGCCCCACCAGTGGCCGAGAGGTTCTGCTCTCGAATCTGGTAGACGGGAGGTGCTGGGTTCGATCCCAATCGCGCCCGTCGGCCAAATCGTTCGGAGTTTTCGTGGTTTTCTTCGAGCCGTGGATCTTCCATGCGTTAATACGGATTAGGTTCCCTTAGAAAGACCCCCACGGAGGGCACTCCCCCCGGGCCTATATCCCTCGTGTAGATAATTGGCCGTCAAAAATCAACCCAACCCAAAAATGCATAACTCATTTAAAAACCACATTTAAGTAATTTACGCTCATACTCAGTAACCCTTACGAATTCTTTTGTGTAGCCCTGTATACGAACTATAGCATTTATACACACCGTATAGTATGCATAAATACAGAGAAATATAAAAGCGCATATCATAATGAAAAATGCATTTCCAGCAATCATCGCTTATGTACAGTACTTCGGACACAATATAGTATCTGAAATATTTTATGTGTCCTGTAAATGCTATGCACTTCGTATTATACATGAAATAACTTATATAAACCTCAGCGACGTATATCAATTTCATTACATATGAAATATTTTAACATAATTAAAATACGCCGCAAACAATCCCCCCTTATATCATCATGTAACGGAATTCTTTTGTGTGGCCCTGTAAATGAATAATAAGTATTCTTTGCACCGCATATTGTTCAGAATGCTTATTTTAGTGCAGTTCATAAATGCATATCAGTTTTATTATGCTTGAAAGCGAGTAACATCATTAAAAATCATTTGAAACGATTTTTCCCATTGGCCGTAATGTCTTGGAATACTTTTGAATGTCCCTGTAAATGAACTAAACAAGCTACAAACTTCATTTGAAAATGGGATCGTGCTATGGTGAACCTTAATAACATCCAAAAATTTCAGGGTAATCCGAGTATATTTACGAGAGTTAGAGCGCGGACAGACGGACAGGCGGTCAGACAAACCGAAACACTTTTCAACTTTGTTGGAAAGTGTTAAAAATGCCAAAATGATGGTTTAAGGGGCCGTGTATGATGTGCAGAAAAGCATGATTTGAAAAAAATCATATTTTACTCATTTTATTGCACCTTTGGGCTGGCAATAGTCGAAACATATTAAGAGGCCACACTAGTCACGGCTTGAAGTTCGAACGCTAATGATAAGTCTATGGCAACAATGTTTTCAAATATCTTGCTTGATTTTTAATATTTTTAAATGATTTTTTTTGCACAGGATAGCTGAGGACTATCTGTTTACGGGCTATTTTTTACTTTTCCGATTTTCGTTGTAGTTTAATTCTCAGGATCCTGTCAATTTAGGATCCAGTGAAATTCGAGGTATTGTGTCCTTTTTAGTCTTATAACATTCATATCAGCAAAATTCAGGAAAATTTTTTTAATAACAACGAAAATATAGAGTTTAAGCTTTCCAATAACATGCTTTCAATAGTTCTACTACAATTAGGCTGAGCAAAATATGCAAAGATTTTGATGAAAAATGTGTCAAAAATGGCCTCGTAATGTTATGCTCTCCGCCTCTACCAAGACGATTAAAACCACGCCTATTAAAAATATGATTGGCTAGAATCCAAACACTTTAGCAAATGGAAACGATTTAATTGTGATTGGATTATTGTATCGTGTTAAAATAGATCACTCCTATTTCAAACCTTGGATTTATTTTTTTCTAAAATTATTGTTTAATTTCAACAAAAGACTCTTGAAAGAATGAAATATTTTAAATTCTATATTTCTATGAATAACGAAAGAAATTATACATTTCGTTTATATAAACAATTTCAGAACCACACAGAAGGAGTTACAACATATAGAAGTTATTAAGGAATCAAATTTCAGTCCTAGTTTATTAAGTAAAATGGTAAAAAAATAGACGAGTATTTTTTAAATTATTTTTTAAGTTAAAATAGTTAACAAATAATTACGAAGTCATAATTTGTTAGAACATATTTGTGGCCTGGCCAGGAGACTGGTTTTCAAGCCTCCTATTCTTGTATATGTATAAAATATTCGACAATTTAACATATTACGTTCGAAAAAGTTTTTTTAATTAAAAATCAGCAGAATTTAAAGTTAATAAGTTTTAAAGATTGTTAACTTTAAAATTGTAAATCAACTTGTTCAAAATTTTAAAGAAATATTTTTATAGTTCATTACTTTAATATTTATTATTTTTAAGGGGACAGTACACCTTTAACAGTCGGAGAACGAAATTTGTCCTGTGTAACAGATATATTTTTTAAAGAGCCCACTTCAGACACGGAGAGAAAGTAAAACGAAGTCTATGGGGGCGTTAATTTAAAATTTCTCGCTTTGTTTTAATATGATGTTTTTTACATAGGATAGCTGAGCACGATCTTCAACCAGGCTAGATTTTACTTTTTAGATTTTTATTTTATATATATATATATATATTATATATATATATATTGAATGTTTTCCATTGAATGTTTTCTTTTCGTTCATGGTTTTGTTAGTAAGTTTTTTCCATGGTTATTTTGTTAATTTTCTCTGTAGTTCAGTAGTTTTGGGATTGGATGAGTAGTGTTTGTTTTTTGGTATATATATATATATATATATATATATATATATATATATATATATATAAAGCCCAGTGGTGTAGTAGTCAGGGCATCTGACTGCCGCACCGCAAGTCGAGAGTTCGACTCCCGACTGGGCAAGGTTCACTCAGCCTTTCATCCCTTTGGGGTCGATAAAATGAGTACCAAGCTTGCTTGGGAACTAAACACCGAGGGTCTCGCGTTAGGCTGACCACCTGGCCGGGACGCATGCTGTATAGCACCTCGGGCCTAGGGTCAAGAAAACAGAGATGGCCACTGTCGGCCCTGATCCTCATGGATTGTATAGCCGCAGAGTTTAGTTTAGTATATATATATATATTAGGAAAGTTTCAATTTCAGAAACGATTCACCCCTGTTCCGAAATTAAAAGTATTTTTTTTTTAAATATCTGAAACCAAAATCGAAAGAGTAAAAACTAGCCCGGTTGTAGATCGTCTTCAGCTATCCTATACAAAAAAAAAAAAAAATCATTTTAAAATGTTAAAAAGGAAGTGAGATAAAAAGGAAGTGAGATTTGAAAATAACGCTCCCATATATTTAACATTAGCGTTTACATTTTTTCCCCGTAACCTGCGTGGGTTCTCAAATGTAAGGCAAAGATATTTTTTTTGCAACGGTTAGGAAACGCGAAAATTTATCATTAACTTTAATAATGTAAAACTAAAAGTTATGAAACTGTAAGATAAAATATAGCATTTTATAAAAATATACTAGCTAGCAATTTTTTTTTTCTAATACGTATTACCTTTTAATATTTTATACTTCACTTACATGGACATTCAAAAGTATTTTATATTATGGTCTATGTGGGAAAATACATTTGCGTGTATTTTAATGACATAAAACAATTTTAAACATACAATTTATTCGCATTATTGAAGAGCATAGGTACTTGTACAGGGGAATTAAAAAGTATATTTCGTTACATTATGGACTACGAAGAAAAAACGTTTGCGGGGTATTTTAATAACGTTTTCTGTTACAACATAATGAAATTGATATGAATTTATGAGGCGCAGTAAAACATGCTTTCTGAAGGGATAGCAAAGCATTTATCATTCATTTACAGGGTCACAGAAAAGGGTTCAGTTTTATTACAGAAAAAACTGCTTGCAAAGTGTGTTTTAGTTATGTTTCACGATTTCAAACAAGATGGAATTCATATACGTTACTGAGGTTTACAATATGATGCTTACATTATAATATGATGTGCATCACATTTTATTTAATTTACAGGGGCACATAAAAGATATTGGATACAATATTGCATATGAAGTATTGTCTATTAGGGATGATTGCTGAAAGTGAGATTTCAGCTATGATATACGTTTTTAACTAAATTTCTGCATACTAGATTATATATATAAATTCGATAGACTACGTATAGGGCTACGCAAAAGAACTAGGAAGAATTGTTGAGAAATTGATTAATTTTATTTTCAAATTCAACTACATTTAGAAAGATATGTTTGGAAAATAAAAATATAATAATATACAAGGCTATTCAAAGAATTGGATGCATGCACGCCTATTTCAGACACGGGAAGGAATGAAAACGCTAATTTTAAGTCTATGGGGGGGGGGTCATTTTCATATTTCTCGCTTTGATTTTAATATTTTTGAATGATTTTTTCTTTTTCTTTTTTTTTGCATAGGATATCTGGTGACTATCGACAGTGAGGCTAGCTTTTACTTTTCGATTTTGGCTATAGTTTTTTTTTATATATAATAGGATAGTTTAAATTTTAGAGCGGATATGAAAGTAAAAGTAATTTTAAAGAAAAATATCTGAAACAAAAATCGAAAAAGTAATAACTAGCCCGGTTATAGAGCGTCCTCAGCTATCCTAACAGTTTCTTAGCAACGACGAATGATAGCTTAACACTGTCATGATCGGTAAGGTCAAGTAAAGACTATAAACTAAAAGCACTGCTAATTTACCAAATTCCGATATAGGACACAGATTGGTAAAGGATATTACGGCAACTCCTCCTGATTATTAACTGGGAAGTAGAGGAAGAAGATGGAGAATCTCTGGAGATATTTGACTGTGAGCTTTCAACTGACAAGGTAAAAAAAAAAATCTCTATCAGCAATGCGGGGAAAATAAAATTGTAACTTAGTCTAAAGATAAAGATGCAGAAAAATAAATTTATTTTCGCTGATTTCTGATAAAGAAAAAGAATGCTTTGGTAAAACTGGAAGAAATTCGAAATATTGCTTTGAAATGGAATTCTATGAAATTCATTATCAGAATTGCATATCAATGTAATGAAAAATCCAAGCAGTTTTCAGAGAAAATAAAAACAAAGTCTTTCTCAAACAATTGTAAAAAAAAAAAAAAAAAAAAAAAAAAAATACAGCTGTATTTGTTACAAAAATCTCCAAATTCAGAGTAATGAATTAAAAAAGGTTTTTATACACAATCTAGGTATAAAAACACAGATAGGATGTTTTTGTGCCTGTCCACAGATTCCTAAAGAGTGATACAAGATTTCACAGGAAGGGATTTGTTCGACGGGTGGCAATTGCACAGACCATCAGCTCATCAAGTTGAAGGCTGAAATTTTAGGATTAGATAGAACTCAATTAGCATATTAAAATGCAAATGGTCTGCTAAGTCATATCTTGATAGAAAACACCTGCACACCGGAGTTTAGTTTTTGATCGATTGGTTTATCATTGTATTTTGCAGCACCCAAATGTATGAAAATATTGAAGTTTGGGTGCATGAAAACACAATGGTAAACCTGCGGATCAACCATTAATTGATGTTCTGCAGATGGTTTCCACCAAGATACGACTTGGCAGACCAGTGCATATAGCTTGTATATAAAATAAACGGTCAAGTACGAGTATTACTCGCGCTCAGAGAGTTCCGTAGAATAAATATATGAATTATTAACTGTATTATTTAAAAGAATAATGAAACTTTGTAAAAACCTATACAACGTAGAGTTGGGTATAGCTGTATATATTAGAAAAGTATGATTGAGTATACCACAAAGGTTCAAAGAGATATGAAGCCGAAATAAAATTAAATATTGCTATTTTGTATAATTCTTTTTTTAAACGTATCTTAATCTGGATATGGTGAACTTAATTTGGTACTAACAATAAAAGTACTGCATATTTAAATTTCATTTGGCATTTCATAAAACTAAATTCAACATAGAAATATTTTTCTTTTTACAGTGTAGATGAAATAAAATCCCTGTTCAAAGTTTAAACTTGGCGTTGTACTACGCGCGTTTCGAAAGGAGGTCGCAAAGATGCAACTCGACTTTGTCCGTACCGCGTTTTTTCAAATAGGTCTTTAATTATCATTTAAAGACACGGGAGGCGTATTGAGAGATCCACTCAACGCAAACTAGTCGCGAATCCCATAGTATTTATGCGATTAATTATAATTAAATTGGTCTGTTTTTAACAATTTGATGTTTACTGCTTTTATGCTGCTACTGGGTATTGCATTACACATATATATCATTAAAAGTTGTTATCTAGTATTTAAAAACCGATGGTATATAGAGTACGCCGCCTCTGCCATTATGTATGTCCAAACCAACCGTGTCTTTAAGGGTTAAGGCTCCTGCCCCTGCCAGCGAAGACAATCACGAGCTAATGCTAATCGTATAGGGAAGGATTTTTCTAATATCTATTTTGTATTTCGATATTTTAAATTTTTTTTTTGGCATTATATAGCCGAGAACCGTCTCTACATCGCACCTTTCTTTACTTTTTCCTCCCCATCGGATTAGCATTAGCTCGTTAATGTCTTCGCCGGCAGGGACAGGAGTCTTAATATCTCGGCGAATTACCGACGATTTTTTTTCGAAAATCATTATAAACAATGCTTTTATAATTTTGATACGATAGGTACCTTTAGCGCTCTTCGATACCTTTGCTGAATGCCCGCAAATAGAAATCTGTATGTAACAGAAAAATGCGATTTTATGAAAAACTATGCCACCTAGGGCAATCGCTATAATTTTCCTGCGAGTATTAAATTAACCTCTACTACCTCTAATTTTTTTCATAATTTTAGTTTCAGTAGATTTGAAAATAGATTGGGGGGGGGGGGGCACATTTTTGCACTACATTTTCGACGATATCTCTGAAAATATAATATCTAAAATTAAAAGAAATGTATTTTTGAGTTATGCGTTACGGAATCTTTTAACCGATACCCCAAACGATACACAAAGAAAATATATTTCTTCTTTAAATAACCTAATTATCCCCTCTACGTTTTTCCCACATATATTTGTGAATGTTTAATAATCTGTAAATATGTGGGTCAATAGTCTTTATTACATCTCCCAATTTGAACTTCCCACGTTCCGTAGTTTACGAGTAAAATGGCTGTGACAGACAGACACAGGAGTGATCTTATAATGATTCCGTTTTTACTTTTTAAGTACGGAACCCTAAAAATCATGATTATTGCAACTGAGAAATACAAAAACATAAAAAGATGAATTATTGAAAATAAATAAAACAAGAAAGGAAAACCATGTGTCAAGTATGGATTATGAACCCTTTCCTACATTTTTAGTTCAGTTAGAAAAACACATAACACATTTGAATATACACATTTATTAATTCCTAACAAAAGACGGAAACGTACTTCAATTGTTTTGTGAAGCTCTGTATGTTCCTTATAAATTTTTATACACGCCACATACTGAGCTGAAATTTAATTCAGAAATAAATACGCTGAAAATTACTGATATCACACTTCTAAGGCTAACATTAGCTTAAGAATTGCTATCCATGGACGGGCATGTATCCAGTTTTTTGTCATATCCCTATTTATTTATATGCTACAATGTCACTTAGCCGACGGGACATTTAGCAGACAGCAATTAGACGACAGGATGTTTAGCCGACAGCGACTGTTAGCCGACAAGACAGTTAGCCAACAGAGGACAATTATTCGACATGGACATTCATCCGACAGGATATTCATCCGACTTAACTGTAACGTAACTGTAACCTGATCTTAACCTAATTATAACCTAAGCATAAACTAACTGTAGCGTAACTGTAACCTAACCAATACCAAACTGTAACGTAACTATAATCTATCTGTAACCTAAACGTAACCTAAGTGTAAGATAACCGTAACCTAACTGAAACCTAACAGTAACCTAATTGTAGCCTAAATGTAACCTAACTGAAACCTAACAGTAACCTAATTGTAGCCTAAATGTAACCTAACTGGGACGTAACCGTAATCTAACTGTAACTAACGTTTACCTAGTTATAACCTAATCGTATGCTAACTGTAATGTAACTGAAACATAACTTTACCATGACCAAGCTCTAACCTAAGCGTATTCTAATTATCACCTAAACGTAACCTAACAGTTATTTAACCCTAATCTAAACGTAACCTAACGGTAACCTAATTATAAAGTAACCGTAACCTAATTGAAACCTAACAGTAACCTAATTGTAGCCTAAATATAATCTAACTGGGACGTAACCGTAATCTAACTGTAACTAACGTTTATCTAATTATAACCTAATCGTATGCTAGCAGTAATGTAACTGTAACACAACTTTACCATGACCAAGCTGTAACCTAAGCGTAATCTAATTATCACCTAAACGTAACCTAATTATAACCGAACAGTTACCTAACCATAATCTAAACGTAACCTAAGTGTAACCTAATTATGAAGTAACCGTAACCAAACTAAAACCTAACAGTAACCTAATTGTAGCCTAAATGTAACCTAACTGGGACTTAACCATAATCTAACTGTAAATAACGTTTACCTAGTTATAACCTAATCATATGCTAAATGTTATGTAACTGTAACATAACTTTACCATGACCAAGCTGTAACTTAAGTGTAATCTAATTATCACCTAAACGTAACTTAATTATAACCTAACCGTAATCTAAGAGTAACTAATCGCAATTGTAACCAAACTGCAAATTAACTGTAACCTAGCGGGAGGTGCATAATATGAAAGAGTGATCAAAGGGCTGCCCAGTCCAATGATATATCACTTGAGGGATGTCGGAAAAGTCAGAAAAATGCTCCCGGTGATACAAATTGGGGGAGGGGGAACGGGAGGTACATAATATGAAAGAGTGATCAAAGGGCTCCAATGCGATGTATCTCATGAGGGGTGTCGAAAAATGTTAGAAAAGTACAGGCTAATTATACTATCAGCTAAATGTCCTGTCGGTTAATCGCCTTTTCGGCTAAATGTCCTCCCGGCTAATTGCCACGTTCGGCCAGTTGCCTGTCGGTCAATTGTCTGTATTGCTAAAATTATTACTATATGTCCGTTTCGATCAATTGTCCTGTATGCTGTATGTAAATTTCAGCTAATTGTGTTGTCGGCTATATGTACGTATCGGCTAAATGCACGTCTCAGCTAACTGCAATCTGCTAAATGTCTTGAAGGCTATTTGGTTGTCGGCTAAATGTCTGCGACCGGCTACGGGTCAAACATCTATACTAAAAGTAGTTGAGCTTGAAAATGCATAAATCAAATTAAAAAACATCTTTAAGTAATTCATAGTCATTCTCGGTACTACTGATGAAATCTTTTGTGTAGTGTCTATGCAACGGAATAGCAATAATTTCAGCAATACAGACAATTGGCCGACAGACAACTGGCCGAACGTGGCAATTAGCCGGGAGGACATTTAGCCGAAAAGACGATTAGCCGACAGGACATTTAGCTGATAGTATAATATGCCGGTACTTTTCTAACATTTTTCGACAACCCTCATGAGATACATCACATTGGAGCCCTTTGATCACTCTTTATATTCTATGCAATTCATATACACCATCTATGTGCCTGTGCAAAAATATTAGTTTAACTTAACTTATACCATAACTTATCATAAATCAAACATATCATAATTTAAAACTCACTATCAGCAATCATCCCTAATGTTTCCCTGTAAAGGAACAATAAATTCGATGCACACCATATTCTTATCCAAACATCTTGCACTCTTTGTCTCCCCTTCTTCCGAAATTTCGTTTCCCGTTTTGCTCCCCTTACAGTATCAAGGTTTAAAATCTTTAAAATTCCTTAATATTTTCTTTAATTTTCTGTTTTATTTGTTACTTTAAACTAACAATAAATAGTCAGTCATAAATTTCGTTATCAATTTATTTCACCATATTCATTTCATTAAAAGTTCTTGTAAATTGCCTCCATCGAAAATGTCATTTCTCCCTTTTGCTCCCTCATCCACGGTACCCATATTTTAAAATAAAAACCCTTTAAAACGCTTTAATTTTTTTAAATCTTTTCTGCTCAATTTGCCACTTTATTTTAACAATAAACAAACGATCATAAAAATTTCTCCTCCCCCCCCAACCCCAACTGAAATTGGTACTTCCTCCTCGCCTCTCCCTCTTACCAAGCATCTGAAATTTAAAGTCCTTAATTTTTTTTCGTTTATTATTTTTTTTAACTTATTTGTAAATATTTTCTAAGGTAAGTAAATAATAAGTCGCCGATAAACTCCCCCCCCCCCCCGCAAAAAAAGAACTAATTCTGCTTATTCCTCTTTTTTTTCCCTCAGATCACAAAATTTTAACCTTAAAAGTCATTGCTTTTTTAAAAACATTTTGTACTCTATTTCAAATGAAAATCAAATTTCAAATTTCAAAGTAATTGCTTAAAAGGCGCAAAGGCCAACATAGTGAAAAAGATTCCAAGCCGGGACTCGAACCCGGGCCATCAGTATAGCGCACTGACGTTCTACCGACTAAACCACTTGGAACGATACCTAGCTCGGAAAATTTCTCACTATTATATGTTGGAAAGGCTACAAACGCAGCACAAGATGGAATATTTATCGTGAGTCACCGACCTGGGACAAACACGAAACATAATTAAATCCAGCATCGATAGAAATTATATTAATACATGGAAATTATTCCAGAGAGAAACATTCGCCTTGCATACAATATTTCACCGACCTGGGACAAACACGAAACACAATTAAATCCAGCATCGATAGAAATTATATTAATACATGGAAATTATTCCAGAGAGAAACATTCGCCTTGCATACAATATTTGAAATATTGTATGCAAGGCGAATGTTTCTCTCTGGAATAATTTCCATGTATTAATATAATTTCTATCGATGCTGGATTTAATTATGTTTCGTGTTTGTCCCAGGTCGGTGACTCACGATAAATATTCCATCTTGTGCTGCGTTTGTAGCCTTTCCAACATATAATAGTGAGAAATTTTCCGAGCTAGGTATCGTTCCAAGTGGTTTAGTCGGTAGAACGTCAGTGCGCTATACTGATGGCCCGGGTTCGAGTCCCGGCTTGGATTGGTTGATTTTTTGACGGCCGATTATCTACACGAGGGATATAGGCCCGGGGGGGAGTGCCCTCCGTGGGGGTCTTTCTAAGGGAACCTAATCCATATTTACACATGGAAAATCCACGGCTCGAAGAAAACCACGAAAACTCCGAACGATTAGGCCGACGGGCGCGATTGGGATCGAACCCAGCACTTCCCGTCTACCAGCTTCGAACGCAGAACCTCTCGGCCACTGGTGGGGCCCCGACTTGGAAACTTTTTCACTATGTTGTCCTTTGCGCCTTTTAAGCAATTACTTTGAAATTTGAAATTTGATTTTCATTTGAAATATTGTATGCAAGGCGAATGTTTCTCTCTGGAATAATTTCCATGTATTAATATAATTTCTATCGATGCTGGATTTAATTATGTTTCGTGTTTGTCCCAGGTCGGTGACTCACGATAAATATTCCATCTTGTGCTGCGTTTGTAGCCTTTCCAACATATAATAGTGAGAAATTTTCCGAGCTAGGTATCGTTCCAAGTGGTTTAGTCGGTAGAACGTCAGTGCGCTATACTGATGGCCCGGGTTCGAGTCCCGGCTTGGATTGGTTGATTTTTTGACGGCCGATTATCTACACGAGGGATATAGGCCCGGGGGGAGTGCCCTCCGTGGGGGTCTTTCTAAGGGAACCTAATCCATATTTACACATGGAAAATCCACGGCTCGAAGAAAACCACGAAAACTCCGAACGATTAGGCCGACGGGCGCGATTGGGATCGAACCCAGCACTTCCCGTCTACCAGCTTCGAACGCAGAACCTCTCGGCCACTGGTGGGGCCCCGGCTTGGAAACTTTTTCACTATGTTGGCCTTTGCGCCTTTTAAGCAATTACTTTGAAATTTGATTTTCATTTGAAATATTGTATGCAAGGCGAATGTTTGTCTCTGGAATAATTTCCATGTATTAATATAATTTCTATCGATGCTGGATTTAATTATGTTTCGTGTTTGTCCCAGGTCGGTGACTCACGATAAATATTCCATCTTGTGCTGCGTTTGTAGCCTTTCCAACATATAATAGTGAGAAATTTTCCGAGCTAGGTATCGTTCCAAGTGGTTTAGTCGGTAGAACGTCAGTGCGCTATACTGATGGCCCGGGTTCGAGTCCCGGCTTGGATTGGTTGATTTTTTGACGGCCGATTATCTACACGAGGGATATAGGCCCGGGGGGGAGTGCCCTCCGTGGGGGTCTTTCTAAGGGAACCTAATCCATATTTACACATGGAAAATCCACGGCTCGAAGAAAACCACGAAAACTCCGAACGATTAGGCCGGCGGGCGCGATTGGGATCGAACCCAGCACTTCCCGTCTACCAGCTTCGAACGCAGAACCTCTCGGCCACTGGTGGGGCCCCGGCTTGGAAACTTTTTCACTATGTTGGCCTTTGCGCCTTTTAAGCAATTACTTTGAAATTTGAAATTTGATTTTCATTTGAAATATTGTATGCAAGGCGAATGTTTGTCTCTGGAATAATTTCCATGTATTAATATAATTTCTATCGATGCTGGATTTAATTATGTTTCGTGTTTGTCCCAGGTCGGTGACTCACGATAAATATTCCATCTTGTGCTGCGTTTGTAGCCTTTCCAACATATAATAGTGAGAAATTTTCCGAGCTAGGTATCGTTCCAAGTGGTTTAGTCGGTAGAACGTCAGTGCGCTATACTGATGGCCCGGGTTCGAGTCCCGGCTTGGAATCTTTTTCACTATGTTGGCCTTTGCGCCTTTTAAGCAATTACTTTGAAATTTGAAATTTGATTTTCATTTGAAATATTGAATGCAAGGCGAATGTTTCTCTCTGGAATAATTTCCATGTATTAATATAATTTTGTACTCTATCTGTTAATTTATTGTAATCATAAGTAATCATATAACTATACTCCTCCCCCACAAAAATTGACGCTTGCTCTGACTCTACCCTTACCAAGAACACAAAATTTAGTCTTTTTTTGTCCTATTTCTTATTCTTTAGTAAGGTAAATAAATAAGTCATCAAATAAAATCCCCCCTTTTTTTTTCTTTCCCTTATTTAAGTTTAAAATCTTTGAAAGTCTTTTTTTAATACATTTTCAGCTTTATCTGTTTCATATTGAACAATAAATAATCGATTATATAATTTCTTCCACCCCATATAAAATTGACGTTTTCTTTTCTCCCCCCATTATTTCCATGCTCATAAAATTTAAAGTCTCTAAAACTCCTAATTGCAATGTTTTTGCCCTATTTGTAAATCTTTAATAAGTTACATAATCGGTCATCTATTAAATCCGCCCCCCCCCCCCGCCAAAAAAAAAAAAAAAAAATATGTTTCTTGATTTGTCTTACCCTCAACTCATGAAGCTAAAAAATCTAATTTACAGTCTTTAAAACTTTTTAATTTTTACTTTTTTTTCGTCCTAATTATAAATCTTTATTATCTATAATATTAACTAAATCATTTCAACTATGTACGAAAGTGTTAACAATAAAGCGATAGGTGTACATTTAATTGTGCATAAAAAACATTTTAACTGTATTTTTCAAAGGAAAATGTCTTTAGAGAGATATTTGTAAGGAAAATATTGTGGTTTCTCGTCAACGTGCAAGTAAATTCTCAAACCTTTCGAAATCATTTTATTCCGACTAGCTCAGAAAGAACCATCAAACGTAGATACCAAAGGTGCCTGAGTAATCGACTGAACCGAGTATGTCCATAAAGAAAAAAGAAAAATCATGCGTCTACGTCGATACTTTCCAACACTTACAGAACACTGTAACAAAACTTCGCCGTTTAATAAAGTAAAGAAGATATCTAACTAAACATTTGTAATACCTATGACACGTTTGAAAAGCAGATTTCAACAATTGCACCCATAACCTGGAAGGTACTCAAATTCTTTTGTGCAGCTCATATGATATATGCAGCTCATATGAGGCAGTGTATATGATATATTTGTACTGCATATATTTATACGGATTCTACATACTATGTTAAAATTTAGTTTTGTAAGAAAATACATAAAACAGTTGAAAATTCACCCTCGGCAATTTCTACTTATAGACGGAAACATACTTGAATTCTTTTGTGCATTTCTGTATATAGAAATTTTTATACACGTCAAACAGTATTAAGCTGAAATCTAATTCATGCAAAATCATGCTCAAAATTACTGAAATCACACTTGCAGGAATTATTTTCTATCGGCGGCCCATGTATCCAGTTTTTTGAATATCCTTGTATAGGATTTTATTTGTATGATACAAACATCTCTAAGCATATTAAATGTAGTTGAGCTTGTACATTTATAACTAAAAAAAACCTAACACCTTTAAGAAATTCATACTCATTCTCAGCAATGGTTACGAATTCTTTTGTGTGGTCCTGTATAGGGTTTGTAAAATATGTGCACACCACGTAGTGCGCAAAAATTTAGTTAAACTTAAAAACGCATTCTGTAATTGAAAATGTACTTTCAGCATTAATTTTTAATAGCTATATCGGATACAGTATTGTATCAAAATATTTTATGTTTCCCTGTAAATGAACGCTAAATGAAATGCAGACCATATTCGAATGTAAGCATCTTGTAGTAAATCAAAGTAATGTGTATCTATTTCGTCATGTTTGAAATAGTGTAACGTGATCAAAATACGCTACAAACAGTTTTTCTCGTAGACCATATTGAACCAAGTTCTTTTGTCTGACACCGTAAACAATTGTTAAATGCTCATGTTGTACAGAAAGTAGGCTTAGGACACCTCAGAAATTCATATCAATTTCATTATCTTTGTGACAGAGTAATATCAATCAAATACGCCGCAAACGATATTTCTTCATGGGCTATAACATAACGGAATACTTTTGAGTCCCCTATACTCGTACTTTAAGCATTACACATAACATAGTCTATAGTAACAATTTTAAAGTGTGTCTCAATGTACATAAATTTAACTGTGTTTAACATTGTGTAACACTATTAAAATACATCCTAAATAATCCCCCCCCCCCTCCCCCACATAGACCATAATGTAGCGAATACTTTTGAGTGCATCTGTAAATGAACCATGAATGGTGCACCGAACATACCATGATGATTTTCAATATCGTATATCAATTACATGGCAATCCGACTATATTTACGCTAGTTAGAGCACGGATAGACAGACAGACGGACGGACAAACTCAATCCATAAACACTTTTCAACTTTCTTGGGAAGTGTTAAAAATGGAAAAATGTAATGAAAATAAAAGTATTTTAGTGTTATTTAGATTACGAACCGCTACAAAAAACATTCTTATTTGACCGCATCATTTAAAAAATATTTAGTGCTCAGAAATCCCCCCCCCCCCCACACACACACACCTGAATTTACTCCTGTGCACTTAAAATTTCAAATTGTTAAAACTCCTTTATGTTTTATAACATTCTTGTAAAAATAATCCATAATCTAAATTTTCTTCTGCCTGAAAATTTCACTAAAATTTTTGCCATCCTTCTTTCTGCTAACATCACACAAAGTTTTTAATATTTGGAAAACTTTATTTTTTCTGTCGCATATTTTAGTGCTAACAACAATAAATTGTGTACTATATCTATAAATGACTACGCTGGGATTTAGATTTATACCCCCTCTACAGATGTACAGTACAAAATATACAGTTTATTTGTTTAACTTTTCCTCTCTTAATTTTATGAACATCTTATTTTTAACCTTCAATGTTATTTAGCTTTTATAAATCTCATAAATTTTATGTTCTAAAAAGAATTCGCACAAAAGATAATTATTTTAGAATATTTGTACCTGATATATTTCCCCCCTCATTCAATATCTCCCCCTTGATTTTAAATGTAATTGCCTTATGTGAAATAAAATAGTTTTTATACTGCACTAATTTCAATTTTATGTTTGTAAAAGCTGTAAAATAAACCTAAAAAAAAAAAAAAAAAAAAAAAAAATTGAAAGTCAAATCGTTTTAATTTTTGCACTTTTATCATAAACAGATTAAAATTCTTTTTACGGCTTTTAACGTTATCGAGTCTTCACAAAACAGTGGGCTTTGATCTACGCTTGTAAAGCGAAGACAATTGAAAAAAAAATCCTTTACACCTGAAACCTACTGGAAATTATCACATGTAGCGCTCAGCCGAAGTGGGGTGGGGGTTGGATTCGTGCCAGATAATTGGCCATTTGCTGATTGGAAGAGCTCGCTTGTCAATCATTTGAATTTAGACCATCCTTTCAATTCAGCTAAAATGCCAGCGGCCATCTTTATTTCTTTTTATCTGTGACTGCAGTGAGCTCTTAAGACCCCACTGCAGTCACGGACAAAAAGAAGTCAAGATGGCCGCTGGCATTTTAGCTGAATTGAAAGGATGGTCTAAATTCAAATGATTGACAAGCGAGATCTTCCAATCAGCAAATAGAATATTCTTGGATCATTTCCAATATGTTTCAGGTGGTCTAAAAGATTTCTTTTTTCAACTGTCCAGCGTAGATCAAAGCCGTATGTTTTGTGGAGAATCTGGATAACGCTGAAAGCCGTAAAAAGAATTTTAATCTGTTTATAATAAGGGTGCAAAAATTAAAGCGATTTGACTTTCAGAAAATAAATGATTATTTTATTCAGATATATTTCTTTTTTTTAATCATCAAGTTCATTTTACAGCTTTTACAAACATAAAATTGAAATTAGCGCAGTATAAAAACTATTTTATTTCACATAACGAAATTACATTTAAAATCAAGGGGGAGAGATATTGAATGAGGGGGGAAATACCAGGTACAAATATTCTAAAATAACTATCTTTTGTGGGGATTCTTTTTAGAACATGAAATTTATCAAGAGATATATAAAAGCTAAACAACATTGAAGGTTAAAAATAAGATGTTCATAAAATTAGGAGAGAAAAGGTTAACCAAATAAACTGCATATTTTGTACTGTAGAGGGGTGGAGGGGAGAACGGGAAATATTAATTTTGAGGAGAAGGGGGGGGGGGGGGGGCTATACATCTAAATCCCAGCGTAGTCATTTATAGGTATAGTACATAATTTATTGTTGTTAGCACTAAAATATATGACAGAAAAAATAAAGTTTTCCAAATATTCAAAACTTTGTGTGATGTTAGCAGAAAGGTTTCAGGCGGAAGAAAATTTAGATTATATTTTATTTTTACAAGTAAGTTATAAAACATAAAGGAGTTTTCACAATTTGAAATTTTAAGTGCATAGGAGTAAATTCAGGTGTGTGTGGGGGGGGGGGGGAGATTTCTGTACACTAAATATTTTTTAAATGATGCAGACAGTTAAGAATGTTTTTTGTAGCGGTTCGTAATCTAAATAACAATAAAATACTTTGATTTTCATTTACATTTTTTCATTTTAAACACTTTCCAAGAAAGTTGAAAAGTGTTTATGAATTGGGTTTGTCCGTCCGTCTGTCTGTGTATCCGTGCTCTAACTAGCGTAAATATAGTCGGATTGCCATGTAATTGATATACGATATTGAAAATCATCATGGTATGTTCGGTGCACCATTCATGGTTCATTTACAGATGCACTCAAAAGTATTCGCTACATTATGGTCTATGTGGGGGGGGGGGGGGCATTATTTAGGAGGTATTTTAATAGTGTTACACAATGTTAAACACAGTTAAATTTATGTACATTGAGACACACTTTAAAATTGTTACTATAGACTATGTTATGTGTAATGCTTAAAGTACGAGTATAGGGGACTCAAAAGTATTCTGTTATGTGAAGAAATATCGTTTGCGGCGTATTTGATTGATATTACTCTGTCACAAAGATAATGAAATTGATATGAATTTCTGAGGTGTCCTTAGCCTACTTTCTGTACAACATGAGCATTTAACAATTATTTACGGGGTCAGACAAAAGAACTTGGTTCAATATGGTCTACGAGAAAAACTGTTTGTAGCGTATTTTGGTCACGTTACACTATTTCAAACATGACGAAATAGATACACATTACTTTGATTTACTACAAGATGCTTACATTCGAATATGGTCTGCATTTCATTTAGCGTTCATTTACAGGGAAACATAAAATATTTTGATACAATACTGTATCCGATATAGCTATTAAAAATTAATGCTGAAAGTACATTTTCAATTACAGAATGCGTTTTTAAGTTTAACTAAATTTTTGCGCACTACGTGGTGTGCACATATTTTACAAACCCTATACAGGACCACACAAAAGAATTCGTAACCATTGCTGAGAATGAGTATGAATTTCTTAAAGATGTTAGGTTTTTTTTAGTTATAAATGTACAAGCGCAACTACATTTAATATGCTTAGAGATGTTTGTATCATACAAATAAAATCCTATACAGGGATATTCCAAAAACTGGATACATGGGCCGCCGATAGAAAATAATTCCTGCAAGTGTGATTTCAGCAATTTTGAGCATGATTTTGCCTGAATTAGATTTCAGCTTAATACTGTTTGACGTGTATAAAAATCTGTATTCTATATACAGAAATGGACAAAAGAATTCAAGTATGTTTCCGTCTATTAGTAGAAATTGCCGAGGGTGAATTTTCAACTGTTTTATGTATTTTCTTACAAAACTAAATTTTAACATAGTATGTAGAATCTGTACAAATATATCATATACACTGCCTCATATGAGCTGCATATATCATATGAGCTGCACAAAAGAATTGGAGTACCATCCAGATTATGGGTGCAATTGTTGAAATCTGCTTTTCAAACGTGTCATAGGTATTACAAATGTTTAGTTAGATATCTTCTTTACTTTATTAAACGGCGAAGTTTTGTTACAGTGTTCTGTAAGTGTTGGAATGTATCGACGTAGACGCATGATTTTTCTTTTTTCTTTATGGACATACTCGGTTCAGTCGATTACTCAGGCACCTTTGGTATCTACGTTTGATGGTTCTTTCTGAGCTAGTCGGAATAAAATGATTTCGAAAGGTTTTGAGAATTTACTTGCACGTTGACGAGAAACCACAATATTTTCCTTACAAATATCTCTCTAAAGACATTTTCCTTTGAAAAATACAGTTAAAAAGTTTTTTATGCACAATTAAATGTACACCTATCGCTTTATTGTTAACACTTTCGTACATAGTTGAAATGATTTAGTTAATATTATAGATAATAAAGATTTATAATTAGGACGAAAAAAAAGTAAAAATTAAAAAGTTTTAAAGACTGTAAATTAGATTTTTTAGCTTCATGAGTTGAGGGTAAGACAAATCAAGAAACAGATTTTTTTTTTTGGGGGGGGGGGAATTTAATAGATGACCGATTATGTAACTTATTAAAGATTTACAAATAGGGCAAAAACATTGAAATTAGGAGTTTTAGAGACTTTAAATTTTATGAGCATGGAAATAATGGGGGGAGAAAAGAAAACGTCAATTTTATATGGGGGTGGAAGAAATTATATAATCGATTATTTATTGTTTAATATGAAACAGATAAAGCTGAAAATGTATTAAAAAAAGACTTTCAAAGATTTTAAACTTAAATAAGGGAACGAAAAAAAAGGGGGGGATTTTATTTGATGACTTATTTATTTACCTTACTAAAGAATAAGAAATAGGACAAAAAAAGACTAAATTTTGTGTTCTTGGTAAGGGTTGAGTTAGAGCAAGCGTCAATTTTGGTGGGGGAGGAGTATAGTTATATGATTATTTATGATTACAATAAATTAACAGATAGAGTACAAAATGTTTTAAAAAAAAGCAATGACTTTTAAGGTTAAAATTTTGTGATCTGAGGGAAAAAAAAGAGGAATAAGCAGAATTAGTTCTTTTTGCGGGGGGGGGGGGACTTATTATTTACTTACCTTAGAAAATATTTACAAATAAGTTAAAAAAAATAGTAAACGAAAAAAAATTAAGGACTTTAAATTTCAGATGCTTGGTAAGAGGGAGAGGCGAGGAGGAAATACCAATTTCAGTTGGGGTTGGGGGGGAGGAGAAATTTTTATGATCGTTTGTTTATTGTTAAAATAAAGTGGCAAATTGAGCAGAAAAGATTAAAAAAAATTAAAGAGTTTTAAAGGGTTTTTATTTTAAAACATGGGTACCGTGGATGAGGGAGCAAAAGGGAGAAATGACATTTTCGATGGAGGCAATTTACAAAAACTTTTAATGAAATGAATATGGTGAAATAAATTGATAACGAAATTTATGACTGACTGTTTATTGTTAGTTTAAAGTAACAAATAAAACAGAAAATTAAAGAAAATATTAAGGAATTTTAAAGATTTTAAACCTTGATACTGTAAGGGGAGCAAAACGGGAAACGAAATTTCGGAAGAAGGGGAGACAAAGAGTGCAAGATGTTTGGATAAGAATATGGTGTGTATCGAATTTATTGTTCATTTACAGGGAAACATTAGGGATGATTGCTGATAGTGAGTTTTAAATTATGATATGTTTGATTTATGATAAGTTATGGTATAAGTTAAGTTAAACTAATATTTTTGCACAGGCACATAGGTGGTGTATATGAATTGCATAGAATATAAAGAGTGATCAAAGGGCTCCAATGCGATGTATCTCATGAGGGTTGTCGATAAATGTTAGAAAAGTACCGGCATATTATACTATCAGCTAAATGTCCTGTCGGCTAATCGTCTTTTCGGCTAAATGTCCTCCCGGCTAATTGCCACGTTTGGCCAGTTGTCTGTCGGCCAATTGTCTGTATTGCTGAAATTATTGCTATTCCGTTGCATAGACACTACACAAAAGATTTCATCAGTAGTACCGAGAATGACTATGAATTACTTAAAGATGTTTTTTAATTTGATTTATGCATTTTCAAGCTCAACTACTTTTAGTATAGATGTTTGACCCGTAGCCGGTCGCAGACATTTAGCCGACAACCAAATAGCCTTCAAGACATTTAGCAGATTGCAGTTAGCTGAGACGTGCATTTAGCCGATGCGTACATATAGCCGACAACACAATTAGCTGAAATTTACATACAGCATACAGGACAATTGATCGAAACGGACATATAGTAATAATTTTAGCAATACAGACAATTGACCGACAGGCAACTGGCCGAACGTGGCAATTAGCCGGGAGGACATTTAGCCGAAAAGGCGATTAACCGACAGGACATTTAGCTGATAGTATAATTAGCCGGTACTTTTCTAACATTTTTCGACACCCCTCATGAGATACATCGCATTGGAGCCCTTTGATCACTCTTTCATATTATGTACCTCCCGTCCCCCTCCCCCAATTTGTATCACCGGGAGCATTTTTCTGACTTTTCCGACATCCCTCAAGTGATATATCATTGGACTGGGCAGCCCTTTGATCACTCTTTCATATTATGCACCTCCCGCTAGGTTACAGTTAATTTGCAGTTTGGTTACAATTGCGATTAGTTACTCTTAGATTACGGTTAGGTTATAATTAAGTTAAGTTTAGGTGATAATTAGATTACACTTAAGTTACAGCTTGGTCATGGTAAAGTTATGTTAAAGTTACATAACATTTAGCATATGATTAGGTTATAACTAGGTAAACGTTATTTACAGTTAGATTATGGTTAAGTCCCAGTTAGGTTACATTTAGGCTACAATTGTGTTATTGTTAGGTTTTAGTTTGGTTACGGTTACTTCATAATTAGGTTACACTTAGGTTACGCTTAGATTATGGTTAGGCAACTGTTCGGTTATAATTAGGTTACGTTTAGGTGATAATTAGATTACGCTTAGGTTACAGCTTGGTCATGGTAAAGTTGTGTTACAGTTACATTACTGCTAGCATATGATTAGGTTATAATTAGATAAACGTTAGTTACAGTTAGATTACGGTTACGTCCCAGTTAGATTATATTTAGGCTACAATTAGGTTACTGTTAGGTTTCAATTAGGTTACGGTTACTTTATAATTAGGTTACCGTTAGGTTACGTTTAGATTACGGTTAAATAACTGTTAGGTTACGTTTAGGTGATAATTAGAATACGCTTAGGTTAGAGCTTGGTCATGGTAAAGTTATGTTACAGTTACATTACAGTTAGCATACGATTAGGTTATAACTAGGTAAACGTTAGTTACAGTTAGATTACGGTTACGTCCCAGTTAGGTTACATTTAGGCTACAATTAGGTTACTGTTAGGTTTCAGTTAGGTTACATTTAGGCTACAATTAGGCTACTGTTAGGTTTCAGTTAGGTTACGGTTATCTTACACTTAGGTTACGTTTAGGTTACAGATAGATTATAGTTACGTTACAGTTTGGTATTGGTTAGGTTACAGTTACGCTACAGTTAGTTTATGCTTAGGTTATAATTAGGTTAAGATCAGGTTACAGTTACGTTACAGTTAAGTCGGATGAATATCCTGTCGGATGAATGTCCATGTCGAATAATTGTCCTCTGTTGGCTAACTGTCTTTTTCGGCTAACAGTCGCTGTCGGCTAAACATCCTGTCGTCTAATTGCTGTCTGCTAAATGTCCCGTCGGCTAAGTGACATTGTAGCATATAAATAAATAGGGATATGACAAAAAACTGGATACATGGCCGTCCATGGATAGCAATTATGACTTTTCCGAAATGAAATATGATTATCTATCTAGGGTTTTACGCTAATGTTAGCCTTAGAAGTGTGATATCAGTAATTTTCAGCGTATTTATTTCTGAATTAAATTTCAGCTCAGTATGTGGCGTGTATAAAAATTTATAAGGAACATACAGAGCTTCACAAAACAATTGAAGTACGTTTCCGTCTATTGTTAGGAATTAATAAATGTGTATAGTCAAATGTGTTATGTGTTTTTCTAACTGAACTAAAAATGTAGGAAAGGGTTCATAATCCATACTTGACACATGGTTTTCCTTTCTTGTTATATTTATTTTCAATAATTCATCTTCTTATGTTTTTGTATTTCTCAGTTGCAATAATCATGATTTTTAGGGTTCCGTACTTAAAAAGTAAAAACGGAATCATTATAAGATCACTCCTGTGTCTGTCTGTCACAGCCATTTTACTCGTAAACTACGGAACGTGGGAAGTTCAAATTTGGAGATGTAATAAAGACTATTGACCCACATATTTACAGATTATTAAACATTCACAAATATATGTGGGGTAAAACGTAGAGGGGATAATTAAGTTATTTAAAGAAGAAATATATTTTCTTTGTGTATCGTTTGGGGTATCGGTTAAAAGATTCCGTAACGCATAACTCAAAAATACATTTCTTTTAATTTTAGATATTATATTTTCAGAGATATCGTCGAAAATGTAGTGCAAAAATGTGCCCCCCCCCCCCCCCCCCATCTATTTTCAAATCTACTGAAACTAAAATTATGAAAAAAATTAGAGGTAGTAGAGGTTAATTTAATACTCGCAGGAAAATTATAGCGATTGCCCTAGGTGGCATAGTTTTTCATAAAATCGCATTTTTCTGTTACATACAGATTTCTATTTGCGGGCATTCAGCAAAGGTATCGAAGGGCGCTAAAGGTACCTATCGTATCAAAAGTATAAAAGCATTGTTTATAATTATTTTCGAAAAAAAAATCGTCGGTAATTCGCCGAGATATTAAGACTCCTGTCCCTGCCGGCGAAGACACTAACGAGCTAATGCTAATCCGATGGGGAGGAAAAAGTAAAGAAAGGTGCGATGTAGAGACGGATCTCGGCTATATAATGCCAAAAAAAAAAAAAAAAAAAAATTAAAATATCGAAATACAAAATAGATATTAGAAAAATCCTTCCCTATACGATTAGCATTAGCTCGTGATTGTCTTCGCTGGCAGGGGCAGGAGCCTTAACCCTTAAAGACACGGTTGGTTTGGACATACATAATGACAGAGGCGGCGTACTCTATATACCATCGGTTTTTAAATACTAGATAACAACTTTTAATGATATATATGTGTAATGCAATACCCAGTAGCAGCATAAAAGCAGTAAACGTCAAATTGTTAAAAACAGACCAATTTAATTATAATTAATCGCATAAATACTATGGGATTCGCGACTAGTTTGCGTTGAGTGGATCTCTCAATACGCCTCCCGTGTCTTTAAATTATAATTAAAGACCTATTTGAAAAAACGCGGCACGGACAAAGTCGAGTTGCATCTTTGCGACCTCCTTTCGAAGCGCACGTAGTACAACGCCAAGTTTAAACTTTGAACAAGGATTTTATTTCATCTACACTGTAAAAAGAAAAATATTTCTATGTTGAATTTAGTTTTATGAAATGCCAAATGAAATTTAAATATGCAGTACTTTTATTGTTAGTACCAAATTAAGTTCACCATATGCAGATTAAGATACGTTTAAAAAAAGAATTATACAAAATAGCAATATTTAATTTTATTTCGGCTTCATATCTCTTTGAACCTTTGTGGTATACTCAATCATACTTTTCTAATATATACAGCTATACCCAACTCTACGTTGTATAGGTTTTTACAAAGTTTCATTATTCTTTTAAATAATACAGTTAATAATTCATATATTTATTGTACGGAACTCTCTGACCGCGAGTAATACTCGTACTTGACCGTTTATTTTATATACAAGCTATATGCATTGGTCTGCCAAGTCGTATCTTGGTGGAAACCATCTGCAGAACATCAATTTAGTGGTTGATCCGCAGGTTTACCATTGTGTTTTCATGCACCCAAACTTCAATATTTTCATACATTTGGGTGCTGCAAAATACAATGATAAACCAATCGATCAAAAACTAAACTCCGGTGTGCAGGTGTTTTCTATCAAGATATGACTTAGCAGACCATTTGCATTTTAATATGCTAATTGAGTTCTATCTAATCCTAAAATTTCAGCCTTCAACTTGATGAGCTGATGGTCTGTGCAATTGCCACCCGTCGAACAAATCCCTTCCTGTGAAATCTTGTATCACTCTTTAGGAATCTGTGGACAGGCACAAAAACATCCTATCTGTGTTTTTATACCTAGATTGTGTATAAAAACCTTTTTTAATTCATTACTCTGAATTTGGAGATTTTTGTAACAAATACAGCTGTATTTTTTTTTACAATTGTTTGAGAAAGACTTTGTTTTTATTTTCTCTGAAAACTGCTTGGATTTTTCATTACATTGATATGCAATTCTGATAATGAATTTCATAGAATTCCATTTCAAAGCAATATTTCGAATTTCTTCCAATTTTACCAAAGCATTCTTTTTCTTTATCAGAAATCAGTGAAAATAAATTTATTTTCCTGCATCTTTATCTTTAGACTAAGTTACAATTTTATTTTCCCCGCATTGCTGATAGAGATTTTTTTTTTACCTTGTCAGTTGAAAGCTCACAGTCAAATATCTCCAGAGATTCTCCATCTTCTTCCTCTACTTCCCAGTTAATAATCAGGAGGAGTTGCCGTAATATACTTCACCAATCTGTGTCCTATATCGGAATTTGGTAAATTAGCAGTTCTTTTAGTTTATAGTCTTTACTTGACCTTACCGATCATGACAGTGTTAAGCTATCATTCGTTGTTGCTAAGAAACTGTTTTTACTAGTTTATAAATTAGCTTGGTAAATTATCACTGGTTTTACTTTGCTGCCTCTACTTGAACTTGCCGATCAAGACAATGGTAAGCTGCCATTCATTGGTGCCCAGAAAATGTTTTTATCAGTTTGTTAAAAATGTCCTACTGACATTTTCTACGTATATAACGCAGACTTTCACAGTGATAGACTTGTTGATGACGGTATTATCCTTCTCCTATAATTCTTGAAAAGCTAATAACAAATTTACTAACTGTTGCTTTGTGAGCCTGAATTTCCTCTCTAATCATTTTATAAAACTGTGTGATTGAATAATGAATTGTAGTAAACGAAAGAATGTGCCATTACAATACAACATGAAATAAAAATGTTAACTAACGCAATCTTTAACAGGATACCAATGTAAATTGAAAGTAAAGATCGAGTGTTATTAAAATTCATAGTAAAAGACCAGAGAAGAATCTATTACCAAATTCCAATTTTTGGGACGGATGCAAAAGTTTGTCGCATATTGTTGATGGAAATTAAAGAAAATGTATTTCGTGTAAATTTCAATTCCTAGTAGTTACATAATTAGCGCTCATCTGGCTAAAGAATCGATGTATTTTCTCAAATCTTCCAAAAAATGAAATATCTTATCCTCAAAATGTTTTGAAGTGATCTAAATAAACGGTCATACGACGATGCAAGTTTTGGAGAATGGTTCTTGGATTGAAGCATTTCATCTCAATTATAACAGTTTGTGTCTGAAGTGGGCTAGATACATGTGGTCTAGCAGTCTTGTTGGAAAACAATGCCTAATTGTTGATTGTTTGAAGCTGCTTCTAGCGGATTGCTTGATTTAATTCACTTAATTATAAACAGTATTTCTGCAAATTAATGCTGTATTTTCTACGTAACATCTATTAATAAACAATTTTCTTGTCTCACTGAATGCGAAGAAAAATCTTCTGTAGGTAGGAACTGACTTTTGCTTTGATTAAAAGGCCTCTTCGATGTAGTCATCAATGTAGTCTAAATAATTATTAACATTGCTACTATTCCTTATATTCCATGAATTTCGAAAATAATCTGAAAATAAAAACTATGCGTAAATCTGGTTTTTGAATAATGTAGAATAACGTTGTTTTAAAAATATCGACATGTTTTGTAGAAACTGAGTCAGGCTAAAGTTTTAGCTTCATAAAACGTAATTTTTTTTTTTTTTTTTTTTTTTACTGCTAATTGTACTGTCAAGTTCCAGGAACAAGAAATTTCCCTCCGAGGAGACCTCTACTTTCAAATATTTAGCCAACAAAGACTTATAAACTGATACAATCAATTATGACTCGTATTCAATCATAGAGGCTTGCTTATAGAAAAAGTTTCAGGCCGAAATGTGCTGGATCGAACCGTAGCTTCCGATTTCACGAGGATGAAGTAGGCATACTTCTATTACAAATTTTTTAATTTTTTTTTATCCTATTTAATAACTTCAGTTAATTAAGACAATAATAACATTTTAAAATAAGTGGTAGAAATTTGTCTGATTTGCCTCCATTAGAACATCGCTTATAGATCGAATTTGGCAAATTCAAAAGTGGAGATTTTATTATGATTTTATCACATATATATACTTTGCAATGAAATGCTAATTTGGGTATACTTTCTGCTGAAAATTCCTTCATGAATAATTTCATTTATTAACATAATCAAATTAAACCTCGTGAAATTGGTCTCCTTCTTCACGCCCCCCCCCCCTCCTTTCTTTATCATTTTATGAGTTTCTCCATCTTCACTGTTCGATTTTTTTTTCAAAAGAAGGTAGTGCGGATGGCCCACTGCCTTTAGTAATGTGGACTATGGTGATTTCAAGTTAAGTTAGAAAACTTAACCAATCTTCTGATTTTCATCAACGTCTTATAACGGTGGATTAAACAGGAATTCGCCATTATTCACCAGAGATGAAACAGCAATCTAAACAATGTGAAAGAGCAGCTGAAATTGCGCCAAAGAAAGTGAAAACGGTTCCATCTGCTGGAAAAGCCATGGATACGGTTTTCGGGAATTCACAAAGTGTGGTGATCATAGAGCACCGGCAAAAAGGTAGAATCGTCACCGGACAGTGTTATGCATATCTACGGGACCAATTAAAGAGTGCTTATTCCGACAAAACGTCTATACCTGAGCAACAAATACGTGTTCTTTCACCACAGCAGTGCTCTTGCACACATGCTTGTAGTTTTCGCTACGAAAGTCAATGACCTACGCTCTGTAGTGCTTCCACATGCACCGGATTTTGCTCCCAGCGATTATTTCCTTTTCCCAAGCCTGAAGAAATGGCTCGGTAGTCGGAAATTCACTTCAAAATATGGGGTTAAAGCAGAGACCACCACTTCATTTACAAAGTTAGATAAGGCATATTATGCTAAAGATAATAAAAAGTCGGAAACTCGTTGGTTTAATTTTTTTAAGTTGTAAGGAACTACGTTAAAAAAATTAAATATTGTCAAATTTTTTTCATTTTCTTTGTCGGGCTAATAACCTTTCGAAACACACTCGTATCGATATCAAATTTTATTTTCCCTCCAAAAAAAAAAAAAAAAAAAAGACGGAGTTCAAGAAAAATGCGGGTCCTAGTTGTAATTAAAATTCGACCCCCTCATGCTGAGAACATGACACTATAAAACTTGGTAAGACGGAAACATAAACAATAGGTGCTAAATACCTTTTTAGATGGGTTTTTTGCGTCTTTGCAGATACAATTGCAGGGTATTTTTAGGGGAATAATGAGAATTCCGTTTAAACCAGGGTTTCGTTACAGCTAGGTATCAGAAAATAAATTTGTTAGCTAGCAGACATTTATAAAATGTAATATTTTACCATACAGTCTCCTTATTTTCAGTTTAACATTATTATAGTTAATGATAAATTTTCGCGTTCCCTTTGCGTTACAAAAAAATCCCTGCCGGCTCGGGCCTACAGGCGGAGGTAGATTTCGAAGTTAAGTACTAAATTCACCAACAAAACTTAAATCAAGATTGGTAAATAAACCGATTTCCTTCACTAAGAATGAGCTCTAGGGAGCTAAACATTTTGTGAAAATTCTAATATACACGAATACACACTCGCATGTATATGGAATAGGTTTAAAAATGGCTAAAACAAATTCAGAGAACCTCAAAGTGTTAAAATATGTCAGTATTTCCATAGTGTTTTTTATCATGTTTTAATATCATGCGTTTCTTTAAACTTATTAAATACATTACATATTCACCTGCTGAGGTCCATTATATTTCCAATATGACGCAATATATATATATTTTTTAATTCGTCAAACTATTTATTTCATTTTGAGTTTTCATGCTGAAATCTTGCTCTAAAAACTTATGACGTAATATTCAACTTGTTTGAAAAACATCACGTGGTTGAAACTGATCTATTCGTCAAACTATTTTTTTAATTTATTTTTTCACGTGAAAATTTTACAACTGAAAAGCAATTGTTGTGGTGAGAAATTTATTGGTTTGTTGTTTTTTTTTTTAATTGTTGGCAACTGCTTTAACGAAAAATATTTATTTTTTCCTGTCATTGTTGTGTAAGAGCTGGTTTTATCAGAATCATCTTAAGACGGTATTCAAATTTTTTAACCCTTCCCATTTCCATTCCCTTGGACCGATTTTGCCCTTTTTCAATCCCCGCCGAGATATTAACCATCTCAAAATTGTTGGCGAGTTTGAAGACGATCCGTGCATAATTGCGACTTTTATCGTGCGGACAAAATTTAGTACATACATACATACATACATATATATATATATATATATATATATATAAACTTTTTAGGTGGGGGTGGTTTTAGGTTCCTGGGGTCATATAATGAAAAGTTATGAAGGAATTTTTCAAAAGTCGCACCATGGTAACGACTGCAATAGGTAGTATTTCTTACGAAATCTACCTAAAATATCTTTAGGTTACCTTTGAGAACACATACAACACTGTAGAAAAAAAAAGGACCAAAATACGGAAATACTACTGGCAATCTAGACGCCAGCACTTAGACCGGAATTTAACGGATTTTTTCTGTAATTTAAAGGGAAAAAGTTCCGTTAAAATACGGAAATAGTACTATCGTCTAGATTGCCAGTAGTATTTCCGTAATTTAATCCTTTTTTTACAGTGTAGTGACGGGAAAAAAAATGTAAGCGCTAATGTTAAGTCTATGGGAGCGTTATTTTCAAATATCTCGCGTCCTTTTTAATATTTTAAAATGATTTTTTTTTTTTGCATAGGATAGCTGACAACGATCTACAACCGGGCTGTTTTTTACTTTTTCGGTTTTGGTTAGAGATATTAAAAAAAAAATTACTTATACTTTCGGAACTGGTGGAATCGGTTCTGAAATTGAAACTATCATAATAAAAGAAAACTGAAACTAAAATCGAAGAAGTAAAACCTAGCCTGGTTGTTGATCGCCCTCGGCTATCCTATGCAAAAAAAAAAAAAAAAAAAAAAAAAAAAAAAAAAAAAAAAATCATTCAAAAATATTAAAATCAAAGCCAGAAAATTGAAAATAACGCCCCCATAGACTTAAAATTAGCATTTTCATTTCTTCCCGTGTCTGAAGTGGGCTCTTGGAAAAAATATGTTACGCAGGACAAATTTCGCATTTTCTTAGACTTTTAAAGGTATACTGTACCCATAAAAATGACAAATATTAAAAATAATAAATATTAATTTTTTTTTTAAGTTTCGAACAAATTGATCAACTCTTTTAAAGTTAACAATCTTTAAAACTTACAAATTTTAAGTTCTTGTTAAATCTTAGTAAATTTAAATTGTTCAAAATTAGGAAAAATTAAAATAATAAAGTCATCAATAATGTTCTTAGGCATGTTTTAAAGGCATGAAAAATATGCTAAAAATTAATATAATAAGAAAATGAATAATACAGATAAAAATCAACTTTCAGGAATTTCTGCCAATTAACGGAAGTGTATTTGCATTCTTTTCTACAGCCCTTACATTAGCAACAAGATTTTATACACGTCACATGTTAAGATAAAATTTATTCCAGTATAAACATGCTTAAACTACTTAAATCGCACTTCCAGAAATTATGATCCATAGGCGTGCATGCATACAATTCTCTGGATAGCCTTATATATTATTATATTTAGTTTTTTCTTTCGGAACCGGTTGGAATCCATTCTGAAGTCGAAACTATCCTAATATTAAAAAAAAACTAAAACTAAAATCGAAAAAGTAAAAACTAGCCTGGTTGTCGATCGTCCTCAGCTATCCAATGCAAAAATCTATTAAAATAAAGCGAGAAATTTGAAATTAACGCCCCCATAGACTTAAAATTAGCTTTTTTATTTCTTCCCGTGTCTGAAGTGGGCCCTTAAAGAAAGATGTGTAATACAGGACAAATTTCGCATTTTCTGCGGCTGTTAAAGTTGTACTTTTTCGTTAAAAATAACAAATATTAAAAGTGATAAATATTAACAATATTCCTTTAAAGTTGATCAAAACTTTCAAAGTAAACATTCTTTAATACTTACTAGCTTTAAGTTTTTGTTAAATCTTAGTAAATTTAAATTGTTCAAATTATTGAAAAATTAAAATGATAAAGTCATCAATGGATATTCTTGGGCTTGTTTTAACGGCATGAAAAAAATGATAAAATTTAATATAATAAGAAAACGATTAATGCAGATGAAAGTAAACTTTCAGCAATTTCTACCAATAACCGGCAGTATATTTGCATTATTTTGTACAGTCCTTGTATTCGAACAAGTTTATATACATGCAACATGTGAAGATCAAAATTATTGCAGTATAAACATGCTTAAAACAACTGAAATCGTACTTCCAGAAATTATCATTCATAGGCGCGCGCATGCATCCAATTCTTTGAATAGCCTTGTATATTATTATATTTATATTTTACAAACAGTTTCTAATTATAGTTGAACTTGAAAATGTAGAATTTAATTAAAAAAAATTAGCAATTCACTCTCATTCTCAGCAATTCTTCCTAGTTCTTTTGCGTAGCCCTATACACGGTCTATAGAAATCATATATATAATCAAGTATTAAAACGGATGTCATAGGTGAAAACTCATTTTTAGCAATCAACTCTAATAGAGAATACTTCGTATACAGTATTGTGTCCAGCAACTTTTATATGCCCCTGTAAATGAAATAAAATGTGATTCACATCATATTCTAATGTAAGCATCTTGTAGTAAACCTCAGTAATGTATATGAATTCCATCTTGTTTGAAATCGTGAAACATAACTAAAACACACTTTGCAAGCAGTATTTTCTGTAATAAAACTGAACTCATTTCTGTGACCCTGTGAATGAATGATAAATGCTTTTCAACCCCTTCAGAAAGCATGTTTTACTGCGCATCATAAATTCATATCAATTTTATTATGTTGTAACAGAGAAACGTTATTAAAATACGCCGCAAACGTTTTTTCTTAATAGGCCATAATATAAAGAAATATACTTTTAATTCCCCTGTACGCGTACCGAAATCACCCACTCGTGGACAGCCAACCTTTCCGCATAGGAGCTGTGCACTTAAATAAGGTGCATAATTAGGTAGATTTCGTAAGAAATACTACCTATTGCAGTCGTTACCATGGTGCGACTTTTGAAAAATTCCTCCATAACTTTTCATTATAGGACCCCAGGAACCCAAAACCACCCCCACCTAAAAAGTTTATATATATATATATATATATGTATGTATGTATGTACTAAATTTTGTCCGCACGATAAAAGACGCAATTATGCACGAATCATCTTCAAACTCGCCAACAACTTTGAGATGGCTAATATCTCGGCGGGGATTGAAAATGGGCGAAATCGGCCCAAGAGGGTGGAAATGTGGAGGGTTCAATATTTTGATTACTGTCTTAACATGATTCTGATAAAACCAGCTCTTACACAACAATGGCAGGAAAAAAATAAAAGTTTTTCGTTATAGCAGTTGCCAACAATTAAAAAAAACCAAATAATAAAATTCTCACCACAACAATTACTTTTCTTTTGCAAAATTTTCACGTGTAAAATTAAATAGTTTGACAAATTGAAAACAAATTGAATATTACGTCATAAGTTTTCTTGAGCAAGATTTCAGCATGAAAACTCAAAATAAATAGTTTGACGAATTAAAAAAATTGGTATATTGCGTCATATTGGAAATATAATGGACCTCAGCAGGTGAATATGTAACGCCATGTAAGTTTGAAGAAACGTATTAAAACATGATAATAACCCGACTATGGAAATATTAACATATTTTAACACTTTAAGGTTCTCTGAATTTTTTGTAGCCATTTTTTAAACCTATTCCATATATATGTGTGTGTGTATTCGTGTGTATTACAATTTTCACAAAAAATTTAGCTCCCTACAGCTCGCTCTTTGTGAAGAAACTGGGTTTTATCTCTAATCTTGATTTAAGTTTTGTTGGAGAATTTAGTACTTAACATCGAAATCTACCTCCGCCTGTAGGCCCGAGCCGGCAGGGATTTTTTTTATGTTAAAATTGTTTTACATCATTAAAGTACACCGCAAATGATTTTTCCCATATAGGCCATAATATAAAAGAATACGCGCGATCTGATAGTAATTAAAATTTGACCCCCTCATGCTAAAAACGTGACGCTATAAAACCTGGTAGGACGGAAAAAAAACAATGAGTGCGAAATACCGTTTTAGGTGGGTTGTATCCGTCTTAGCAGATACAATTGTAAAATATTTTTAGGGGAACCATGAAAATATTCAATTTAAACCAGGATTGCGTTACAGTTACGTATTGCAAAATAAATTTGTCAGCTGACAGACTTTTATAAAATGCTATATTTTACCTTACAGTCTCATTATTTTTAGTTTTACATTATTACTAGGGGGCTCTGCCCCCTGCAAGTTACGCTCGCCAACCCCCGTTCAGACACCGCAGAATCTAAAAACACGCTAATCTGATGGGTTTAAAAAATATAAGAGAAGATTGAATTATACTGAAAAAAGGTGTACAGATCTCACTGTAAATGGGTTTCCATTCAATTCCATTTGATTGCAAAAATGTAAGGCCGAATCAGTTGCTGTTAAGACATCCAGTGGTTATTTTCGTTTTTGATTAAAGAGGATCAGTTAAACATTTGAAAAATAGCTGAAATAAAATGAATTAAGTATACAGAGTCTTTGTCTCCCGGTATTTTAAAACAATCTCTATAACAATAGCCTAAGTCATGTGACTATCATCAACAGTTTCGGGCGGGCCATTTCGCTTTTTATACTCTAGGTGCCATTTTGGTACTTTAATGTTAGCCATGCACAGGTGATAAGTCGCCAAATATTATTTTATCGCCATCGTTTCATCTATATTATAATAGTTCAAGTCAACAACTGTCATAAACAAATACGGTCTGATCCCTTCGCCTTTCATATGAAACTTTGGCACAGATGTCATATAGGATATTGGCGCGATTTTTTTCCGACGCCAATTTGGGAAACGCATCAACAGCATAAACAACAACATCCGGCTTGCCATATCAAGCAAAATAACAATACTTTGGCGCCAGTACCCGTTGCGTATATGCCATTGGCGTCAGAAAAAAAACGCGCCAATATGGGTCCGTATATAACATCTGTACAAAAGATTTCCATTTTGGTTAAAAAATCAATTTTTTTTTTCAAATAAAACTATATAAAAGTTGTCATGGTCACAAAGAATTCTTGGTACTGTTACGCTAGCCGGGTGCAAATCTCGCCAATAGCTTTTTTTCAAATTGCCAGATAGCATTTTTTTTTCGAGCGGTAAATTAAAACATTGACTTGAAGTTGAAATTAAATGTCATGGTTTGTTGCATTATTGGAAAGAGTTCCATATTGTGTGCTGGTTGGCCCGATTGGCGAATGAATCCAAAATGGCGTCAAAAAGCCATTTTTAGCGTCTTATAAATTTTTTCAGGATGTCGGAAAAACATGGTCTTTAAATATTTGTAAATATATATATATTTAATAAATCTTATGTATGTCACATGTTAAAAAAAGTACGATGTTTACACAGATAGTTTTATATATATCACGTATAGAGATATACCTTATACAAATATAGTATATATACACCTATAAATAAATATTATGTACTTATATTTTATGTATTTATTATATTTATTATACATGTCAAATTAAAACAAAGTTATATATTTTTCCGAAAAATATAGGCTAAATGCAAAAAAAAAAAAAAAAAAAAAAAAAAAAAACATATGAATAAAGTTCATTCCAGAAAAAAACAACCTCAAAGGCTGAAGATCGCAACGACATCGATTCATTTAACCACCAAAAAAATCTCGCCAAAAAAACTAGCACACAATATGGAACTCTTCCCGCATTATTTAACATTTGGCCAGATGTCACATACGCACCGCAGATTTGGCGTGTTTTTTTTTCTTTTTTACAAAAATTTGGCGAAAACCTTGTTTTCGAATAGCAGTTACATATGCATTTTGTGTATTACTTAGTTATCCCGTCGACCAAAAATCTATCGCCAAACTATAATATTAAATGTCAATAATGGTTGATCGTAAATGTCACATTCACTTGACTTTATGTAAGTTACACATGTTTACGTCATGAAGTTATTTTTATTTCGACGTTTTATTTGTATATTTATTAATGTTATACTAATTTATTTGTTCTTTCGTTATTTAAAATAAAAATTATGTCAATTTGTATAATTTGGCGATTTACATAATTTGGCGAATTTGGTCGACGGAATAACTAAGTAGTACCGTATCATAATATTAAAATATTTATTTGCTTAAAAGACGTTATAAAAACACATTAAAAGTAAATTAAAAATCCATATTATAAATATATTTTATCTATATTTACAAAATATAGATTTTTAATTTAATTTTAATGTGTTTTTATAACGTATTTTAAGCAAATAAATATTTTAATATTATGATATGATTCGTAATGGACGTAATTTTGATTTACTACTCGCACTTATTTACGTAAGTAGCAGTGGCGTGGCGTGAAAATTTTCGGTGGTCATCGCAATTATTTAAGTTTGTGGTGAAAAATTATTAACTCTAAAATTCATTGGTTGAATGTTCAAAAAAGAAACTTTAAATCTTACCTTCACTTATACATGAACTCCAAATGTTCTGCTAAAACTGGATCGTAGAGTTTTAAAAGCTTATTAAGAGTTTTAAAATATTGCTTGGTCATCGCCGCATCCAGCGATGACCGGACGCCACGCCACTGGTAAGTAGTACCGTATTTTTAAATTATTTTCTATTATTTTCAAAAGGAAATAACAAAAAAAAAAATAATTAATAACTATAGAACAAAATAATTTATATAATTTTAAAAAAGAAATAAAAGTAAATAAACATTTATTATTAAATAAACAACAATAGCCGAGTTACCATGTCAATCAAAATAATGCCATTTTGGCGCCAATCAGAATCTTTCGATTTGGCGAAAGATTGTTCAAGTAAATTGAATTATAAATAAAAGTAGCACGATACATTTTTTGGCATATATTTAAGGGAGGCCAAACTGGTCGCCAAATTAATTTAAAATAACCTTTTCTGAAATAAGCAAAAAAAAATATCTGTTCTGATTAAAATTTCAGTTGCCATCATTAGAAAAATGTACTTAAAACAAGTGGGTAAGTGTGATCACAGATCTCACAGAGGGTTTCGTTTAATATTCCTTTAAAACACTTTATCCTTTTGTGAAATCTGTTAGTTCCACATTTCGCAACCAGGGGCGCACTCTATTCTACACAAACCTCTATCCAAAGGAAACTCCGTTTTACAACCTATGCGTAGGTATATTAGTCGAGGGGATCGGGTCTATAGCACCCGAGATAGGTAGGCGCCCCAGGAAATTGCACGGAACATTCTTTTATAAGCTTTTTATTATGTGCTATGAACTATGTCAAAGTTTCCAGCAGATCGACTTGTTAGATTTCATAATTTTAACAAAATTGCGTTATGTTAGTTGCAAATTCCACCACCAGGGAGCGCACACTATTCATAACAAAAGTGTATCAGATCGAAACTCTGTTAAACAACCTATCAGTAGATGTGTTACTGGAGTTGGTGGCGGCCTTAAGCGAGAAATTAAGAAATTTGCTGAAAGTACTATTCGGAAATAGTGGTAACTAAAATTTTGACATTTTTATATTTCATAAGCAGCACGTGTCTGAGTATATCATAGTGCTCAAAAAACGACACCTAAAAAGGTCGTAAACGCTATTTTTTTAAAAAGAAATCCAGCGCCCCTCCCCCGCCCTCCCTTCACAGGAAATTGCATGCACCATTATTTTATAAGCTTTTTATTATGTGTCATGAAGTATCTTAAAGTTGCAAACGGATCGCCTTGTTATATTTCCTAATTTTAACAAAATCGCGTTACGTCAGTTCCGCATTCCACCACCAGGGAGCGCACTCTATTCTTAACAAAAGCATATCTGAACGAAACTCCTTTGCCAATCTCTCCGTAGATACATGGTCGGGAGGGTGGCGGTGCAGTTTTAACCAACAATTTAAAACATTTTCTGCGATAACAAACGCTAAGATTTAATAAATAAATCTAGTCCCACCCCCTCCACTCCTCGAAATATCACACTCCATTCTTTTTTACACTTTTTCTTATGTGTTATAAAGTATCTTAAAGTTTCGAAGACATCGAGTGGCGGTCTTAAACAATAATTTAAGATATTTCCTGAAATTGCTATTCGGAAATAGTGGGATGAACACTTATAAACCTATAAACTTTTTCATATTGAATAATTAATACTTATCTCATAGCGCGCCGTCGAAACACACCACGCAAATTGTTAATTTCCCAATTTAAATGAAATCTCCGTTAAAAAAGCACGTGCCTCCATCTTAATCTGGCATTTGATGGAAATAAGAGGAATTAATAAAATAATAATTAATATCTCAGCTCGTAATGAAGCAATCTCTTTGAACCGGGTATGTATGGAATCTGCGAGAAATTTCCAGCCCGGATGTCAAAAAATTTAATCGAAAAATTTAATATTTAAAAAGTTTAAATTTCGTATTAGACTTTCCTCCCCTTAAATTTCTCCCGCGCCGATATGTCGAGAAATGATGACAGTTGCCTTCCGGTGAATGGAAATCTGTTTTCATTGTTTTTAAAAACACAGAAATTAAATTTTTATCGATCGATTTTTAGTGGATTTTTTGCGTTCTATCCTATGCAGAAATTTGAAATTTATACCAAAATAAAGTAGAATTTTTTCCGCGTATCTCTACACCTGTTACGAATTTGTACGACCGATATTTCGGCAGATCCAATTTTGCTTTTTGAAGGTCCACTTCATTTATTGCTTAAAGTACTCCGTGGTAACCCTGCACCGGCTGATTTGACGGAGCATCCGCCGAGTTTACTGGCAACCATTAGAAGAAACTGGGGTGGATTTCGATAACGTGCATTTTCACCTGCATTCAAAAGGTTGATTGGTTAATTTTAGAATTTAATTAGCCCGTAATTAGGTTAATTACCAACTTTTTCAAAATTTTATGATTTGTTGTTTGATGTGAGGTGTTCAGCTATAAGTACCCAAAATTTCAAGTCTCTAACATGTATAGTTTCTGAGAACGGGCTCTGTGACGGACAGACAGACAGACAGACAGAGGAGCGAGACGAATAGGGTTTCGTCAGATGAACGAAACCCTAATTAGAAAAAAATTAATATTTCGAAAACTAATTCGAAATTAAAAGTTCTAATACCAGCTTTGAGAACTGCAGATCAATACGGATTTTTGGTGTTAATTTCATCGCAATGTATTCCATATTTTAGGAAAAATAGCCGTGAAACTGAATCAGTCGTTTAATCAGTCGTTTCAAAGAATCGTTTCATAAATTCGTTTCATTAGGATTTTATATATATAGGGTAGATATTTAAAGATAAATTTTCGCGTTTCCTAACCGTTACAAATAATATCTTTATGTTTCATTTGAGAACCCACACTAGTAACGGGAAAAAAAATGAAAGCGCTAATGTTAAGTCTATGGGAGCATTATATTTTCAATTATCTCGCTTCCTTTTAAACATTTTAAAATGAATTTTTGTTGCATAGGATAGCTGAGGACGCTCTATAACCGGGCTAGTTATTACTTTTTCGATTTTTGTTTCAGATATTTTTCTTTAAAATTACTTTTACTTTCATAACCGGTTGGAATCCGCTCTAAAATTTAAACTATCCTATTATATATAAAAAAAACTATAGCCAAAATCGAAAAGTAAAAGCAAGCCTCACTGTCGATAGTCACCAGATACCCTATGCAAAAAAAAGAAAAAAAAAAGAAAAAGAAAAAATCATTCAAAAATATTAAAATCAAAGCGAGAAATATGAAAATGACCCCCCCCCCCCCATAGACTTAAAATTAGCGTTTTCATTCCTTCCCGTGTCTGAAATAGGCGTGCATGCATCCAATTCTTTGAATAGCCTTGTATATTATTATATTTTTATTTTCCAAACATATCTTTCTAAATGTAGTTGAATTTGAAAATAAAATTAATCAATTTCTCAACAATTCTTCCTAGTTCTTTTGCGTAGCCCTATACGTAGTCTATCGAATTTATATATATAATCTAGTATGCAGAAATTTAGTTAAAAACGTATATCATAGCTGAAATCTCACTTTCAGCAATCATCCCTAATAGACAATACTTCATATGCAATATTGTATCCAATATCTTTTATGTGCCCCTGTAAATTAAATAAAATGTGATGCACATCATATTATAATGTAAGCATCATATTGTAAACCTCAGTAACGTATATGAATTCCATCTTGTTTGAAATCGTGAAACATAACTAAAACACACTTTGCAAGCAGTTTTTTCTGTAATAAAACTGAACCCTTTTCTGTGACCCTGTAAATGAATGATAAATGCTTTGCTATCCCTTCAGAAAGCATGTTTTACTGCGCCTCATAAATTCATATCAATTTCATTATGTTGTAACAGAAAACGTTATTAAAATACCCCGCAAACGTTTTTTCTTCGTAGTCCATAATGTAACGAAATATACTTTTTAATTCCCCTGTACAAGTACCTATGCTCTTCAATGATGCGAATAAATTGTATGTTTAAAATTGTTTTATGTCATTAAAATACACGCAAATGTATTTTCCCACATAGACCATAATATAAAATACTTTTGAATGTCCATGTAAGTGAAGTATAAAATATTAAAATGTAATACGTATTAGAAAAAAAATTGCTAGCTAGTATATTTTTATAAAATGCTATATTTTATCTTACAGTTTCATAACTTTTAGTTTACATTATTAAAGTTAATGATAAATTTTCGCGTTTCCTAACAGTTGCAAAAAATATATCTTTGCGTTCATTTGAGAACCCACGCCGGTTACGGGAAAAAAAATGTAAACGCTAACGTTAAATATATGGGAGCGTTATTTTCAAATCTCACTTCCTTTTTAACATTTTAAAATGATTTTTTTTTTTGTATAGGATAGCTGAAGACGATCTACAACCGGGCTAGTTTTTACTCTTTCGATTTTGGTTTCAGATATTTAAAAAAAATTACTTTTAATTTCGGAACAGGGGTGAGTCGTTTCTGAAATTGAAACTTTCCTAATATATATATATATATACTAAACTAAACTCTGCGGCTATACAATCCATGAGGATCAGGGCCGACAGTGCCCATCTCTGTTTTTTTTACCCTAGGCCCGAGGTGCTATACAGCATGCGTCCCGGCTAGGTGGTCAGCCTAACGCGAGACCCTCGGTGTTTAGTTCCCAAGCAAGCTTGGTACTCATTTTATCGACCCCAAAGGTATGAAAGGCTGAGTGAACCTTGCCCAGTCGGGAGTCGAACTCTCGACCTGCGGTGCGGCAGTCAGATGCCCTGACCACTACACCACTGGGCTTTATATATATATATATATATATATATATATATATATATATATAATTGTGTGTGTGTATATATATATATGTAACTATAATAAAAATATAAAAATCTAAAAAGTAAAATCTAGCCTGGTTGAAGATCGTGCTCAGCTATCCTATGTAAAAAACATCATTCATTAATATTAAAACAAAGCGAGAAATTTTAAATTAACGCCCCCATAGACTTCGTTTTACTTTCTCTCCGGGTCTGAAGTGGGCTCTTTAAAAAATATATCTGTTACACAGGACAAATTTCGTTCTCCGACTGTTAAAGGTATACTGTCCCCTTAAAAATAATAAATATTAAAGTAATGAACTATAAAAATATTTCTTTAAAATTTTGAACAAGTTGATTTACAATTTTAAAGTTAACAATCTTTAAAACTTATTAACTTTAAATTCTGCTGATTTTTAATTAAAAAAACTGTTTTTCGAACGTAAAATGTTAAATTGTCGAATATTTTATACATATACAAGAATAGAAGGCTTGAAAACCAGCCTCCTGTCCAGGCCACAAATATGTTCTAACAAATTATGACTTCGTAATTATTTGTTAACTATTTTAACTTAAAAAATAATTTAAAAAATACTCGTCTATTTTTTTACCATTTTACTTAATAAACTAGGACTGAAATTTGATTCCTTAATAACTTCTATATGTTGTAACTCCCTCTGTGCGGATCTGAAATTGTTTATATAAACGAAATGTATAATTTCCTTCGTTATTCATAGAAATACAGAATTTAAAATATTTCATTCTTTCAAGAGTCTTTTGTTGAAATTAAACAATAATCTTAGAAAAAAATAAATCCTAGGTTTGAAATAGGAGTGATCTATTTTAACACGATACAATAATCCAATCACAATTAAATCGTTTCCATTTGCTAAAGTGTTTGGATACTAGCCAATCATATTTTTAATAGGCGTGGTTTTCATCGTCTTGGTAGAGGCGGAGAGCATAACATTACGAGGCCATTTTTGACACATTTTTCATCAAAATCTTTGCATATTTTGCTCAGCCTAATTGTAGTAGATCTATTGAAAGCATATTATTGGAAAGCTTAAACTCTATATTTTCGTTGTTATTAAAAAAAATTTCCTGAATTTTGCTGATATGGATTTTATAAGGCTAAAAAGGACACAATACCTCGAATTTCACTGGATCCTTAATTGACAGGATCCTGAGAATTAAACTACAACGAAAATCGGAAAAGTAGAAAATAGCCCGTAAACAGATAGTCCTCAGCTATCCTGTGCAAAAAAAATCATTTAAAAATATTAAAAATCAAGCAAGATATTTGAAAACATTGTTGCCATAGACTTATCATTAGCGTTCGAACTTCAAGCCGTGACTACTGTGGCCTCTTAAGAGGCCACACTAGTCACGGCTTGAAGTTCGAACGCTAATGCTAAGTCTATGGGAGCAATGTTTTCAAATATCTTGCTTGATTTTTAATATTTTTAAATGATTTTTTTTGCACAGGATAGCTGAGGACTATCTGTTTACGGGCTATTTTCTACTTTTCCAATTTTTGTTGTAGTTTAATTCTCAGGATCCTGTCAATTTAGGATCCAGTGAAATTCGAGGTGTTGTGTCCTTTTTAGTCTTATAACATTCATATCAGCAAAATTCAGGAAAATTTTTTTAATAACAACGAAAATATAGAGTTTAAGCTTTCCAATAACATGCTTTCAATAGTTCTACTACAATTAGGCTGAGCAAAATTTGCAAAGATTTTGATGAATAATGTGTCAAAAACGGCCTCGTAATGTTATGCTCTCCGCCTCTACCAAGACGATGAAAACCACGCCTATTAAAAATATGATTGGCTAGTCTCCAAACACTTTAGCAAATGGAAACGATTTAATTGTGATTGGATTATTGTATCGTGTTAAAATAGATCACTCCTATTTCAAACCTTGCATTTATTTTTTTCTACGATTATTGCCTAATTTCAACAAAATACTCTTGAAAGAATGAAATATTTCAAATTCTATATTTCTATGAATAACGAAGGAAAATATGCATTTCGTTTGTATATACACAATTTCTGAACGGTACAGTGAGAGGTACAACTTTTACCAAGTTACCAGGGGATACATATAGTTTATTAAGTAAAACGGTAAAAAAAAATAGACGCGTTCTTTTTAAAGTATTTTTTAAGTTAAAATAGTTAACAAATAATAAAATTACGAAGTCATAATTTGCTAGAACATGTTTGTGGCCTGGCCAGGAGACACGGTTTCAACTCTCCCATTCTTGTATATGTATAAAATATTCGTCAATTTAACATTTTAAGTTCGAAAAAGTTTTTTTTTTTATTAAAAATCAGTAGGATTTAAAGTTAGAAAGTTTTAAAGATTGTTAACTTTAAAATTATAGATCAACTTGTTCAAAACTTTGAAGAAATATTTTTAATATTCATTACTTTAATATTTATTATTTTTAAGGGAACAGTACACCTTTAACAATCGCAGAACGAAATTTGTCCTGTGTAACACATCTTTTTTTAAGAGCCCACTTCAGAAACGGGAAGAAAGTAAAACGTTAATGTTAAGTCTATGGGGGCGTTATTTTAAAATTTCTCGCTTTGATTTTAAAATTATTGAATGAAGTTTTTTGCATAGGATAGCTGATGACGCTCTACAACCAGGCAAGCTTTTACAGGGTTCGTACACATTTCTTTAAATAAAAATCAAGTATTTTTAAGGACTTTCAAGGACCAAAACCAAAAAAAATTAAGGACCTTCAAATTAAATAAACTAATAAATTATAACATGCATTTTTTAATAAAGGGTTTCTTTCATTTTTGTAAAAGTTTTAAATATTCAAATGGATGGGAAGGGGGGGGGGGAATTTCACCATGTGGCAGTAGAAATTTGGAAAATTTTAAAATAACATACAGCAGAAGAAAAAACTAGTCAGATGTGCCAATCCCAAAACTTTCTTCTATCTAATACATGTTAATACTACAAATTCATTATCAGAGTGCCAAAATTAAATGGTCTATGCCCCTCATAAGCATTCTAAAGATATGAAATTACGTGCATTAGTTCTTGAGATACAACTATTGTTAAAACCGTGCAAATCCTGCAAAATATAGCATAGCAGCGACACCTGTAAGGTGATTTATACCAAAACCTAATCAGCAACAACTTATGTAAACATCTAACTGAATCTGAAGTTTGATGAAAATCCGTGCATTAGTTCTTGCGATATAGGTATTACAGAAATCGTGAAAAATGCAGCATAGCGGCGCCATCTGTAAGGGGATTAACACCAAACCATAATCAGCACCTATAATTAGCAAGGTATACCTGAATCTGAAGTTTGATGAAAATTCGTGCTTTAGTTCTTGAGATATAGCTATGGCGTAAATCATGAAAAATGCAGCATAGCAGCACCACCTGTTGGGCGATTTACATCAAAAACTAATCAACACTAATTTATATCGAGGGTTAACTGAATATAAATTTTTATTAAGTTTTGTGCATTAGTTCTTGAGATACACCACCCACAAAATTTGTGTCACATACAGACAAACAGGGTCACAGACTCATTTTGTAAAAACATGTTTTTCAGGATATCTAACCCCTAAAACGTGTAAATCGGTCGAAAATTTTCCCGAATCAAATACTTTCTTATTGTAAAGATAAACAAAGAGGAGAAACATAATTTTCTTTAATTATTGGGGGGGGGGGGGTTGTTTAACAGACTTATAATTAATTTAAAGACTTGGAGGGGGGGGGGATAAAACTGTATGATCGATTATTTATTGTTACAATAAATTAACTAATGGAGCAGAAAAAGTTTTAAAAAAAGCAATGATTTTTAAGATTTTAAACTTTATAAGTTGAGGGGGGAAAGTAACAAGCACATTTTTTTTTTAATTTTTTAGGGAGGGAGTTTATTAGATGACTTATTTATTTACCTTACGAAAAATTTACAAGAAAAGTTTTTTTTTTCGCTATGACAAAATTCGCGTGTTTCTCGCGATCTTTTGACGAAATTTGCGTATTTTTGGAGATCTTTTGACGAAACTTGCGTATTTCTGGCAATCTTTTCACGAAATATGCGTATTTTTCGCGATCTTTTGACAAAATTCGCGTATTTTTCGCGATCTTTTAACGAAATTCGCGTTTTTTCACAATCTTTTGACCCCGTTTTGTTCGTTTATTGACGAAGTCAGCTATCCTTTGACAAAATGCACATTTTTTTCGCGATCCTTTGACGAAATTGACGTGTTATTCGCGCTATTTTGACGAAATTCTTGTGTTTTTCGCGATATTTTAACGAAATTCGTGTGTTTTTTGCGACCTTTTGATGAAATTTACGGGGTTTTTTTCGTCATTTTTTAACAAAATTATCGTTTTTACGATCTTTTGACCGAGTTTTGTTCGTTTTTGACGAAATTAGCGATCCTTTGACAAAATTCACGTTTTTCCGTGATCATTTGACAAACACAGGGATGAAAGTACACTAAAGCCGTTTTGTAGCAGCAAAAATCGAATTTTGGAGCAGTAAAATCTATTTTTTTAGCAGCAAAAATCTGATTTTGTAGCAGTAAAATCCTTTTTTTGTAGCTGCAAAAATTAATTTTGTAGCAATAAAAACTGTTTTTGGCGCAAATTGAAATTCTAATGCTAATAAAAAGAAAATTGCGTATTTTCGCGATCTTTTGATGAAATTTGCATATTTCTTGCGATCTTTTATCGAAATTAGCGTAATTCTCGCGATCTTTTGGCGAAATTAGCGTATTTTTCGCGATCGTTTGACAAAATTCGCGTATATTTCGCGATGTTTTGACAAAATTCGCGTATTTTTTGCGATCCTTTGTTGAAATCAGCGTGCTGTTCGCTATTTTTTGACGAAATTAGCGTGGTTGTTTTTAATCTTTTGATAAAATTTACGATTTTATGTGACCTTTTGATGAAATTTGTGAAGTTTTTCGAATTTTTTAACGAAATTTGCGTTTTTTCACAATCTTTTGACCCCGTTTAATTCGTTTTTAGAAGTAATTGGTAATCCTTTGACAAAATTAACGGGGTTTTTTTCGCTATAACAAAATTCGCATGTTTTTCGCGATCGTTTGACGAAATTCGCGTGTTTCTCGCGATCTTTTGACGAATTTGCGTATTTTTCGCGATCTTTTGGCGAAATTCGCGTATTTTTGCGATCTTATAGCGAAATTCGTGTATTTTTCGCGATCTTTTGACGAAATTAGCGTGGTTTTTTTAAAATCTTTTGACAAAATTTGCGGTTTTTTGTGACCTTTTGATGAAATTTGTGGGTTTTTTCAAGATCTTTTAACGAAATTTGCTTTTTTTCACAATCTTTTGACCCCGTTTTGTTCATTTTTAGAAGTAATTGGTAATCCTTTGACAAAATTAACGTATTTTTTTTTTTTGCTATGACAAAATTCGCATGGTTTTCGCAATCGTTTGACAAAATTCACGTGTTTCTCGCGATCTTTTGACGAAATTTGCGTATTTTGGCAATTTTTTGACGAAATTTGCGTATTTTTCGCGATCTTTTGACAAAATTCACGTATTTTTCGCGATCTTTTAACGAAATTCGCGTTTTTTCACAATCTTTTGACGCCGTTTTGTTCGTTGTTTTACGAAGTCAGCTATCCTTTGACAAAATGCACGTTTTTTTCGCGATCATTTGACGAAATTCGCATGTTATTCGTGATATTTTGACGAAATTCTTGTGTTTTTCGCGATTTTTTGACGAAATTTGCGTGTTTTTCGCGATCATTTGACGAAATTTATGGGTTTTTGCGACCTTTTGATGAAATTTGCGCGTTTTTTTCGCCATCTTTTAACAAAATTATCGTTTTTACGATCTTTTGACCGCGTTTTGTTCGTTTTTGACGAAATTAGCGATCCTTTGACAAAATTCACGTTTTTTTTTGCGATCATTTGACAAACATCGCGTGTTTTTCGAGATCTTTTGACCGCGGTTTTTTGCTTTTTTTTTTGACGCAATTGACGACATAGAAAAAATTGATTTTTTTTTTTTGTTGTTTCTCGGATCGACGAAATCCTGCTAAATTTCATCTTGGCACTAAGTACGTTTTGGTGTAGGTTTGGCGCAAAATGGAAAAAAAAATAGCTCTTTTGTAGCAGCTTTGCGCAAATTTTGGCTTCGTCTGGCGCAGGTCTTACATCCCTGAGAGTAGAAAAAGGTTAAAAAAATGAAGTTTTTAAATTTGATATTACAAAGAGGAAAGTAAAATTTCAGAAGGGGAGGCAAGGCGGGATTAAGATTTTTTTTTAAAAATCAGAAATTAAAAGAAATGCAGAAGAGTTTCACCTTTGATTAAGAATTAATATGAGAGTAAAATTAAGCACTTTTAAGGACTTTTTTCCGATTTTGCATGAAAATAAGTACTTTTAAGCACCAAAAATTTCCTTTGAAAAATGTAAGCACTTTTAAGGACTTTCAAGGACCGTACGAACCCTGTTTTACTTTTTAGATTTTGGTTATAGTATTTTTAATATATATATACAGTCGACGCTCGTTTTTACGAACTCGTAGGGAACACTCAAATTGTTCGTGAAGTCGAAAGTTCGTAAAATAGAAAAACCCCAAAAATGATATGAATACCTACATTATTTATGTCTATTTTTTTCAAGCTACCCCCTCTTTATAGATAAAGGACTATGCCAAGACTTATACTGAAATAAATTTATAATATTTTAATACAAGAAATAAATGCAAATTTATGCACAAAAAATATTTTTAGTACACATAAAAATATGTTATCATGCTTGAAACATTACATATGAAAACAGACTGTATTTGTAGATGAAAATACATAGATGAAAATATTTATAAAAAATTAGGAACGAAAATAATCACTTATCTTTTTTTGTTTTAAAATCACATTTTGGAAAATACATGTTTCCATTTTATCTATGCTTGAAATCATTTCACAGTTATTGTTCTCTTCAAAAAAATGCCTTAGTCCTGATAACCATTCAGCTGCTTGTTTGACAGTCGGTCGTTGGGTAGTTTCATTTTCTTCTTGCTCAAAATCTGAAAGTTCTTCTTCCTTTTCATTCATTACGTCAGCAATAATTTGTTCATCTGATATTTCTTCCGTACAAATCACATCTGAATCCACTTTTAAAAAGTCCTGGAATGAAATTTCAGGCAACAGTGGGTTTCTTTTGCGGAGTTCATTCATGAGTAACTCATCTTCACTCATGTCGTCAGGTACATTTTTTTGATTTTCTTCAAGTACAGTAGTAAAGCCTGCGTGTTGAAATGCTTTAAATATTGTGGTCCCTTGAACATCATTCCAAGCACGTACTGACAAATGCATCGCGCCTAGAACATCAATTTCGTAAGGCTTCTCCAACTCCAAACCCATGACTACTCTTTGCAAAAGCACCCCTTCGATATATGCGCTTGAAACTGTGAATCACACCTTGATCCATAGGCTGCAAAATAGATGTTACATTCGGTGGAAGAAACTCCACACGGATGGCTTTAAGATCTGAGACTTCAACGTGAGCTGAACAGTTATCGACAATTAACAGAACTTTACGTTTTTCTGATAGAAAGCGACGGTTCAAGTCTCTTAACTATTTTTCATAAATGTGCCCAGTCATCCACGCATTTTTATTTGCATGGTATGCAGCTGGTAGTTTGTTAACATTTTTGAAACATCTAGGCTTCAAATTTTTTCCGATGAAAAGCAGGGGCAGTTTTTGTGTTCCATTCATGTTGGCTGCGAGTAAGATTGAGATTCTCTGCTTACCCTTTTTGCCTCCGCTACACTTTTCACCTTTGAAGGTAAGTGTTTTTTCAGGCAACATCTTAAAAAACAAACCGGTTTCGTAGGTGTTAAATACATCCGCTGGAGCATACTCAGTTAGTAATGCTTTTAAATCGCGTTCTTTCCATTCATTTGCCAATGTCGTATTCGCTGTTCCACTTTCACCACACAACTTTCTGAAGCTCAAACCGTGCCTGGACTTAAACTTTTGTAACCAACCGTCTGAGGCCTTGAAGTCTTTGTTTTTCAGTTTTAAAGCAAAAAAGGTCGATTGTTCTTTAAGGAGATTACTATCTATAGGAATGTTCATTCCTCTCATTTTCCTCATCCAAGAAATCCAAACTTTCTACAATTGGGGGGTATTTTGCTTCTCTGAAATATTTACGAGAGGGGTTTTTATCGGTGTTTCTATTTCCAGCGATTTTTTCTCGATATTTTAGAATTGTCGAGAGGCTATTCTTTGGAATTCCATACTTTTTCGAAATTTCTGTCTTGGTTAAGATTCTCTCGTCTACTTCTTTTAAAATTTTCTTTTTTACCTCAACAGATAAACACGTGCGTTTCTTCAACTGCGACATACCGAAATTATCTAGCGTCTCTGGTCCAATCTCCCTCTCGACTTACGAGACTTCACCGATTGGGTAGTCCAGCTGATATGAGAAAATAGTCGATTACAGAGCAAAATCTTTTAAAATCTTCCCTTTCTCCATTCAATAATGGCACCTGCTTGTTAAATGGGGATAGGCGGGTCCAGAAAGTAGTCCGAGCTTCACTCGCAAATCAGAAGCCTTCCACCCACGTGCCTTTAAAATCAGTGATAAGCAACCACGTGACGCTACATGAACTTGTTGCTATGCTGCCTCCCCCTCAAAAGAGGGTGGGGGAAACAACACATTCTTGGAATGCACCTGTCTTTTGCACCTGTTGAGAGTTTAATTACGTTGGCACTTCGTTCCAATATTAAAAAAAAAAAAAGAAAAAGTATGAAAACTGAATTCGCAAAAAAGAGATTTTCATAATCTGTAGTTCGTAAATGGGAGCGAAAAATTACATTGCGTCTATGGGAATGTATTCGGGACCACTCTCTAGTTCGTAAAATCGCAAGTGTTCGCAAAAAGGAGGTTCGTAAAAACGAGCGTCTACTGTATTAGGTTAGTTTCAATTTCAGAACAGATTCACCTCGGTTCCGAAAGTAAAGGTAATTTTTTTTTAATATCTGAAATTAAAATCGAAAGGGTAAAAACTAGCCCGGCTGTAGATCATCCTCAGCCATCCTATGCAAAAAAAATCATTTAAAAATATTAAAAAGGAAGTTAAATATTTGAAAATAACTCTCCCATATACTTAACGTTAGAGCTTACATTTTGTTCTCGTAACAAGTGCGAATTCTCAAAGGTAACATAAAGATATTCTTTGTAACTTCAAGGAAACGCTAAAATTTATCATTAACTTTAATAATGTAAAACTAAAAATAATGAGATGTAAGGTCAAATATAGCATTTTATAAAAGTCTGCTAGCTAGAAAATTTATTTTGTAATACGTATTATTTTATAATAATTTATACTTCACTTATATGGACATTCAAAAGTTTTCTTTTATATTATGGCCTATGTGGGAAAAATCATTTGAGACGTATTTTAATGATGTAAAACAATTTTAAACATAAAATTTATGCACCTTATTGAAGTGCACAGGTACGTGTACAGGGGAATTCAAAAGTGGATTTCGTTATATTATGGACTATGAAGAAAAAAACGTTTGCGGCGTATTTTAATAACGTTTCTCTGTTGCAACATAATGAAATTAATATGAATTTATAAGGTGAAAAAAATGCTTTCTGAAGGGGTTGCAAAGCATCTATCACTCATTTACAGGGTCACAGAAAAGAGTTCATCTTTATTACAGAAAAAAGTGCTTGCAGCATGTGTTGTAGCTATGTTTCACGATTTTAAACAAGATGGAACTAATATACCTTACTGAGGTTTACTACAAGATGCTTACATTAAAATATGATGTGCATCACATTTTATTTCATTTACAGGGGCACATAAAAGATATTGGATACAATGATGTATATGAGTATTGTCTATTAGTGATGATTGCTGAAAGTGAGTTTTCAGCTATGATATACATTTTTAACTAAATTTCTGCATACTTGATTAATCTATAGACTATATATAGGGCTACACAAAAGAACTAGGAAGAATTGTTGCGAATGAGAGTGAATTGATTAATTTTATTTTCAAGTTCAACTATATTTAGAAAGATATGTTTGGAAAATTCAAATATAATAATATACAAGTCTGTTCAAAGAATTCGATGCATGCACGCCTATTTCAGACACGGGAAGAAATGAAAACGCTAATTTTAAGCCCTTGGGGGCGTCATTTTCAAATTTCTCGCTTTGATTTTAATATATTTGAATGATTTTTTTTGCATAGGATTGCTGAGGATGATCGACAACCAGACTAGTTTTTACTTTTTCGATTTTGGTTATAGTTTTTTTTTATGTTAGGATAGTTTAAATTTCAGAACGGATTCCAACCGGTTATGAAAGTAAAAGTAATTAAAAAAATATATCTGAAACCAAAATTGAAAAAATAAAAACTAGCCCGGTTATCGAGCGTTCTCAGATATCTTATGCAAAAAATTCATTTTAAAATATTAAAAAGGAAGCGAGATATTTGAAAGTAACTCTCCCATAGACTTAACATTAGCGCTTTCATTTTTTCCTAGTTACTAGTGTTTGTTCTCAAATGTAACGTAAAGGAACTGTTTGTAACGTTTAGGAAACGCGAAAATTTATCATTAACTATAAGAATGTAAATCTAAAAATAATGAGACTGTAAGGTAAAATATCGCAATTTATAAAAGTCTGTCAGCTGGCAAATTTATTTTGCAATGCGTAACTGTAACAGAATCCTGGTTTAAACGGAATAGCTTCATGATTCCCCTAAAAATATCTTACAATTGTATCTGTAAAGACGGAAACAACCCACCTAAAACGGTATTTCGTACACATTGTTTATGTTTCCGTCTTAGCAGGTTTTATAGTGTCATGTTTTTAGTTGAGGGGATGGAATTTTAATTATTACCAGGCCCCGCGTTTTTCTCTAAGCCCTCTATATTTTCTATTTATATATCCAACACAAAACGTTTGGACGGGTACTCAGATGTTTAGCACTCTCCAACATAGTTGAAAAATGTTTATGAGTGGGGCTTGACTGCTCGTCTGTCAGTACTCTAACTAGCGTACATATACTCGGATTGTGATGTAATAGAAATACGTTGTTGATGTTTATCATGTCATAAATGACATTGATAATGAAGCGTGTAATAATTTATACTTCACTTACATAGACATTGAAAAGCATTCTTTTATATTATGGCCTATGTGGGAAAAATCATTTGCGGTGTATTTTAATGATGTAAAACAATTTAAACATAAAATTTATGCACCTTATTGAAGTGTACAGATACGTGTACAGGGGAATTCAAAAGTACATTTCATTATATTATGGACTATGAAGAAAAAACGTTTGCGGCGTATTTTAATAATGTTTCTCTGTTGCAATCATAACGAAATGGATGTGAATTTATTAGGTGCACTGAAACATGCTTTTTAAGGGGGTTACAAAGCATTTATCATTCATTTACAGGATCACAGAAAAGAATTCAGTTTTATTACAGAAAAAACTGCTCGCAGCGTGTTTTAATTCTGTTTCAATATTTTAAACAAGATGAAATTCGTATACGTTACTGAGGTTTACTACAAGATGCTTACATTAGAATATGATGTGAATCACATTTTATTTCATTTACAGGGGCACATAAAAGTTGCTAGATACAATACTGTATACGGAGTATTGTCTATTAGGGACGATTGCTAAAAGTGAGTTTTCAGCTATGATATCCTTTTTTAACTAAATTTCTGCATCCTAGATTATATATATGATTTCTATAGAGCATGTATAGGGCTACGCAAAGAACTAGGAAGAATTGCTGATAATGAGAGTGAATTGCTTTTTTTTAAATTAAATTCTACATTTTCACGTTCAACTATATTTAGAAAGATGTGTTTGTAAAATATAAATATAATAATATACAAGGCTATTCAAAGAACTGGATGCATGCGCACGCGTATGAATAATAATTTCTGGAAGTACGATTTCAGTTGTTTACAGCATGTTTATACTGCAATAATTTTGATTTTACCATTACCATGTGCCGTGTATATAAACTTGTTCGGATGCAAGGGCTGTACAAAATAATGCAAATATACTGCAGTTAATTGGTAGGAATTGCTGAAAGTTTACTTTCATCTGCATTATTCATTTTCTTATTATATTAAATTTTATCATATTTTTCATGCCGTTAAAACAAGCCTAAGAACATCCATTGATGACTTTATCATTTTCATTTTTCAGTAATTTGAACAATTTAAATTTACTAAGATTTAACAAAAACTTAGTTAATATAACAAACAAAAACACAACAACATACAAACAAATATAACACATAAAGTAACAAACAACAACAACAAACATAAACAAACTAACATAAACAGAGGATAAACAAAAAGTTAGTAAGTATTAAAGAATGTTTACTTTGAAAGTTTTGATCAATTTGTTTGAAAATTTAAAGGAATATTGTTAATATTTATTACTTTTAATATTTATTATTTTTAACGAAAAAGTACACCTTTAACAGCCGCAGAAAATGCGAAATTTGTCCTGTATTACACATCTTTCTTTAAGAGCCCACTTCAGACACGGGAATAAATAAAAACGCTAATTTTAAGTCTATGGGAGCGTTAATTTCAAATTTCTCGCTTTATTTTAATAGATTTTTTTTGTTGTTTTTTCTGCATTGGATAGCTGAGGACGATCGAAAACCAGAATAGTTTTTACTTTTTCGATTTTGTTTTTAATTTTTTTTAATATTAGGATAGTATCAATTTCAGAACGGATTCCAACCGGTTCCGAAAGAAAAAGTATTTTTTTTTTTAAATATCTGAAACCAAAATCGAAAAAGTAAAAAACAGCCCGGTTGTAGATCGTCCTCAGCAATCCTATGCAAAAAAATTCATTTTAAAATATTATAAAGAAAGCGAGATATTTGAAAATAACGCTCCCACAGACTAAACATTAGCGCTTACATTTTTTCCCCGTTACTAGTGTATATTCTCAAAGGTAACGGAAAGACATTTTTTGTAACGGTAAGGAAACGCGAAAATTTATCATTAACTATAATAATGTAAATCTGAAAATAATGAGACTGTAAGGTTAAATATTACATTTTATAAATGTCTGAACAGTGAACAGCAGCGCAGTTCCAGGGGCTACCTATTTGAAGATCAAATCCACGCCCTGTCGATGAGTTGGTATATAGCACATCATAGCAAAAACAGGAAATGTTAGTCTAAGTGTAGTGAAACACTACTGTGATAGAGAGTATCGATAACTCCTAGCAATACTGCCGAGAATCAAGGACAGAATGAGAGAAAAAGAGAGAGGAAAGTCTACTAGCTAACAAATTTATTTTCTGATATGCAGCTGTAACGGAATCCTGGTTTAAACGGAATTTGTTCATTATTTCCCTAAAAATACCTGGCAAGTGTATCTGCAAAGACGCAAATAACCCATCTAAAACGGTATTTCGTATCTATTGTTTATGTTTCCGTCTTACCAGGTTTTATAGTGTCATGTTTTTAGCATGAGGGGGTCGAATTTTAATTAAAACTAGGACCATTTTTCATGAACTCCGCCTTTTTTTTTGGAGGGAAAATAAAATTTGATGTCGATACGAGTGTGTTTTGAAAGGTTATCAGCCCGACAAAGAAAATAGTAATATTTTGACAATATTTCATTTTTTTTAACGTAGTTCCTTACAACTTATAAAATTTAAACCAACGAGTTTCCGACTTTTTATTATCTTTAGTATAATAAGCCTTATCTATCTTTGGAAATGAAGTGGTGGTGTCTGCTTTAACCCCATATTTTGAAGTGAATTTCCGACTACCGAGCCATTTCTCCAGGCTTGGGAAGAGGAAATAATCGCTGGGAGCAAAATCCGGTGCATGTGGAAGTACTACAGAGCGTAGGTGATTGACTTTAGTAGAGAAAACTACAGGCATGTGTGCAAGAACAATGCTGTGGTGAACGAACACCTTCTTTTTGCTCAGGTAGGGAAATTTTGTCGGAATAAGCACTCTTCAATTGGTCCTGTAGAGAAGAATAACACTGTCCGGTGACGATTCTGCCTTTTTGTCGGTGGTCTATGATCACAACATCTTGTGAATTCCTGAAAACCGTATCCATGGCTTTTCCAGCAGGTGGAACCGTTTTCACTTTCTTTGGTGCAATTTCAGCTGCTCTTTCACATTGTTTAGATTGCTCTTTCATCACTGAAGAATAATGGCGAATTCATGTTTCATCCACCGTTATAAAACATTGACGAAAATCAGCCGATTGTTTAAGTTTTCTAACTTAACTCGAAATCACCATAGTCCACATTACTAAAGGCCATCTGCACTACCTTCATTAAAAAAAAAAAAAAAAAAAAAAAAAAAAAAAAAAAAAAAAAAAAAACAGTGAAGATGGAGAAACTCAAGAAATGCTAAAGAAAGGAGGGGTGGTGAATAAGGAGACCAAACTCACGAGGTTTAATTTGATTGTGTTAATAAATGAAATGTTTTCACGAAGGAATTTTCTGCAGAAAGTCCACCCAAATCAGCATTTCATTGCAAATTATATATCTCATAAAATCATAATAGAACCTCCACTTTTGAGCTTGCCAAATTCGATCTATAAGCAATATTCTGACGGAGGCAAATCAAGCAAATTTCTACCACTTATTTTAAAATGTTATTATTGTCTTAATTAACTGAAGTTATTAAATATGATAAAAAAAATGTAACAATTTTTAATAGAAGTATGCCTACTTCATCCTCGTGAAGTCGGAACCTACGGTTCGATCCAGCACGTTTCGGCCTGAAATTTTTTCTATAAGCGAGGCTCTATGATTGAATACGAGTCATAATTGATTGTATCAGTTTCTAAGCCTTTGTTGTCTAAAAATTTGAATGTACAGGTCTCCTCGGACGGAAATTTCTTGTTCCCGGAACCGGGCAGTACAATTAGCAGTACAAAAAAATTACGTATTATGAAGCTAAAACTTTGGCCCGACTCAATTTCTACAGAATATGTCGATATTTTTAAAACAACGTTATTCTACATTGTTCAAAAACCAGATTTACGCATAGTTTTTATTTTCAGATTATATTCGTAATTCATGGAATATAAGGGATAATAACAATATTAATATTTATTTAGACTACATTGATGACTACTTCGAAGAGGCCTTTTAATTAAAGCAAAAGTCAGTTTCTTACCCACAGAAAATTTTTCTTCGCATTCAGTGAGACAAGAAAATTGTTTATTAATAGATGTTACTTGGAAACTATAGCAGTAGTTTGCAGAAATACTGTTTATAATTAAGTGAATTAAATCAAACAATCCGCTAAAAGCAGCTTCAAATAATCAACAATTAGGCATTGTTTTCCAACAAGACCACACGTATCTTTGCCCACTGTAGACACAAAATATTATAATTGAGATGAAGTGTTTCAATCCAAGTACCATTCTCCAAAACTTACTTCGTCGAATGACCGTTTATTTAAATCACTTAAAAATATTTTGAGGATAAGGTATTTTATTTTTTGGAAGATTTGAGAAAATACATCGATTCTTTAGCCAGATGAGCTCTAATTATGTAACTGCTAGGAATTGAAATTTTCACGAAATACACTTTCTTTAATTTCCATCAACAATATGCAACAAACTTTTACATCATTCCCAAAAATCTGAATTTGGTTACGGATTCTTCTCTGGTCTTTATCTATGAATTTTAATAACACTCCACCTTTACTTTCAATTTACATTGGTATCCTGGTTAAAGATTGCCTTAGTTAACATTTTTATTTCATGATGTATTTGTAATGGCACACACTTTCGTTTACTGAAATTCATTATTCAATGACAGAGTTTTATCAAATGAGTAGAGAGGAAATTAAGGCTCACAAAGCAACAGTTAGTAAATTTGTCATTAGCTTTTCAAGAATTATACGAGAAGGATAATACCATCATCAACCAGTCTGTCACTTTGAAAGACTGCGTTATTTACATAGAAAATGTCAGTAGGACATTTTTAACAAACTGATAAAAACATTTTCTGGGCACCAATGAATGACAGCTTAACATTGTCTTGATCGGCAAGTTCAAGTAGAGGCTGCAAAGTAAAACCAGTGATAATTTACCAAGCTAATTTATAAACTAGTAAAAACAGTTTCTTAGCAACAACGAATGATAGCTTAACACTGTCATGATCGGTAAGTTCAAGTAAAGACTATAAACTAAAAGCACTGCTAATTTACCAAATTCCGATATAGGACACAGATTGGTAAAGGATATTACGGCAACTCCTCCTGATTATTAACTTGGAAGTAGAGGAAGAAGATGGAGAATCTCTGGAGATATTTGACTGTGAGCTTTCAACTGACAAGGTAAAAAAAAAATCTCTATCAGCAATGCGGGGAAAATAAAATTGTAACTTAATCTAAAGATAAAGATGCAGAAAAATAAATTTATTTTCTCTGATTTCTGATAAAGAAAAAGAATGCTTTGGTAAAATTGGAAGAAATTCGAAATATTGCTTTGAAATGGAATTCTATGAAATTCATTATCAGAATTGCATATCAATGTAATGAAAAATCCAAACAGTTTTCAGAGAAAATAAAAACAAATCTTTCTCAAACAATTGTAAAAAAAAAAAAATACAGCTGTATTTATTACAAAAATCTCCAAATTCAGAGTGATGAATTAAAAAAGGTTTTTATACACAATCGAGGTATAAAAACAAAGGATGTTTTTGTGCCTGTCCACAGATTCCTAAAGAGTGATACAAGATTTCACAGGAAGGGATTTGTTCGACGGGTGGCAATTGCACAGACCATCAGCTCATCAAGTTGAAGGCTGGAATTTTAGGATTAGATAGAACTCAATTAGCATATTAAAATGCAAATAGTCTGATAAGTCATATCTTGATAGAAAACACCTGCACACCGGAGTTTAGTATTTGATCGATTGGTTTATCATTGTATTTTGCAGCACCCAAATGTATGAAAATATTGAAGTTTGGGTGCATGAAAACACAATGGTAAACCTGCAGATCAACCACTAAATTGATGTTCTGCAGATGGTTTCCACCAAGATACGACTTGGCAGACCAATGCATATAACTTGTATGTAAAATAAACGGTCAAATACAAGTATTACTCGCGCTCAGAGGGTTCCGTACAATAAATATATGAATTATTAACTGTATTATTTAAAAGAATAATGAAACTTTGTAAAAACCTATTCAACGTAGAGTTGGGTATAGCTGTATATATTAGAAAAGTATGAATGAGTATACCACAAAGGTTCAAAGAGATATGAAGCCGAAATAAAATTAAATATTGCTATTTTGTATAACTCTTTTTTTAAACGTATCTTAATCTGCATTTGGTGAACTTAATTTGGTACTAACAATAAAAGTACTGCATATTTAAATTTCATTTGGCATTTCATAAAACTAAATTCAACATAGTAATATTTTTCATTTTAGAGTGTAGATGAAATAAAATCCTTGTTCAAAGTTTAAACTTGGCGTTGTACTAAGCGCGCTTCGAAAGGAGGTCGCACAGATGTAACTCGACTTTGTCCGTGCCGCATTCTTTTCAAATAGGTCTTTAATTATCATTTAAAGACACGGGAGGCGTATTGAGAGATCCACTCAACGCAAACTAGTCGCGAATACCATAGTATTTATGCGATTAATTATAATTAAATTGGTCTGTTTTTAACAATTTGACGTTTACTGCTTTTATGCTGCTACTGGGTATTGCATTACACAAATATATCATTAAAAGTTGTTATCTAGTATTTAAAAACCGATGGTATATAGAGTACGCCGCCTCTACCATTATGTATGTCCAAACCAACCGTGTCTTTAAGGGTTAAGGCTCCTGCCCCTGCCAGCGAAGGCACACACGAGCTAATGCTAATCGTATGGGGAAGGATTTTTCTAATATCTCTTTTGCATTTCGATATTTTAAAATATTTTTTTTGCCATTGTATAGCCGAGATCCGTCTCTACATCGCACTTTCTTTACTTTTTCCTCTCCATAGGATTAGCATTACCTCGTTAGTGTCTTCGCCGGCATTGACAGGAATCTTAATATCTCGGCGAATTACCGACGATTTTTTTTCGAAAATCATTATAAACAATGATTTTATACTTTTGATACGATAGGTACCTTTAGCGCTCTTCGATACCTTTGCTGAATGCCCGCAAACAGAAATCTGTATGTAACAGAAAAATGCGATTTTATGAAAAACTATGCCACCTAGGGCAATCGCTATAATTTTCCTGCGAGTACCTCTACTACATTCCTCTACTACCTCTAATTTTTTTCATAATTTTAGTTTCAGTAGATTTGAAAATAGATGGGGGGGAGGGACATATTTTTGCACTACATTTTCGACGATATCTCTGAAATTATAATATCTAAAATTAAAAGAAATGTATTTTTGAGTTCGGCGTTACGGAATCTTTTAACCGATACCCCAAACGATATACAAAGAAAATATATTTCTTCTTCAAATAACCTAATTATCCCCTCTACGTTTTTCCGAACATATATTTGTGAATGTTTAATAATCTGTAAATATGTGGGTCAATAGTCTTTATTACATCTCCCAATTTGAACTTCCCACGTTCCGTAGTTTACGAGTAAAATGGCTGTGACAGACAGACAGACACAGGAGTGATCTTACAATGATTCCGTTTTTACTTTTTAAGTACGGAACCCTAAAAATCATGATTATTGCAACTGAGAAATATAAAAACATAAGAAGATGAATTATTGACAATAAATAAAACAAGAAAGGAAAACCATGTGCCAAGTATGGATTATGAACCCTTTCCTACATTTTTAGTTCAGTTAGAAAAACATAACACATTTAAAAATACACATTTATTAATTCCTAGCAATAGACGGAAACGTACTTCAATTGTTTTGTGAAGCTCTGTTATGTTCCTTATAAATTTTTATACACGCCACATACTGAGCTAAAATTTAATTCAGAAATAAATACGCTGAAAATTACTGAAATCACACTTCTAAGGCTAACATTAGCTTAAGAATTGCTATCCATGGACGGCCATGTATCCAGTTTTTTGTCATATCCCTATTTATTTATATGCTACAATGTCATTTAGCCAACGGGACATTTAGCAGAGAGCAATTAGACGACAGGATGTTTAGCCGACATGACAATTAGTCGACAGCGACTGTTAGCCGAAAAGACAGTTAGCCAACAGAGGACAATTATTCGACATGGACATTCATCCCACTTAATTGTAACGTAACTGTAACCTGATCTTAGCCTAATTAAACCTAAGCATAAACTAACTGTAGCGTAACTGTAACCTAACCAATACCAAACTGTAACGTAACTATAACCTATCTGTAACCTAAACGTAACCTAAGTGTAACATAACCGTAACCTAACTGAAACCTAACAGTAACCTAATTGTAGCCTAAATGTAACCTAACTGAAACCTAACAGTAACCTAATTTTTGCCTAAATGTAACCTAACTGAAACCTAACAGTAACCTAATTGTAGCCTAAATGTAACCTAACTGGGACGTAACCGTAATCTAACTGTAACTAACGTTTACCTAGTTATAACCTAATCGTATGCTAACTGTAATGTAACTGTAACATAATTTACCATGACCAAGCTGTAACTTAAGCGTATTCTAATTATCACCTAAACGTAACCTAACAGTTATTTAACCATAATCTAAACGTAACCTAAGGGTAACCTAATTATAAAGTAACCGTAACCTAATTGAAACCTAACAGTAACCTAATTGTAACCTAAATATAATCTAACTGGGACGTAACCGTAATCTAACTGTAACTAAAGTTTATCTAATTATAACCTAATCGTATGCTAGCATTAATGTAACTGTAACACAACTTTACCATGACCAAGCTGTAACCTAAGCGTAATCTAATTATCACCTAAACGTAACCTAATTATAACCGAACAGTTACCTAACCATAATCTAAACGTAACCTAAGTGTAACCTAATTATGAAGTAACCGTAACCAAACTAAAACCTAACAGTAACCTAATTGTAGCCTAAATGTAACCTAACTGGGACTTAACCATAATCTAACTGTAACTAACGTTTACCTAGTTATAACCTAATCCTATGCTAACTGTTATGTAACTGTAACATAACTTTACCATGACCAAGCTGTAACTTAAGTGTAATCTAATTATCACCTAAACGTAACATAATTATAACCTAACCGTAATCTAAGAGTAACTAATCGCAATTGTAACCAAACTGCAAATTAACTGTAACCTAGCGGGAAGTGCATAATATGAAAGAGTGATCAAAGGGTTGCCCAGTCCAATAATATATCACTTGAGGGATGTCGGAAAAGTCAGAAAAATGCTCCCGGTGATACAAATTGGGGTAGGGGGAACGGGAGGTACATAATATGAAAGCGTAATCAAAGGGCTCCAATGCGATGTATCTCATGAGGGGTGTCGAAAAATGTTAGAAAAGTACCGGCTAATTATACTATCAGCTAAATGTCCTGTCGGCTAATCGCCTTTTTGGCTAAATGTCCTTCCGGCTAATTGCCACGTTCGGCCAGTTGCCTGTCGGCCAATTATCTGTATTGCTAAAATTATTACTATATGTCCATTTCGGTCAATTGTCCTGTATGCTGTATGTAAATTTCAGCTAATTGTGTTGTCGGCTATATGTACGTATCGGCTAAATGCACGTGTCAGCTAACTGCTATCTGCTAAATGTCTTGAAGGCTATTTGATTGTCGGATAAATGTCTGCGACTGGCTACGGGTCAAACATCTATACTAAAAGTAGTTGAGCTTGAAAATGCATAAATCAAATTAAAAAACATCTTTAAGTAATTCATGGTCATTCTCGATACTACTGATGAAATCTTTTGTGTAGTGTCTATGCAACGGAATAGCAATAATTTCAGCAATACAGACAATTGGCCGACAGACAACTGGCCGAACGTGGCAATTAGCCGGGAGGACATTTGGCCGAAAAGGCGATTAGCCGACAGGACATTTAGCTGATAGCATAATTAGCCGGCACTTTTCTAACATTTTTCGACACCCCTCATGAGATACATCGCATTGGAGCCCTTTGATCACTCTTTCATATTCTATGCAATTCATATGCACCACCTATGTGCCTGTGCAAAAATATTAGTTTAACTTAACTTATACCATAACTTATCATTAATCAAACATATCATAATTTAAAACTCAGTATCAGCAATCATCCCTAATGTTTCCCTGTAAATGAACAATAAATTCGATGCACACCATATTCTTATCCAAACATCTTGCACTCTTTGTCTCCCCTTCTTCCGAAATTTCGTTTCCCGTTTTGCTTCCCTTACAGTATCAAGGTTTAAAATCTTTAAAATTCCTTAATATTTTCTTTAATTTTCTGTTTTATTTGTTACTTTAAACTAACAATAAATAGTCAGTCATAAATTTCGTTATCAATTTATTTCACCATATTCATTTCATTAAAATTTCTTGTAAATTGCCTCTATCGGAAATGTCATTTCTCCCTTTTGCTCCCTCATCACGGTACCCATATTTTAAAATAAAAACCCTTTAAAACTCTTTAATTTTTTTTATCTTTTCTGCTCAATTTGCCACTTTATTTTAACAATAAACAAACGATCATAAAAATTTCTCCCCCCCCCCCCAACCCCAACTGAAATTGGTATTTCCTCCTCGCCTCTCCCTCTTACCAAGCATCTGAAATTTAAAGTCCTTAATTTTTTTTCGTTTATTATTTTTTTAAATTATTTGTAAATATTTTCTAAGTAAATAATAAGTCACCGATAAACTTCCGCCCCCTCCCCCCGCAAAAAAGAACTAATTCTGCTTATTCCTCTTTTTTTCCCTCAGATCACAAAATTTTAACCTTAAAAGTCATTGCTTTTTTTAAAACATTTTGTACTCTATCTGTTAATTTATTTTAATCATAAATAATCATATAACTATACTCCTCCCCCACCAAAATTGACGCTTGCTCTGACTCTACCCTTACCAAGAACACAAAATTTAGTCTTTTTTTGTCCTATTTCTTATTCTTTAGTAAGGTAAATAAATAAGTCATCAAATAAAATCCCCCCCCCCTTTTTTTTCTTCTTTCCCTTATTTAAGTTTAAAATCTTTGAAAGTCTTTTTTTAATACATTTTCAGCTTTATCTGTTTCATATTGAACAATAAATAATCGATTATATAATTTCTTCCACCCCCATATAAAATTGACGTTTTCTTTTCTCCCCCCCCCCATTATTTCCGTGCTCATAAAATTTAAAGTCTCTAAAACTCCTAATTTCAATGTTTTTGCCCTATTTGTAAATCTTTAATAAGTTACATAATCAGTCATCTATTAAATCCCCCCCCCCCAAAAAAAAAAAAAATCTGTTTCTTCCTTTGTCTTACCCTCAATTCATGAAGTTAAAAAATCTAATTTACAGTCTTTAAAACTTTTTAATTTTTACTTTTTTTTTCGTCCTAATTATAAATCTTTATTATCTATAATATTAACTAAATCATTTCAACTATGTACGAAAGTGTTAACAATAAAGCGATAGGTGTACATTTAATTGAGCATAAAAAACATTTTAACTGTATTTTTCAAAGGAAAATGTCTTTAGAGAGATATTTGTAAGGAAAATATTGTGGTTTCTCGTCAACGTGCAAGTAAATTCTCAAAACCTTTCGAAATCATTTTATTCCGACTAGCTCAGAAAGAACCATCAAACGTAGATACCAAAGGTGCCTGAGTAATCGACTGAACCGAGTATGTCCATAAAGAAAAAAGAAAAATCATGCGTCTACGTCGACACTTCCAGAACACTGTAACAAAACTTCGCCGTTTAATAAAGTAAAGAAGATATCTAACTAAACATTTGTAATACCTATGACAAGTTTGAAAAGCAGATTTCAACAATTGCACCCATAACCTGGAAGGTACTCCAATTCTTTTGTGCAGCTCATATGAGGCAGTGTATATGATATATTTGTACTGCATATATTTGTACAGATTCTACATACTATGTTAAAATTTAGTTTTGTAAGAAAATACATAAAACAGTTGAAAATTCACCCTCGGCAATTTCTACTAATAGACGGAAACATACTTGAATTCTTTTGTGCATTTCTGTATATAGAATACAGATTTTTATACACGTCAAACAGCATTAAGCTGAAATCTAATTCATGCAAAATCATGCTCAAAATTACTGAAATCACACTTGCAGGAATTATTTTCTATCGGCAGCCCATGTATCCAGTTTTTTGAATATCCCTGTATAGGATTTTATTTGTATGATACAAACATCTCTAAGCATATTAAATGTAGTTGAGCTTGTACCTTTATAACTAAAAAAAACCTAACATCTTTAAGAAATTCATACTCATTCTCAGCAATGGTTACGAATTTTTTTGTGTAGTCCTGTATAGGGTTTGAAAAATATGTGCACACCACGTAGTACGCAAAAATTTAGTTAAACTTAAAAACGCATTCTGTAATTGAAAATGTACTTTCAGCATTAATTTTTAATAGCTATATCGGATACAGTATTGTATCAAAATATTTTATGTTTCCCTGTAAATGAAAGCTAAATGAAATGCAGACCATATTCGAATGCAAGCATCTTGTAGTAAATCAAAGTAACGTGTATCTATTTCGTCATGTTTGAAATAATGTAACGTGATCAAAATACGCTACAAACAGTTTTTCTCGTAGACCATATTGAACCAAGTTCTTTTATCTGACCCCGTAAATAATTGTTAAATGCTCATGTTGTACAGAAAGTAGGCTTAGGACACCTCAGAAATTCATATCAATTTCATTATCTTTGTGACAGAGTAATATCAATCAAATACGCAGCAAACGATATTTCTTCATGGGCTATAACATAACGGAATACTTTTGAGTCCCCTATACTCGTACGTTAAGCATTACACATAACATAGTCTATAGTAACAATTTTAAAGTGTGTCTCAATGTACATAAATTTAACTGTGTTTAACATTGTGTAACACTATTAAAATACATCCTAAATACGCCCCCCCCCCCCACATAGACCATAATGTAGCGAATACTTTTGAGTGCATCTGTAAATGAACCATGAATGGTGCACCGAACATACCATGATGATTTTGAATATCGTATATCAATTACATGGCAATCCGACTATATTTACGCTAGTTAGAGCACGGATAGACAGACAGACAGACGGATGGACAAACCCAATTCATAAACACTTTTCAACTTTCTTGGAAAGTGTTAAAAATGAAAAAAATGTAAATGAAAATAAAAGTATTTTATTGTTATTTAGATTACGAACCGCTACAAAAAACATTCTTAACTGTCTGCATCATTTAAAAAATATTTAGTGTACAGAAATCTCCCCCCCCCACACACACACCTGAATTTACTCCTATGCACTTAAAATTTCAAATTGTGAAAACTCCTTTATGTTTTATAACTTACTTGTAAAAATAAAATATAATCTAAATTTTCTTCCGCCTGAAAATTACACTAAACTTTTCGCCCTCTACCTTTCTGCTAACATCACACAAAGTTTTGAATATTTGGAAAACTTTATTTTTTCTGTCATATATTTTAGTGCTAACAACAATAAATTATGTACTATACCTATAAATGACTACGCTGGGATTTAGATGTATACCCCCCCCCCCTTCTCCTCAAAATTAATATTTCCCGTTCTCCCCTCCACCCCTCTACAGTACAAAATATACAGTTTATTTGGTTAACTTTTTCTCTCCTAATTTTATGAACATCTTTTTTTTAACCTTCAATGTTGTTTAGCTTTTATATATCTCTTGATAAATTTCATGTTCTAAAAACAATCCCCACAAAAGATAGTTATTTTAGAATATTTGTACCTGGTATTTCCCCCCTCATTCAATATCTTCCCCCTTGATTTTAAATGTAATTTCGTTATGTGAAATAAAATAGTTTTTATACTGCGCTAATTTCAATTTTATGTTTGTAAAAGCTGTAAAATGAACTTTAAGATAAAAAAAAGAATATATCTGAATAAAATATTCATTTATTTTCTGAAAGTCAAATCGCTTTAATTTTTGCACCCTTATTATAAACAGATTAAAATTCTTTTTACGGCTTTCAGCGTTATCCAGATTCTCCACAAAACAGACGGTTTTGATCTACGCTAGACAGTTGAAAAAAGAAATCTCTTAGACCACCTGAAACGTATTGGACATGAGCCAAGAATATTCTATTTGCTGATTGGAAGAACTCGCTTGTCAATCATTTGAATTTAGACCATCCTTTCAATTCAGCTAAAATGACAGCGGCCATCTTGATTTCTTTTTGTCTGTGACTGCAGTGAGCTCTTAAGACCCCACTGCAGTCACGGACAAAAAGAAATCAAGATGGCCGCTCGCGTTTTAGCTAAATTGGAAGGATGGTCTAAATTCAAATGATTGACAAGGGAACTCTTCCAATCAGCAAATGGCCAATTATCTGTCTCGATTCCACCCCCCACCTCCTTTCGGCTGAGAGCTACATTTGATCATTTCCAGTGAGTTTCAGGTCTAAAGAATTTTTTTTTTCAACCGTCTTCGCTTTTAGTGTAGATCAAAGCCGCTGCTTTGTGGATACCCTCGATAACATTAAAAGCCGTAAAAAGAATTTTAATCTGTTTATGATTGGAGTGCAAAAACTAAAACGATTTCAGAAAATAAATGAATATTTTATTTAGATATATTTCTTTTTTTTATATTCAGATTCATTTTACAGTTTTTACAAACATAAAATTGAAATTATTGCCGTATAAACACTATTTTATTTCGCATAACGCAATTACATTTAAAATCAAGGGGGAGATATTGAATGGGGGGGGGGAAATATCAGATACAAATATTCTAAAATAACTATCTTTTGAGGGGATTCTTTTTAAAACGTGAAATTTATCAAGAAATTTATAAGAACTATTTATAAGTGTGTGTGTGTGGGGGGGGGGGGGGATTTCTGAACACTAAATATTTTTTAAATGATGCAGTCAGATAAGAATATTTTTGTAGCGGTTCGTAATCTAAATAACACTAAAATACTTTTCTTTTCATTACATTTTTTTTTTCATTTTTAACACTCTCCAAGAAAGTTTAAAAGTGTTTATGAATTCGGTTTGTAAGTCCGTCTGTCTATCTGTCCTGCTCTAAATAGCGTAAATGTAGTCGGATTGCCATGTAATTGATATGCGATATTCAAAATCATCATGGTATGTTCGGTATTCAAAATGAATATCGAATGAATTACCATTCATGGTTCATTTACAGACGCACTCAAACGTATTCTCTTACATTATGGTCTATGGGGGGGGGGGGATCATTTAGGGTGCATTTTAATAGTGTTACACAATCTTAAACATAGTTAATTTTATATACTTTAAGATACACTTTAAAATGGTTACTATAGACTAAGTTATGTGTAAAGCTTAAAGTACGAGTATAGGGGACTCAAAAGTATTCCGTTATGTTATAGCCCATGACGAAATATCGTTTGCGGAGTATTTGATTGATATAACTCTGTCACAATGATAATGAAATTGATATGAATTTCTGAGGTTTTCTAAGCCTACTTTCTGTACAAAATGAGCATTTAACAATTATTTACGGGGTCAGACAAAAGAGCTTGGTTATATATGGTCTACGAGGAAAAACTGTTTGTAGTGTATTTCGATTACGTTACATTATTTCAAACATGACGAAATAGATGCACATTACTTCGATTTGTTACATGATGCTTGCATTCGAATATGGTTTGCATTTCGTTTAGCGTTCATTTACAGGGACACATAAAATATTTTGATACAATACTGTATCCGACGTGTTAGCTATTAAAAATTAATGCTGAAAGTGCATTTTCAATTACAGAATGCGTTTTTAAGTTTAACTAAATTTTTGCGTACTACATGGTGTGCTTAAATTTTACAGACCAGGACTACACAAAAGAATTCGTAAACATTAATGAGAATGAGTATGAATGGCTTAAAGATGCTTGGTATTTTTAGTTATAAATGTACAAGCTCAACTACATTTATTATGCTAAGAGATGTTTGTATCATACTAATAAAATCCTATACAGGGATATTAAACAAACTGGATACATTGCCGCCTATGGAAAATAATTCCTAGAAGTGTGATTTCAGTAATTTTAAGCATGTTTTTGCTTGAATTAGATTTCAGCTTAATATTTGACGTGTATAAAAATATGTATGCTATATACAGGGCTACACAAAAAAATTCAAGTATGTTTCCGTCTATTGGTAGAAATTGCCGAGGGTGAATTTTCAACTGTTTTATGTATTTTCTTACAAAATTAAATTTTAACATAGTATGTAGAATCTCTACAAATATATCATATACAGAGCTGCACAAAAGAATTGGAATATCTTCCGGGTTATGGGCGCAATTGTTGAAATCTGCTTTTCAAATGTGTCATACGTTTTACAAATGTTTAGCTAGGTAACTTCTTTACTTTATTAAACGGCGAAGTTTTGTTACAGTGTTCTGAAAGTGTTGGAAAGTTTTGAAGCATGATTTTTCTTTTTTTGTTTATGGATGTATTCGGCTTAGTCGATAACACCTTTGGTATCTAAGTTTGGTGGTTCTTTCTGAGCTAGTCCGAATGAAAGTATTTTAAAAGATTTTGAGAATATACTTGCACGTTGACGAGAAACCACAATATTTTCCTTTGAAATATATCTCTATAGACATTTTCCTTTCAGAAATACAGTTAAAATGTGTTTTGTGCATAATTAAATGTATACCTATCGTTTTATTGTTAACACTTTCGCACATAGTTGAAAAGATTTAGTTAATATTATAGATAGTAAAGATTTATAATTAGGACCAAAAAAAGTAAAAATTAAAAAGTTTTAAAGACTGTAAATTAGATTTTTTTAACTTCATGAGTTGAGGGTAAGACAAGGGAAGAAACAGATTTTTTTTTATTGATTTTTTTTTTTTGGGGGGGGGGGGTGAGTTTAATAGATGACTGATTATGTAACTTATTAAAGATTTACAAATAGGGCAAAAACATTGAAATCAGGAGTTTTAGAGACTTTAAATTTTATGAGCATGGAAATAATGGAGGGAGAAAATAAAACGTCAATTTTATATGGGGGTGGAAGAAATTATATAATCGATTATTTATTGTTCAATATGAAACAGATAAAGCTGAAAATGTATTAAAAAAAGATTTTCAAATATTTTAAACTTAAATAAGGGAAAGAAGGAAAAAGGGGGGGGGAGATTTTATTTGATGACTTATTTATTTACCTTACTAAAGAATAAGAAATATGACAAAAAAAGACTAAATTTTGTGTTCTTGGTAAGGGTAGAGTCAGAACAAACGTCAATTTTGGTGGGGGAGGAGTATAGTTATATGATTGATTATTTATGATTACAATAAATTAACAGATAGAGTACAAAATGATTTAGAAAAAGCAATGGCTTTTAAGGTTAAAATTTTGTGACCTGAATGAAAAAAGAGGAATAAGCAGAATTAGTTCTTTTTTTGCGGGAGGGCAGGGAGGGAAGTTTATTGGTGACTTATTATTTACTTACCTTAGAAAATATTTACAAATAGGTTAAAAAAATAATAAACGAAAAAATTTTAAGGGATTTAAATTTCAGATGCTTGGTAAGAGGGAGAGGCGAGGAGGAAGTACCAATTTCAGTTGGGGTGGGGGGGGGGAGAAATTTTTATGATCGTTTGTTTATTGTTAAAATAAAGTGGCAAATTGAGCAGAAAAGATTAAAAAAATTTAAAGAGTTTTAAAGGGTTTTTATTTTAAAATATGGGTACCGTGGGTGAGGGAGCAAAAGGGAGAAATGACATTTTCGGAAGGGGCAATTTACAAGAACTTTTAATGAAATGAATGTGGTGAAATAAATTGATAATGAAATTTATGACTGATTATTTATTGTTAGTTTAAAGTAACAAATAAAACAGAAAATTAAAGAAAACATTAAGGAATTTTAAAGATTTTAAACATTGATACTGTAAAGGGAGCAAAACGGGAAGCGAAATTTCCGAAGAAGGGGAGACAAAGAATGCAAGATGTTTGGATAAGAATATGGTGTGCATCGCATTTATTGTTCATTTACAGGGAAACATTAGGGATGATTGCTGAAAGTGAGTTTTAAATTATGATATGTTTGATTTATGATATGTTATGGTATAAGTTAAGTTAAACTAATATTTTTGCACAGGCACATAGGTGGTGTATATGAATTGCATAGACACTACACAAAAGATTTCATCAGTAGTACCGAGAATGACCATGAATTACTGAAAGATGTTTTTTAATTTGATTTATGCATTTTCAAGCTCAACTACTTTTAGTATAGATGTTTGACCCGTAGCCGGTGGCAGACATTTAGCCGACAACCAAATAGCCGTCAAGACATTTAGCAGATAGCAGTTAGCTGACACGTGCATTTAGCCGATACGTACGTATAGCCGACAACACGATTAGCTGAAATTTACATACAGCATACAGGACAATTGACCGAAACGGACATATAGCAATAATTTTAGCAATACAGACAATTGGCCGATAGGCAACTGGCCGAACGTGGCAATTAGCCGGGAGGACATTTAGCCGAAAAGGCGATTAGCCGACAGGACATTTAGCTGATAGTATAATTAGCCGGTACTTTTCTAACATTTCTCGAGACCCCTCATGAGATACATCGCATTGGAGCCCTTTGATCACTCTTTCATATTATGTACCTCCCGTCCCCCCTCCCCCAATTTGTATCACCGGGAGCATTTTTCTGACTTTTCCGACATCCCTCAAGTGATATATCATTGGACTGGGCAGCCCTTTGATCACTCTTTCATATTATGCACCTCCCGCTAGGTTACAGTTAATTTACAGTTTGGTTACAGTTGCGATTAGTTACTCTTAGATTACGGTTAGGTAACTGTTAGGTTATAATTATGTTACGTTTAGGTGATAATTAGATTACACTTAGGTTACAGCTTGGTCATGGTAAAGTTATGTTACAGTTACATAACAGTTAGCATATGATTAGGTTATAACTAGGTAAACGTTAGTTACAGTTAGATTACGGTTACGTCCCAGTTAGGTTACATTTAGGCTACAATTAGGTTACTGTTAGGTTTTAGTTTTGTTACGGTTACTTCATAATTAGGTTACACTTAGGTTACGTTTAGATTATGGTTAGGTAACTGTTCGGTTATAATTAGGTTACGTTTAGGTGATAATTAGATTACGCTAAGGTTACAGCTTGGTCATGGTAAAGTTGTGTTACAGTTACAGTACTGCTAGCATACGATTAGGTTATAATTAGGTAAACGTTAGTTACAGTTAGATTACGGTTACGTCCCAGTTAAATTATATTTAGGCTACAATTAGGTTACTGTTGTGTTTCAATTAGGTTACGGTTACATTATAATTAGGTTACCCTTAGGTTACGGTTACGTTACACTTAGGTTACGTTTAGATTACGGTTAAATAACTGTTAGGTTATAATTAGGTTACGTTTAGGAGATAATTAGAATACGCTTAGGTTACAGCTTGGTCATGTTAAAGTTATGTTACAGTTACATTACAGTTAGCATACGATTAGGTTATAACTACGTAAACGTTAGTTACAGTTAGATTACGGTTACGTCCCAGTTAGGTTACATTTAGGCTACAATTAGGTTACTGTTAGGTTTCATTTAGGTTACGGTTATGTTACACTTAGGTTACGTTTAGGTTACAGATAGGTTATAGCTACGTTACAGTTTGGAATTGATTAGGTTACAGTTACGCTAGAGTTAGTTTATACTTAGGTTATAATTAGGTTAAGATCAGGTTACAGTTACGTTACAGTTAAGTCGGATGAATGTCCTGTCAGATGAATGTCCATGTCGAATAATTGTCCTCTGTCGGCTAAATATCTTGTCGGCTAACTGTCGCTGTCGACTAATTGTCATGTCGGCTAAACATCCTGTCGTCTAATTGCTGTCTGCTAAATGTCTCGTCGGCTAAATGACATTGTAGCATATAAATAAATAGTGGTATGCCAAAAAACTGGATACATGGCCGTCCATGGATAGCAATTCTTAGGCTAATGTTAGCCTTAGAAGTGTGATTTCAATACTTTTCAGCGTATTTATTTCTGAATTAAATTTCAGCTCAGTATGTGGCGTGTATAAAAATTTGTAAGGAACATACAGACCTTCACAAAACAATTGAAGTACATTTCCGTCTATTGTTAGGAATTAATAAATGTGTATTTTCAAATGTGTTATGTTTTTCTAACTGAACTAAAAATGTAGGAAAGGGTTCATAATCCATACTTGGCACACGGTTTTCCTTTCTTGTTTTATTTATTGTCAATAATTCATCTTCTTATGTTTTTGTATTTCTTAGTTGCAATAATCATGATTTTAGGGTTCCGTACTTAAAAAGTATAAACGAAATCATTATAAGATCACTCCTGTGTCTGTCTGTCTGTCACAGCCATTTTACTCGTAAACAACGGAACGTCGAAAGTTCAAATTGGGGGATGTAATAAAGACTATTGACCCACATATTTACAGATTATTAGACATTTACATATATATGTGGGGGAAAACGTAGAGGGGCTAATTAGGTTATTTGAAAAAGAAATATATTTTCTTTGTATATCGTATGGGGTATCGGTTAAAAGATTATGTAACGCCGAACTCAAAAATACATTTCTTTTAATTTTAGATATTATAATTTCAGAGATATCGTCGAAAATGTAGTGCAAAAATATGTCCCCCCGCCTCTTCTGTTTCCGAATCTACTGAAACTAAAATTAGGAAAAAAATTAGAGGTAGTAGAGGTTAATTTAATACTTGCAGGGAAATTATAGCGATTGCCCAAGGTGGCATAGTTTTTCATAAAAGCGCATTTTTCTGTTACATACAGATTTCTATTTGCGGGCATTCAGCAAAGGTATCGAAGAGCGCTAAAGGTGCCTATCGTATCAAAAGTATAAAAGCATTTTTTATAATGATTTTCGAAAAAAAAATCGTTGCTAATTCGCAGAGATATTAAGACTCATGTACCTGCCGGCGAAGACAATAAGGAGCTAATGCTAATCCTATGGGGAGGAAAAGGTAAAGAAAGGTGCGATGTAGAGACGGATCTCGGCTATACAATGCCTAAAAAAAATATTTTAAAATATCGAAATACAAAAGAGATATTAGAAAAATCCTTCCCCATACGATTAGCATTAGCTCGTGAGTGCCTTCGCTGGCAGGGGCAAGAGCCTTAACCCTTAAAGACACGGTTGGTTTGGACATACATAATGGCAGAGGCGGCGTACTCTATATACCATCGGTTTTTAAATACTAGATAACAACTTTTAATGATATATTTGTGTAATGCAATGCCCAGTAGCAGCATAAAAGCAGTAAATATCAAATTGTTAAAAACAGACCAATTTAATTAGAATTAATCGCATAAACACTATGGGATTCGCGACTAGTTTGTGTTGAGTGGATCTCTCAATACGCCGCCCGTGTCTTTAAATGATAATTAAAGACCTATTTGAAAAAACGCGGCACGGACAAAGTCGAGTTGCATCTTTGCGACCTCCTTTCGAAACGCGCTTAGTACAATGCCAAGTTTAAACTTTGAACAAGAATTTTCTTTCAGCTACACTGTAAAAAGAAAAATATTACTATGTTGAATTTAGTTTTATGAAATGCCATATGAAATTTAAACATGCAGTACTTTTATTGTCAGTACCGAATTAAGTTCATCATATGCAGATTAAGATAAGTTTAAAAAAAGAGTTATACAAAATAGCAATATTTAATTTTATTTCGGCTTCATACCTCTTTGAACTTTTGTTGTATACTCATTCATACTTTTCTAATATATTCAGCTATACCGCCTTCTACGTTGTATAGGTTATAACAAAGTTTCATTATTCTTTTAAATAATACAGTTAATAATTCATAAATTTATTGTACGGAACCCTCTGAGCACGAGTAATACTCGTACTTGACCGTTTATTTTATATACAAGTTATATGCATTGGTCTGCCAAGTCGTATCGTGGTGGAAACCATCTGCAAAACCTCAATTTAGTGGTTGATCTGCAGGTTTACCTTTGTGTTTTCATGCACCCAAACTTCAATGTTTTCATACATTTGGGTGCAGGAAAATACAATGATAAACCAATCGATCAAATACTAAACTCCGGTCTGCAGGTGTTTTCTATCAAGATATGACTTGGCAGACCATTTGCATTTTAATATGCTAATTGAGTTCTATGTAATCCTAAAATTTCAGTCTTCAACTTGATGAGCTGATGGTCTGTGCAATTGCCACACGTCGAGCAAATCCCTTCCTGTGAAATCTTGTATCACTCTTTAGGAATCTGTGGACAGGCACAAAAACATCCTATCTGTGATTTTATACCTAGATTGTGTATAAAAACCTTTTTTAATTCATCACTCTGAATATGGAGTTTTTTGTAACAAATACAGTTGTAGTTTTTTTTTTTTTTTCTACAATTGTTTGAGAAAGACTTTGTTTTTATTTTCTCTGAAAACTTCTTGGATTTTTCATTACATTGATATGCAATTCTGATAATGAGTTTCTTAGAATTCCATTTTAAAGCAATATTTCGAATTTCTTCCAATCTTACCAAAGCATTCTTTTTCATTATCAGAAGTCAGAGAAAATAAATTTATTTTTCTCTGCATCTTTATCTTTAGATTAAGTTATAATTTTATTTTCCCCACATTGCTGATAGAGATTTTTTTTACCTCGTCAGTTGCAAGCTTACAGTCAAATATCTCCAGACGTTCTCCATCTTCTTCCTTTACTTCCAAGTTAAGGAGGAGTTGCCGTAATATCCTTTACCAATCTGTATCCTATATCGGAATTTGGTAAATTAGCAGTGCTTTAGTTTATAGTCTTTACTTGAACTTGCCGATCATGACAGTGTTAAGCTATCATTCGTTGTTGCTAAGAAACTGTTTTTATTAGTTTATAAATTAGTTTGGTAAATTAGCAGTTTTATGAAGCTAAAACTTTAGCACGACTCAATTTCTACAAAACATGTCGATATTTTTAAAACAACGTTATTCTACATTATTCAATTACCAGATTTACGCACAGTTTTTATTTTCAGATTATATTCGTAATTCATGGAATATAAGGAATAATAACAATGTTAATGATTATTTAGACTACATTGATGACTACATCGAAGAGGCATTTTAATCAAAGCAAAAGTCAGTTCCTACCCACAGAAGATTTTTTTTCGCATTCAGTGAGACAAGAAAATTGTTTATTAATAGATGTTACTCAGAAAATACAGCATTAATTTGAAGAAATATTGTTTATAATTAAGTGAATTAAATCAAGCAATCCGCTAGAAGCAGCTTCAAATAATCAACGATTAGGCATTGTTTTCCAACAAGACTGCAAGACCACATGTATCTAGCCCACTTCAGACACAAACTGTTATAATTGAGATGAAATGTTAATGTTTCAATCCAAGAACCATTCTCCAAAACTTGCATCGTCGAATGACCGTTTATTTAGATCACTTCAAAACATTTTGAGGATAAGGTATTTTATTTTTTGGAAGATTTGAGAAAATACATCGATTTTTTAGCCAGATGAGCGCTAATTATAAAACTGCTAGGAATTGAAATTTTCACGAAATACATTTTCTTTAATTTCCATCAACAATATGCGACAAACTTTTGCATCAGTCTCAAATATCGGAATTTGGTAATGGATTCTTCTCTGATCTTTTTCTATAAATTTTAATAACACTCCATCTTTACTTTCAATTTACATTGGTATCCTGTTAAAGATTGCGTTACTTAAAATTTTTATTTCATGTTGTATTTGTAATGGCACATTCTTTCGTTTACTACAATTCATTATTCAATGACACAGTTTTATAAAATGAGTAGAGAGGAAATTAAGGCTAACAAAGCAACAGTTAGTAAATTTGTCATTAGCTTTAAAGAATTGTAGGAGAAGGATAATACCGTCATCAACAAGTCTATCACTGTGAAAATCTGCGTTATTTACGTAGAAAATGTCAGTAGGACATTTTTAACAAACTGATAAAACATTTTATGGGCACCAATGAATGATAGCTTAACATTGTCTTGATCGGCAAGTTCAAGTAGAGGCTGCAAAGTAAAACCGGGAACAAGAAATTTCTATCCGAGGAGACCTCTACTTTAAAATTTTTAGACAACAAAGACTTAGAAACTGATGCAATCAATTATGACTGGTATTCAATCATAGAGTCTTGCTTATAGAAAAAGTTTCAGGCCGAAATGTGCTGGATCGAACCGTAGCTTCCGACTTCACGAGGATGAAGTAGGCATACTTCTAATACAAATTTTTATATATTTTTTTTTATCCTATTTAATAACTTCAGTTAATTAAGACAATAATAACATTTTAAAATAAGTGTTAGAAATTTGCCTGATTTGCCTCCGTTAGATCATCGCTTATAGATCGAATTTGGCAAACTCAAAAGTGGAGGTTCTAATATGATTTTATCAGATACTAGCAAACCCCGCGACTTTGGACGCGTAATATTTGAAATATGCCAAGTAATATTTATATGTCTAATTTTTATTAAAAAGTACTAACTAAATTTTTATTTTATTAAAAAGTAATATGTTATTTTATTAAAAGGTACTTATTACTTTTAGGAATAATTCAAAAACATTACTATTTACTATTTACAATGCTATTTAAATACAATTACTATTACTATATACAAATACTATATACAATTACTATTTAAAACACAGTTTAACTAAATATCATTATTACAAATGCAGAAATGAGGCTTAAATTAATAAAACGAAATATAACTAAAAAAATGATAATTTAGAAAATATTTTGAAACTTTTATGCTCAATTAATACGCTCATTTCAGTATTCATTTGAAGTTTTGAATTTTTTAGAAACCATCTTCTTACATCTTAAAATTAACTATCATGTCAAATTCCAAGTCCTACCACCTCTCTCAAGAGAAAGGGCTATATTGAAATAGGAACTGTCACCATTAATTTGCCCAAATTAATTTTGAAATTGTTTTTTTTCCTAATATTCCACAGAAACGTAATTTAGAAAGCTTTTAAAGGCCTTTTTTAGAACGTTTGTTTTTCCTGTGAACCCCAAGTGGTAGAATCATCGGCATAAAATATAGCCTGTGTAGAATCAGAGACTGTTACCATTGATTCGAAACTATTATTACTTTTATAATCGGTTTATATTCTCTGAAATTGCATAGAAATCGTAATTTAGGACTTTTTTCGAACGCTTTTCGCACCTCCCCTTCCCTTCACCCCTTTTTAATTCGAATTTATTTTCGACAGTCCTTCGAGGGCATTATATTTTAAAAGTAACTACCATGAAATATTTAAAGTTTCTAGCCTTTTCAGTATCACAGAAATCGCAATTTAGAAATTTTTTAGCTCCTGCAACCCTCTGGTGGTACTGGCACAGACATAAATTATAGCTTGTTTTTGAGCAGTTTCTATCACCAACAATTTGTCATCATCATTTTTTTAATCGGTTTGGTATTTTATAGGTTTGCTTAAAAATTGTAATTTATAACGCTTTTCGCTCACTTCATCTTTTTAAATTCTGAATTTTCTTTCGACTGTTCTTAGAAATCAGTTGCATCTTGTAAGTAAATACCATGCCATATTTCAATGTGTTAGACCCCTCAGTTGTGCAAAAAACGCAAATTAGAACATGTTTTGTTTTTGCAACCCTCAGATGTTAGTGACAGCAACATAAAATATAACCTATATTATAGCAGGGACTGTCACCATTGATTTGCAACCATTACTTTTGAAATAGCTTTGCTATTTCCAGAGATTGAGTAGAAATCGCAATTTACAACGTTTTCAGAACGCTTTCGCGCATTTTCACCCCTTTTTAAGTTTCCAATTTTTTCGAAACTGTTCTTAAAGATCATTTATATCTAATAAATATGTACCTTGCCTAATTTTAAGTTTCTAGCCACTACCGATCACAAAAATTGAAATTTAGAACGCTTTTTTGCTCCTGCAACGTCTAGGTGATAGTGATACCGACATAAAATAGCGTCTATGTAAGAGCAGAGGCTGTCAGCATCAATTTCCTACCATTACGTTTGAAATCAGTTTGATTCTTCCTGAGATATTGCTGACAAATCGGCATTTAGAATGTTTTTAGAACGCTTTTCGCGCATTTTGCTCCTGCATCTCCTCTGGAGTAGTGGAAACAGATATAAAATATAGCCTATCATGGAGAAAGATCTGCCACCTTCATTTGTACACCATTATATTTGAAATCGGTTCAGTACTTCCTGAGATTGCATAGAAATCGCAATTTAGAAAGGTTTTTACAACGCTTTTTGTGCATTTTGACCCACTTTAAATTTTTTTTTTTTTTTTTAGGAAATGTCCTTAGAGACCATTGATATCTTATAAATAACTACCATTCCAAATTTCACGATTCTAGGCCCTTCAGTAACGCAAAAATCGCATTTTTAGAATGTTTTTTGCTCCTGCACCCCCTTTGGTGTAGAGGCACCGACATAAAGCATAGCCTATCTTGTAGCAAGGGTTGTCACCATCATTTTGACACCAGTATTTTTTAAATTGGTTTGTTATTTCCTGAGATTGTGTAAAAACTACCATTTAGAACGTTTTTAGAACGTTTTTTGCTCCTTCACCCCCTTTGGTTTAGTGGCACCAACATAAAACATAGCCAATCTTGCAGAAAGGGTTGTCACCATCATTTTGACACCAATATTTTTTAAATCGGTTTGGTATTTCCTGAGATTGTGTAAAAACTACCATTTAGAACGTTTTTTAGAACGCTTTTTGTGCATTTTCACCCCTTTTAAATTTCAAATTGTTTAAGAACTGTTCTTAGACATCATTTATATCTTATAAGTAACTAATATTCCAAATTTCATATTTTTTGGCCCTTCAGTAACGCAAAAATCGCATTTTTAGAACGTTTTTTGCTCCTGCATCCCCTTTGAGGTAGTGGCACTGACATAAAATATAGCCTATGTTCTAAGTTGGACTAACACCATCATTTTGATACCATTACTTTTGAAATCGATTCGGTAGCTCCAGAGATTACCTCTAACAAACAAACAAACTTTACTTCTTTATAATATTAGTATAGATATACTTTGCAATAAAATGCTGATTTGGGTGGACTTTCTGCTGAAAATTCCTTTATGAAAACATTTCATTTATTAACATAATCAAATTAAACCTCGTGAAATTGATCTCCTTCACCCCCCCCCCCCCCTTTCTTTATCATTTTATGAGTTTCTCCATCTTCACTGTTCGTTTTTTTTTTCAAAAGAAGGCAGATGGCCCACTGTCTTTAGTAATGTGGACTATGGTGATTTCAAGTTAAGTTAGAAAACTTAACCAATCTGCTGATTTTCGCCAACGTCTTATAACGGTGGATGAAACATGAAACCGCCATTATTCACTAGCGATGAAACAGCAATCTAAACAATGTGAAAGAGCAGCTGAAATTGCGCCAAAGAAAGTGAAAACGGTTCCATCTGCTGGAAAAGCCATGGATACGGTTTTCGGAATTCACAAAGTGTGGTGACCATAGACCACCGGCAAAAAGGTAGAATCGTTACCGGACAGTGTTATGCATTTCTACGGGACCAATTAAAGAGTGCTTATTCCGACAAAACGTCCATACCTGAGCAAAAAAAAAGTGTTCTTTAACACATTCGTTAACACATGCCTGTAGAACGAAAACGCGCTACGAAAGTCAATGACCTACGCTCTGTAGTGCTTCCACATGCACCGGATTTTGCTCCCAGCGATTATTTCCTTTTCTCAAGCCTGAAGAAATGGCTCGTTAGTCGGAAATTCACTTCAAAATATGGGGGTAAAGCAGAGACCACCACTTCATTTCCAAAGTTAGATAAGGCTTATTATACTGAAGATAATAAAAAGTCTGAAACTCGTTGGTTTAAATTTTATAAGTTGTAAGGAACTACGTTAAAAAAATGAAATATTGTGAAAATTTTTCTATTTTCTTTGTCGGGCTGATAACCTTTCGAAACACACTCGTATCGACATCAAATTTTATTTTCCCTCCAAAGAAAAAGGCAGAGTTCATGAAAAATGCGTGTCCTAGTTGTAATTAAAATTCGACCCCCTCATGCTGAGAACATGACACTATAAAACTTGGTAAGACGGAAACATAAACAATAGGTGCGAAATACCTTTTTAGATGGGTTATTTGCGTCTTTGCAGATACAATTGCCGGGTATTTTTAGGGGAATAATGAGAATTCCGTTAAACCAGGGTTCCGTTACAGCTACGTATAAGAAAATAAATTTGTTAGCTAGCAGACATTTATAAAATGCAATATTTTACCATACAGTCTCCTTATTTTCAGTTTAACATTATTATAGTTAATGATAAATTTTCGAGTTTCCTTACCGTTACAAAAAATATCTTTAAGTTACCTTTGAGAACACACACAACACTGTAAAAAAAAAAGACTAAAGTACGGAAATACTAGTGGCAATCTAGACGCCAGTACTATTTCTTTATTTTAAAGGAAATATTTTACGGTAAATTACACAAAATTTTCCGTTTTTTTCTGGAATTTAACGGATTTTTTCTGTAAATTAAAAGGAAAAAGTTCGGTTAAAATACGGAAATAGTACTATCGTCTAGATTGCCAGTAGTATTTTCGTAATTTAGTCCTTTTTTTACAGTGTAGTAACGGGGAAAAAATGTAAGCGCTAATGTTAAGTCTATGGGAGCGTTATTTTCTAATATCTCGCATCCTTTTTAATATTTTAAAATGAAATTTTTAGCATAGGATAGCTGAGAACGATCTACAACCGGGCTGTTTTTGACTTTTTTGATTTTGGTTAGAGATATTTAAAAAAAAAAAATTACTTATACTTTCGAAACTTGTGGAATCGGTTCTGAAATTGAAACTATCATAATAAAAGAAAACTATAACTAAAATCGAAAAAGTGAAACCTAGCCTGGTTGTTGATCGCCCTCAGCTATCCATGCAAAAAAAAAAAAAAAAAAAAAAAAAAAAAAAAAAAAAAAAAAAATTCATTCAAAAATATTAAAATCAAAGCGAGAAATTTGAAAATAACGCCCCCATAGACTTTAAAATTAGCATTTTCGTTTCTTCCCGTGCATGGAGCGGGCTCTTAACAAAAAATATGTTACACAGGACAAATTTCGCATTTTCTGCGACTTTTAAAGGTATACTGTCCCTATAAAAATGACAAATATTAAAAATAATAAATATTAGTTTTTTTTTAAAGTTTCGAACAAATTGAACAACACTTTTAAAGTTAACAATCTTTAAAACTTACGAATTCTAAGTTCTTGTTAAAACTTAGTAAATTTAAATTGTTCATATTATGAAAAATTAAAATAATAAAGTCATCAATGTTCTTAGGCATGTTTTAACGGCATGAAAAATATGCTAAAAATTAATATAATAAGAAAATGAGTAATACAGATGAAAATCAACTTTCAGGAATTTCTACCAATTAACGGAAGTGTATTTGCATTCTTTTGTACAGCCCTTACATTAGCAACAAGATTTTATACACGCCACATGTTAAGATAAAATTTATTCCAGTATAAACATGCTTAAAACTACTTAAATCGCACTTCCAGAATTTATCATCCATAGGCGTGCATGCATACAATTCTCTGGATAGCTTTGTATATTATTATATTTAGTTTTTTCTTTCGGAACCGATTGGAATCCGTTCTGAAATTGAAACTATCCTAATATTATAAAAAAAAAACTAAAACCAAAATCGAAAAAGTAAAAACTAGCCTGGTTGTTGATCGTCCTCAGCTGTCCAATGCAAAAATCTATTAAAATAAAGCGAGAAATTTGAAATTAACGCCCCCATAGACTTAAAATTAGAGTTTTTATCTCTTCCCGTGTCTGAAGTGGGCTCTTAAAGAAAGATGTGGACAAATTTCACATTTTCTGCGGCTGTTAAAGGTGTACTTTTTTGTTAAAAATAACAAATATTAAAAGTAATAAATATTAACAATATTCCTTTAAAGTTTTAAACAAGTTGATCAAAACTTTCAAAGTAAACATTCTTTAATACTTACTAACTTTAAGTTTTTGTTAAATCTTATTAAATTTAAATTGTTCAAATTATTGAAAAATTAAAATGACAAAGTCATCAATGGATATTCTTAGGCTTGTTTTAACGGCATGAAAAAATGATAAAATTTAATAATAATAAGAAAACGATTAATGCAGATTAAAGTAAACTTTCAGCAATTTCTACCAATTAACGCCAGTATATTTGTATTATTTTGTACAGCCCTTGCATTCGAACAAGTTTATATACACGCAGCATGTTAAGATCAAAATTATTGCAGTATAAACATGCTTAAAACAACTGAAATCGTACTTCCAGAAATTATCATTCATAGGTGCGCGCATGCATCCAATTCTTTGAATAGTCTTGTTATATTTATATTTTACAAACACATCTTTCTAAATATAGTTGAGCTTGAAAATGTAGAATTAAATTAAAAAAAAAAAATAGCAATTCACTCTCATTCTCAGCAATTCTTCCTAGTTCTTTTGCGTAGCCCTATACACGGTCTATAGAAATCATATGTATAATCTAGTATTAAAAAAGTATATCATAAGTGAAAACTGACTTTTAGCAATCATCCCTAATAGAGAATACTTCGTATACAGTATTGTATCCAGCAACTTTTATGTGCCCCTGTAAATGAAATAAAAATTGATTCACATCATATTCTAATGTAAGCATCTTGTAGTAAACCTCAGTAACGTATATGAATTTCATCTTGTTTAAAATGTTGAAACAGAACTAAAACACGCCGCGAGCAGTTTTTTCTGTAATAAAACTGAATTCTTTTCTGTGATAGTGTAAATGAATGATAAATGCTTTGCAACCCCTTCAGCAAACATGTTAGTACACCTCATGAATGCATATCCATTTCGCTATGTTTACAACAGAGAAACATTATTAAAATACGCCGTAAAACGTTTTTTCTTCATAGTCGACAATATAAAGAAATGTACTTTTGAATTCCCCTGTACACGAACCTGTGCACTTCAATAAGGTGCATAGATTTTATGTTTAAATTGCTTTACATCATTAAAATACACCGCAAATGATTTTTCCACATAGGCCATAATATAAAAGAGTACTTTTGAATGTCCATGTCATGAAGTATAAATTATTACACACTTCAACAACGTATTTCAGTTACATCACAATCCAAGTATATGTACGCTAGTTAGAGTACGGACAGACAAGCAGTCAAGCCCAACTCATAAACATTTTTCAACTATGTTGGAGAGTGCTAAACATCTGAGTACCGTCCAAAAGTTTTGTGTTGGATATACATATAGAAAATACAGAGGGCGTAGAGAAAAACGCGGGGCCTAATAGTAATTAAAATTCGACCCCCTCATGCTAAAAACATGACACTATAAACCTGGTAAGATGAAAACATAAACAATAAGTGCGAAATACCGTTTTAGGTGGGTTTTTTCCGTCTTTGCACATACAATTGTAAGATATTTTTAGGGGAATCTTGAAAATATTCCATTTAAACCAGGATTCCGTTACAATACGTATTGAAAAATAAATTTGCTAGTTGACAGACTTTTATAAAATGCTATATTTTACCTTATAGTCTCATAACTTTCAGTTTTACATTATTATAGTTAATGATAAATTTTCCCGTTTCCTAACAGTTAAAATAATACCTTTACGTTACATGAGAACCCACACTAGTAACGGGGAAAAATATGAAAGCGCTAATGTTAAGTCTATGGGAGTGTTATTTTCAAATATCTCGCTTCCTTTTTAAAAATTTAAAATGAATTTTTTTTGCATAGGATAGCTGAGGACGCTCTATAACCGGGCTAGTTTTTAGTATTTCGAATTTGGTTTCAGATATTTAAAAAATATATATATACTTTTACTTTCATAACCGGTTGGAATCCGTTCTGAAATTTAAACTATCCTAATATAAAAAAAAAAAAAAAAACTGAAACAAAAATCGAAAAGGTAAAAACTAGCCTGGTTGTAGATCACCCTCAGCTATCCTGTGCAAAAAACATCATTCAGTAATATTAAAATCAAAGCGAGAAATTTCAAAATAACGCCCCCATAGACTTAATATTAACCTTTTCCTTTCTTCTCGTGTCTGAAGTGGGCTCTTAAAAAAAGATGTGTTACACAGGACAAATTTCGTTCTCGACTGTTAAAGGTGTACTGTCCCCTTAAAAATAATAAATATTAAAGTAATGAATATTAAAAGTATTTCTTTAAAAAATTGAACAAGTTGATCTACAATTTTAAAGTTAACAATCTTTAAAACTTATCAACTTTAAGTTCTGCTGATTTTTAATTAAAAAAACTGTTTTTCGAATTTAAAATGTTAAATTGTCGAATATTTTATACATATACAAGAATAGGAAACTTGAAACCCAGTCTCCTGGCCAGTCCACAAACATGTTCTAGCAAATTCTGACTTCGTAATTTTATTATTTGTTAGCTATTTTAACTTAAAATTACTTTAAAAACAACACGTCTATTTTTTTTACCGTTTTACTTAATAAACCAATATTGAATTCAGGGGGTAGCCCGGGGGGAGGGACATCCACCTCCCGGAGCGATGAGTTGTCCCCCCCCCCCGGAAGATTCGATATTTTGCATTTTCAATGGTCAAAAAGTGCAATTTCCCCCTAGAACTCTATTATGCCCCCCCCCCCCGGAGCCTCGGAAATCCCTCCCGGATAAAAGTGACTGAATTCAACACTGTATTAAACTCGGGCTGAAATTTTGTCCCCTAGTAACTTGTACATGTTTTACCTCCCTGTATACGGCTCTAAAATTTTATATATACAAAGTAAATGCGTAATATCCTTCGTTATTCATAGAAATATAGAATTTGAAATATTTCATTCTTTCAAGAGTATTTTGTCAAAATTAAACAATAATCGTAGAAAAGAATAAATCCAAAGTATAAATAGGAGTGATCTATTTTACCACGTTACAATAATCCAATCACACCAAAGGAAATATGAAATAGTTTCCATTTGCTAAAATGTGTCGTTCTTAGCCAATCAGATTTTTAATAGGGCGGTGTTTTCATGTCCGATATGGGGCGGGCAACATATCATTACGAGGCCGTTTTTGACACATGTTTCATCAAAATCTTTACAAATTTTGCTCAGCCTAATTGTAGTAGAACTATTGAAAGCATATTATTGGAAAGCTTAAACTCTATATTTTCGTTGTTATTAAAAAAATTTTCCTGAATTTTGCTGATATGAATGTTATAAGACTAAAAAGGACACAACACCTCGAATTTCACTGGATCCTAAATTGACAGGATCCTGAGAATTAAACTACAACGAAAATCGGAAAAGTAAAAAATAGCCCGTAAACAGATAGTCCTCAGCTATCCTGTGCAAAAAAAATCATTTAAAAATATTAAAAATCAAGCAAGATATTTGAAAACATTGTTGCCATAGACTTATCATTAGCGTTCGAACTTCAAGCCGTGACTAGTGTGGCCTCTTAAGAGGCCACACTAGTCACGGTTCTACTGTCACTAGTTCACTAGTTCTACTACATTACTATAGTCACTACTTACTATACATCACTAGTTCTACTACATAATTGTCACTAGTTCTACTACAATTAGGCTGAGCAAAATATGCAAAGATTTTGATGAAAAATGTGTCAAAAATGGCCTCGTAATGTTATGCTCTCCGCCTCTACCAAGACGATAAAAACCACGCCTATTAAAAATATGATTGGCTAGTATACAAACACTTTAGCAAATGGAAACGATTTAATTGTGATTGGATTATTGTATCGTGTTAAAATAGATCACTCCTATTTCAAACCTTGGATTTATTTTTTTCTAAAATTATTGTTTAATTTCAACAAAAGACTCTTGAAAGAATGAAATATTTTAAATTCTATATTTCTATGAATAACGAAGGAAATTATACATTTCGTTTATATAAACAATTTCAGAACCACACAGAGGGAGTTACAACATATAGAAGTTATTAAGGAATCAAATTTCAGTCCTAGTTTATTAAGTAAAATGGTAAAAAAATAGACGAGTATTTTTTAAATTATTTTTTAAGTTAAAATAGTTAACAAATAATTACGAAGTCATAATTTGTTAGAACATATTTGTGGCCTGGCCAGGAGACTGGTTTTCAAGCCTCCTATTCTTGTATATGTATAAAATATTCGACAATTTAACATTTTACGTTCGAAAAACAGTTTTTTTAATTAAAAATCAGCAGAATTTAAAGTTAATAAGTTTTAAAGATTGTTAACTTTAAAATTGTAAATCAACTTGTTCAAAATTTTAAAGAAATATTTTTATAGTTCATTACTTTAATATTTATTATTTTTAAGGGGACAGTACACCTTTAACAGTCGGAGAACGAAATTTGTCCTGTGTAACAGATATATTTTTTAAAGAGCCCACTTCAGACACGGAGAGAAAGTAAAACGAAGTCTATGGGGGCGTTAATTTAAAATTTCTCGCTTTGTTTTAATATGATTTTTTTACATAGGATAGCTGAGCACGATCTTCAACCAGGCTAGATTTTACTTTTTAGATTTTTATTTTATATATATATATATATATATATATTATATATAATATATATATATATATATATATATATTATATTATATATATATATATATATATATATTGAATGTTTTCCATTGAATGTTTTCTTTTCGTTCATGGTTTTGTTAGTAAGTTTTTTCCATGGTTATTTTGTTAATTTTCTCTGTAGTTCAGTAGTTTTGGGATTGGATGAGTAGTGTGTGTTTTTTGGTATATTATATATATATATATATATATATATATATATATATATAAAGCCCAGTGATGTAGTGGTCAGGGCATCTGACTGCCGCACCGCAGGTCGAGAGTTCGACTCCCGACTGGGCAAGGTTCACTCAGCCTTTCATCCCTTTGGGGTCGATAAAATGAGTACCAAGCTTGCTTGGGAACTAAACACCGAGGGTCTCGCGTTAGGCTGACCACCTGGCCGGGACGCATGCTGTATAGCACCTCGGGCCTAGGGTCAAGAAAACAGAGATGGGCACTGTCGGCCCTGATCCTCATGGATTGTATAGCCGCAGAGTTTAGTTTAGTATATATATACATATTAGGAAAGTTTCAATTTCAGAAACGATTCACCCCTGTTCCGAAATTGAAAGTATTTTTTTTAAATATCTGAAACCAAAATCGAAAGAGTAAAAACTAGCCCGGTTGTAGATCGTCTTCAGCTATCCTATACAAAAAAAAATCATTTTAAAATGTTAAAAAGGAAGTGAGATAAAAAGGAAGTGAGATTTGAAAATAACGCTCCCATATATTTAACATTAGCGTTTACATTTTTTCCCCGTAACCTGCGTGGGTTCTCAAATGTAACGCAAAGATATTTTCTTTGCAACGGTTAGGAAACGCAAAAATTTATCATTAACTTTAATAATGTAAAACTAAAAGTTATGAAACTGTAAGATAAAATATAGCATTTTATAAAAACTTTCTAGCTAGCAATTTTTTTTTCTAATACGTATTACCTTTTAATATTTTATACTTCACTTACATGGACATTCAAAAGTATTTTATATTATGGTCTATGTGGGAAAATACATTTGCGTGTATTTTAATGACATAAAACAATTTTAAACATACAATTTATTCGCATTATTGAAGAGCATAGGTACTTGTACAGGGGAATTAAAAAGTATATTTCGTTACATTATGGACTACGAAGAAAAAACGTTTGCGGGGTATTTTAATAACGTTTTCTGTTACAACATAATGAAATTGATATGAATTTATGAGGCGCAGTAAAACATGCTTTCTGAAGGGATAGCAAAGCATTTATCATTCATTTACAGGGTCACAGAAAAGGGTTCAGTTTTATTACAGAAAAAACTGCTTGCAAATTGTGTTTTAGTTATGTTTCACGATTTCAAACAAGATGGAATTCATATACGTTACTGAGGTTTACAATATGATGCTTACATTATAATATGATGTGCATCACATTTTATTTAATTTACAGGGGCACATAAAAGATATTGGATACAATATTGCATATGAAGTATTGTCTATTAGGGATGATTGCTGAAAGTGAGATTTCAGCTATGATATACGTTTTTAACTAAATTTCTGCATACTAGATTATATATATAAATTCGATAGACTACGTATAGGGCTACGCAAAAGAACTAGGAAGAATTGTTGAGAAATTGATTAATTTTATTTTCAAATTCAACTACATTTAGAAAGATATGTTTGGAAAATAAAAATATAATAATATACAAGGCTATTCAAAGAATTGGATGCATGCACGCCTATTTCAGACACGGGAAGGAATGAAAACGCTAATTTTAAGTCTATGGGGGGGGGGGGGTCATTTTCATATTTCTCGCTTTGATTTTAATATTTTTGAATGATTTTTTCTTTTTCTTTTTTTTTTCTTTTTTTTTTTTGCATAGGATATCTGGTGACTATCGACAGTGAGGCTAGCTTTTACTTTTCGATTTTGGCTATAGTTTTTTTTTTTATATATAATAGGATAGTTTAAATTTTAGAGCGGATATGAAAGTAAAAGTAATTTTAAAGAAAAATATCTGAAACAAAAATCGAAAAAGTAATAACTAGCCCGGTTATAGAGCGTCCTCAGCTATCCTAACAGTTTCTTAGCAACAACGAATGATAGCTTAACACTGTCATGATCGGTAAGGTCAAGTAAAGACTATAAACTAAAAGCACTGCTAATTTACCAAATTCCGATATAGGACACAGATTGGTAAAGGATATTACGGCAACTCCTCCTGATTATTAACTGGGAAGTAGAGGAAGAAGATGGAGAATCTCTGGAGATATTTGACTGTGAGCTTTCAACTGACAAGGTAAAAAAAAAATCTCTATCAGCAATGCGGGGAAAATAAAATTGTAACTTAGTCTAAAGATAAAGATGCAGGAAAATAAATTTATTTTCACTGATTTCTGATAAAGAAAAAGAATGCTTTGGTAAAATTGGAAGAAATTCGAAATATTGCTTTGAAATGGAATTCTATGAAATTCATTATCAGAATTGCATATCAATGTAATGAAAAATCCAAGCAGTTTTCAGAGAAAATAAAAACAAAGTCTTTCTCAAACAATTGTAAAAAAAAAAAAAAAAAAAAAAAAAAAAAAAAAAAAAAAAAAAAAATACAGCTGTATTTGTTACAAAAATCTCCAAATTCAGAGTAATGAATTAAAAAAGGTTTTTATACACAATCTAGGTATAAAAACACAGATAGGATGTTTTTGTGCCTGTCCACAGATTCCTAAAGAGTGATACAAGATTTCACAGGAAGGGATTTGTTCGACGGGTGGCAATTGCACAGACCATCAGCTCATCAAGTTGAAGGCTGAAATTTCAGGATTAGATAGAACTCAATTAGCATATTAAAATGCAAATGGTCTGCTAAGTCATATCTTGATAGAAAACACCTGCACACCGGAGTTTAGTTTTTGATCGATTGGTTTATCATTGTATTTTGCAGCACCCAAATGTATGAAAATATTGAAGTTTGGGTGCATGAAAACACAATGGTAAACCTGCGGATCAACCACTAAATTGATGTTCTGCAGATGGTTTCCACCAAGATACGACTTGGCAGACCAATGCATATAGCTTGTATATAAAATAAACGGTCAAGTACGAGTATTACTCGCGCTCAGAGAGTTCCGTACAATAAATATATGAATTATTAACTGTATTATTTAAAAGAATAATGAAACTTTGTAAAAACCTATACAACGTAGAGTTGGGTATAGCTGTATATATTAGAAAAGTATGATTGAGTATACCACAAAGGTTCAAAGAGATATGAAGCCGAAATAAAATTAAATATTGCTATTTTGTATAATTCTTTTTTTAAACGTATCTTAATCTGGATATGGTGAACTTAATTTGGTACTAACAATAAAAGTCCTTCCGGCCAGTGCCGGGAGGAAGAGTTAGCTTTCATTTTCCTTATTTTAAAAAAGCCAACTTATATTATTCAAACACACGAAGCTCAATTTAGTGGAAACCGAATATAGGAGATTCAATATTAATTTTTATCAATACTAAATCATTATGAATGAGAATTTCACGAAATTAGTCAACTTTATCCAAGCTGCTTTTATTTAAACTAACTTATATTTGGCTGCCAAATTCGGCGAATTCTTAAAGTTCCTGCCATTTTAAGACAACATGGTGGATGAGGCTAATCAGTGAACTTGGTCGAGACCTTAGTAAGGGCTGTGCACATGCTCACTCACATCGGAATCGGTTGATATATACGAGTGCTGTCGCAGGCAAAAAATAAGTTTTTCAAAATGTCACCCACATTAGAAATTGAAACTGCTATATCTGAGCCATTTTTTAAGATAAAGACAAACAAAAAATGCTCGTGAATGCTTATATCAATGTCAAATACTTATGAAAGAAACCTTTTTCAATTTCTATTTTTTTTTTCACCTCACTTTAAATATATATTTTTTTAATTTAATGGCCGCCATTTTGAAACAAGATGGCTGATGAAGCTGGCCAACGAAATTGGTTGAGATATTGATGTATACTATCCACATGCCTTCTTCCATCGCAATAGGCGAATACGTGTGTTATCGCGTGACAAATACAAGATCGTTTCAAAGTGTTAGACATGCTAGAAATTTAAAGTGCTATAATTCAATATTTTTTAAGATATAAACAAAAGAACAAATTTTCAGAAACAAAAACTGCTCCAGAATCTTTGTATCAAGGCCAAACACACAAAAAATTTTTTTCATTTTCCAATTTTTGAATACTTTATTTTAAATTTTAAATTACTTTTTTTTAAATGGCAACCCTTTTGAAACAAGATGGCGAATGAAGCTGGCCAACGAACTCGGTCGAGACATTGGTATGTACTATGTACAGATCAAGTTACATCCAAATCGGTTCATAAATACGCTTGTTATCGCGTGACAAAAATCAGGTCCTTTTAAAATGTCAGCCACAATAGAAATTAAAAATGCTATAACTCAGCCATTTTTTTAGATATAGACGAAACAAAACCTGTTCCGGAATCTCTGTATTAAGGTCAAACACATACGAAGAAAATCTTTTTCATTTTCTAATTTTTTGGTATCTCATTTTAAATTTTAAATTTTTTAAATTTTTTAAATGGCCGCCATTTTGAAACAAGATGGCGGATGAAGCTGGACAACGAACTCGGTCGAGACATTGGTGTGTACTATGTACACACTGAATTACATCCAAATCGGTTCATAAATACATCTGTTATCACGTAACAAAATTCAGGATACTTCAAAATGTCAGCCATGCTAGAAATTCAAAATGCTATAACTCAGCCATTTTTTAAGATATAGACGAAACAAAAACTGCTCCCGATTCTTTTTATCAAGGTCAAACACATAAGAAGAAAATATTTTTTCAATTTCCAATTTTTTAGTACCACATTTCAAATTTAAATTTTTCTTAAAAATTTAAATGGCCGCCATTTTCAAACAAGATGGCGGATGATGCTGGCCAACGAACTCGGTCGAGATATTGGTATGTACTATGTATAAACGAAGTTACATCCAAATCGGTTCATAAATACGCCTTTTGTCGCGTGACAAAATTCAGGACGTTTCAAAATGTCAGCCACGCTAGAAATTCAAAATGCTATAACTCAGCCATTTTTTAAGATATAGACGAAACAAAAATTGCTCCTGAGTCTTTGTATAAAGGTCAAATACATAAAAAAAAATATTTTTCCATTTTCAATTTTTTGGTACCACATTTCAAATTTTAAATTTTAAAACAAATTTTAAATGGCCGCCATTTTGAAACAAAATGGCGGATGAAGCTGGCCAACGAACTCGGTCGAGACATTGGTGTGTACTATGTACACACCGAATTACATGCAAATCGGTTCATAAATACGAGAGTTACAGTGTGACATAGGTCAGATATATATATGTATATATATATATATATATTATATATATATATATCAATTTTGAACGGAGGGTGGTTTCGGGGTCTGGGGGTCATGATCGATGAAAATATACCAAAATTTTTTAAAATCGCTTTCCACCGAACGGCTGCAATAGGTAGCTTTTAGGTAGCTTTCTTTACAAAAAAGCTACCTATTGCAGCCGTTCGGAGGAAAGCGATTTCAAAAAATTTCACCGAACGGCTGCAATAGGTAGCTTTTAGGTAGCTTTCTTTACAAAAAAGCTACCTATTGCAGCCGTTTGGAGGAAAACGATTTCAAAAAATTTTGGTATATTTTCATCGATCATGACTCCCAGACCCCGAAACCACCCTCCGTTCAAAATTGATATATATATATATATATATATCTGACCTATGTCACACTGTAACTCTCGTATTTATGAACCGATTTCGATGTAATTCGGTGTGTACATAGTACATACCAATGTCTCGACCGAGTTCGTTGGCCAGCTTCATCCGCCGTTTTGTTTCAAAATGGCGGCCATTTAAAATTTTTAAAAAAATTTAAAACTTGAAATGTGGTACGAAAAAATTAAAAATGGAAAAATATTTTTTTCTTATGTATTTGACCTTTATACAAAGATTTCGGAGCAGTTTTTGTTTCGTCTATATCTTAAAAAATGGCTGAGTTATAGCATTTTGAATTTCTAGCGTGGCTGACATTTTGAAACGTCCTGAATTTTGTCACGCGATAAAAGGCGTATTTATGAACCGATTTGGGTGTAACTTCGTTTATACATAGTACATACCAATGTCTCGACCGGGTTCGTTGGCCAGCTTCACCCGCCATCTTGTTTAAAAATGGCGGCCATTTAAATTTTTAAGAAAAATTTAAATTTGAAGTGTGGCACCAAAAATTGAAAATTGAAAAAATATTTTCTTCTTATGTGTTTGACCTTGATAAAAAGATTCGGGAGCAGTTTTTGTTTCGTCTATATCTTAAGAAATGGCTGAGTTATAGCATTTTGAATTTCTAGCGTGGCTGACATTTTGAAACGTCCTGATTTTTCTCACGTAATAACAGGCGTATTTATGAACCGACTTGGTTGTACCTTGGTGTGTACATAGTACATACAAATATCTTGACCGAGTTCGTTGGCCAGCTCCATCTGCCATCTTGTTTCAAAATGGCGGCCATTTAAATAAATAAAAAAATAAAAAAATTTAAATGAGATACCAAAAAATTGGAAAATGAAAAAGATTTTTTTTGTATGTGTTTGACCTTAACACAAAGATTCCGGAACAGTTTTTCTTTCGTCTATATCTAAAAAAAAATGGCTGAGTAACAGCATTTTGAATTTCTCTTGTGGCTGACATTTTAAAACGACCTGATTTTTGTCACGCGATAACAGGCGTATTTATGAACCTATTTGGATGTAACTTGGTCTGTACATAGTACATACCAACGTCTCGACCGAGTTCGTTAGCCAGCTTCATTCGCCATCTTGTTTCAAAAGGGTTGCCATTTAAAAAAAATTAAATTTAAAATTCAAAATGAGGTATTAAAAAATTGGAAAATGAAAAAGATTTTTTTTATGTGTTTGGCCTTGATACAAAGATTCCGGAGCAGTTTTTGTTTCTGAAAATTTGTTCTTTTGTTGATATCTTAAAAAATGGTTGATTTATAGCACTTTGAATTTCTAGCATGGCTAACATTTTGAAACGATCTTGTATTTGTCACGCGATAACACACGTATTCGCCTATTTCGATGTAAGAAGGCATGTGGATAGTATACATCAACACCTCGACCAAGTTCGCTAGCCAGATTCATCAGCCATCTTGTTTCAAAATGGCGGCCATTAAATTAAAAAAAATATATATATTTAAAGTGAGGTGCAAAAAAATTAGAAATTGAAAAAGGTTTCTTTCTTAAGTATTTGATCTTGATATAAGTATTCAGGAGCATTTTTTGTTTATCTTTACCTTAAAAAATGGCTCAGATATAGCAGTTTCAATTTCTATTGTGGGTGACATTTTGAAAAATCTGATTTTTTGCATGCGACAGCACTCCTATATATTAACCGATTCCGATGTGAGTGTGCATGTGCACAGCAATTACTAAGGTCTCGACCAAGTTCACTGCTTACCCACATCCACCATGTTGTCTTAAAATGACAGGCACTTTAAGAAATTGCCGAATTTGGCAGCCAAATATAAGTTACTTTAAAGAAAAGCAGCTTGGATAAAGCTGACTAATTTCGCGAAATTCTCATTCATTATATTGATAAAAATTAGTATTGAATCTCCTATATTCGGTTTCCACTAAATTGAGCTTCGTGTGTTTGCATGATATAAGTTGGCTTTTTTTAAATAAGGATTATGAAAGCTACCTCTTCCTCCCGGCACTGGCCGGAAGGACTTTTTAAATTTCATTTGGCATTTCATAAAACTAAATTCAACATAGAAATATTTTTCTTTTTACAGTGTAGATGAAATAAAATCCTTGTTCAAAGTTTAAACTTGGCGTTGTACTACGCGCGTTTCGAAAGGAGGTCGCAAAGATGCAACTCGACTTTGTCCGTGCCGCGTTTTTTCAAATAGGTATTTAATTATCATTTAAAGACACGGGAGGCGTATTGAGAGATCCACTCAACGCAAACTAGTCGCGAATCCCATAGTATTTATGCGATTAATTATAATTAAATTGGTCTGTTTTTAACAATTTGATGTTTACTGCTTTTATGCTGCTACTGCGTATTGCATTACACATATATATCATTAAAAGTTGTTATCTAGTATTTAAAAACCGATGGTATATAGAGTACGCCGCCTCTGCCATTATGTATGTCCAAACCAACCGTGTCTTTAAGGGTTAAGGCTCCTGACCCTGCCAGCGAAGACAATCACGAGCTAATGCTAATCGTATAGGGAAGGATTTTTCTAATATCTATTTTGTATTTCGATATTTTAAATTTTTTTTTTGGCATTATATAGCCGAGATCCGTCTCTACATCGCACCTTTCTTTACTTTTTCCTCCCCATCGGATTAGCATTAGCTCGTTAGTGTCTTCGCCGGCAGGGACAGGAGTCTTAATATCTCGGCGAATTACCGACGATTTTTTTTCGAAAATCATTATAAACAATGCTTTTATACTTTTGATACGATAGGTACCTTTAGCGCTCTTTGATACCTTTGCTGAATGCCCGCAAATAGAAATCTGTATGTAACAGAAAAATGCGATTTTATGAAAAACTATGCCACCTAGGGCAATCGCTATAATTTTCCTGCGAGTATTAAATTAACCTCTACTACCTCTAATTTTTTTCATAATTTTAGTTTCAGTAGATTTGAAAATAGATTGGGGGGGGCGGGGGGCACATTTTTGCACTACATTTTCGACGATATCTCTGAAAATATAATATCTAAAATTAAAAGAAATGTATTTTTGAGTTATGCGTTACGGAATCTTTTAACCGATACCCCAAAAGATACACAAAGAAAATATATTTCTTCTTTAAATAACCTAATTATCCCCTCTACGTTTTTCCCACATATATTTGTGAATGTTTAATAATCTGTAAATATGTGGGTCAATAGTCTTTATTACATCTCCCAATTTGAACTTCCCACGTTCCGTAGTTTACGAGTAAAATGGCTGTGACAGACAGACACAGGAGTGATCTTATAATGATTCCGTTTTTACTTTTTAAGTACGGAACCCTAAAAATCATGATTATTGCAACTGAGAAATACAAAAACATAAGAAGATGAATTATTGAAAATAAATAAAACAAGTAAGGAAAACCATGTGTCAAGTATGGATTATGAACCCTTTCCTACATTTTTAGTTCAGTTAGAAAAACACATAACACATTTGAATATACACATTTATTAATTCCTAACAATAGACGGAAACGTACTTCAATTGTTTTGTGAAGCTCTGTATGTTCCTTATAAATTTTTATACACGCCACATACTGAGCTGAAATTTAATTCAGAAATAAATACGCTGAAAATTACTGATATCACACTTCTAAGGCTAACATCAGCTTAAGAATTGCTATCCATGGACGGCCATGTATCCAGTTTTTTGTCATATCCCTATTTATTTATATGCTACAATGTCACTTAGCCGACGGGACATTTAGCAGACAGCAATTAGACGACAGGATGTTTAGCCGACAGCGACTGTTAGCCGACAAGACAGTTAGCCAACAGAGGACAATTATTCGACATGGACATTCATCCGACAGGATATTCATCCGACTTAACTGTAACGTAACTGTAACCTGATCTTAACCTAATTATAACCTAAGCATAAACTAACTGTAGCGTAACTGTAACCTAACCAATACCAAACTGTAACGTAACTATAATCTATCTGTAACCTAAACGTAACCTAAGTGTAAGATAACCGTAACCTAACTGAAACGTAACAGTAACCTAATTGTAGCCTAAATGTAACCTAACTGAAACCTAACAGTAACCTAATTGTAGCCTAAATGTAACCTAACTGGGACGTAACCGTAATCTAACTGTAACTAACGTTTACCTAGTTATAACCTAATCGTATGCTAACTGTAATGTAACTGAAACATAACTTTACCATGACCAAGCTCTAACCTAAGCGTATTCTAATTATCACCTAAACGTAACCTAACAGTTATTTAACCGTAATCTAAACGTAACCTAACGGTAACCTAATTATAAAGTAACCGTAACCTAATTGAAACCTAACAGTAACCTAATTGTAGCCTAAATATAATCTAACTGGGACGTAATCGTAATCTAACTGTAACTAACGCTTATCTAATTATAACCTAATCGTATGCTAGCAGTAATGTAACTGTAACACAACTTTACCATGACCAAGCTGTAACCTAAGCGTAATCTAATTATCACCTAAACGTAACCTAATTATAACCGAACAGTTACCTAACCATAATCTAAACGTAACCTAAGTGTAACCTAATTATGAAGTAACCGTAACCAAACTAAAACCTAACAGTAACCTAATTGTAGCCTAAATGTAACCTAACTGGGAATTAACCAAAATCTAACTGTAAATAACGTTTACCTAGTTATAACCTAATCATATGCTAAATGTTATGTAACTGTAACATAACTCTACCATGACCAAGCTGTAACTTAAGTGTAATCTAATTATCACCTAAACGTAACTTAGTTATAACCTAACCGTAATCTAAGAGTAACTAATCGCAATTGTAACCAAACTGCAAATTAACTGTAACCTAGCGGGAGGTGCATAATATGAAAGAGTGATCAAAGGGCTGCCCAGTCCAATGATATATCACTTGAGGGATGTCGGAAAAGTCAGAAAAATGCTCCCGGTGATACAAATTGGGGGAGGGGGAACGGGAGGTACATAATATGAAAGAGTGATCAAAGGGCTCCAATGCGATGTATCTCATGAGGTGTGTCGAAAAATGTTAGAAAAGTACCGGCTAATTATACTATCAGCTAAATGTGCTGTCGGTTAATCGCCTTTTCGGCTAAATGTCCTCCCGGCTAATTGCCACGTTCGGCCAGTTGCCTGTCGGTCAATTGTCTGTATTGCTAAAATTATTACTATATGTCCGTTTCGATCAATTGTCCTGTATGCTGTATGTAAATTTCAGCTAATTGTGTTGTCGGCTATATGTACGTATCGGCTAAATGCACGTCTCAGCTAACTGCAATCTGCTAAATGTCTTGAAGGCTATTTGGTTGTCGGCTAAATGTCTGCGACCGGCTACGGGTCAAACATCTATACTAAAAGTAGTTGAGCTTGAAAATGCATAAATCAAATTAAAAAACATCTTTAAGTAATTCATAGTCATTCTCGGTACTACTGATGAAATCTTTTGTGTAGTGTCTATGCAACGGAATAGCAATAATTTCAGCAATACAGACAATTGGCCGACAGACAACTGGCCGAACGTGGCAATTAGCCGGGAGGACATTTAGCCGAAAAGACGATTAGCCGACAGGACATTTAGCTGATAGTATAATATGCCGGTACTTTTCTAACATTTTTTGAGAACCCTCATGAGATACATCACATTGGAGTCCTTTGATCACTCTTTATATTCTATGCAATTCATATACACCACCTATGTGCCTGTGCAAAAATATTAGTTTAACTTAACTTATACCATAACTTATCATAAATCAAACATATCATAATTTAAAACTCACTATCAGCAATCATCCCTAATGTTTCCCTGTAAATGAACAATAAATTCGATGCACACCATATTCTTATCCAAACATCTTGCACTCTTTGTCTCCCCTTCTTCCGAAATTTCGATTCCCGTTTTGCTCCCCTTACAGTATCAAGGTTTAAAATCTTTAAAATTCCTTAATATTTTCTTTAATTTTCTGTTTTATTTGTTACTTTAAACTAACAATAAATAGTCAGTCATAAATTTCGTTATCAATTTATTTCACCATATTCATTTCATTAAAAGTTCTTGTAAATTGCCTCCATCGAAAATGTCATTTCTCCCTTTTGCTCCCTCATCCACGGTACCCATATTTTAAAATAAAAACCCTTTAAAACGCTTTAATTTTTTTAAATCTTTTCTGCTCAATTTGCCACTTTATTTTAACAATAAACAAACGATCATAAAAATTTCTCCTCCCCCCCCAACCCCAACTGAAATTGGTATTTCCTCCTCGCCTCTCCCTCTTACCAAGCATCTGAAATTTAAAGTCCTTAATTTTTTTTTCGTTTATTATTTTTTTTAACTTATTTGTAAATATTTTCTAAGGTAAGTAAATAATAAGTCGCCGATAAACTTCCGCCCCCCCCCCCGCAAAAAAAGAACTAATTCTGCTTATTCCTCTTTTTTTTCCCTCAGATCACAAAATTTTAACCTTAAAAGTCATTGCTTTTTTAAAAACATTTTGTACTCTATTTCAAATGAAAATCAAATTTCAAATTTCAAAATAATTGCTTAAAAGGCGCAAAGGCCAACATAGTGAAAAAGATTCCAAGCCGGGACTCGAACCCGTGCCATCAGTATAGCGCACTGACGTTCTACCCACTAAACCACTTGGAACGATACCTAGCTCGGAAAATTTCTCACTATTATATGTTGGATAGGCTACAAACGCAGCACAAGATGGAATATTTATCGTGAGTCACCGACCTGGGACAAACACGAAACATAATTAAATCCAGCATCGATAGAAATTATATTAATACATGGAAATTATTCCAGAGAGAAACATTCGCCTTGCATACAATATTTCAAATGAAAATCAAATTTCAAATTTCAAAGTAATTGCTTAAAAGGCGCAAAGGCCAACATAGTGAAAAAGATTCCAAGCCGGGACTCGAACCCGGGCCATCAGTATAGCGCACTGACGTTCTACCGACTAAACCACTTGGAACGATACCTAGCTCGGAAAATTTCTCACTATTATATGTTGGAAAGGCTACAAACGCAGCACAAGATGGAATATTTATCGTGAGTCACCGACCTGGGACAAACACGAAACATAATTAAATCCAGCATCGATAGAAATTATATTAATACATGGAAATTATTCCAGAGAGAAACATTCGCCTTGCATACAATATTTCACCGACCTGGGACAAACACGAAACACAATTAAATCCAGCATCGATAGAAATTATATTAATACATGGAAATTATTCCAGAGAGAAACATTCGCCTTGCATACAATATTTGAAATATTGTATGCAAGGCGAATGTTTCTCTCTGGAATAATTTCCATGTATTAATATAATTTCTATCGAAGCTGGATTTAATTATGTTTCGTGTTTGTCCCAGGTCGGTGACTCACGATAAATATTCCATCTTGTGCTGCGTTTGTAGCCTTTCCAACATATAATAGTGAAAAATTTTCCGAGCTAGGTATCGTTCCAAGTGGTTTAGTCGGTAGAACGTCAGTGCGCTATACTGATGGCCCGGGTTCGAGTCCCGGCTTGGATTGGTTGATTTTTTGACGGCCGATTATCTACACGAGGGATATAGGCCCGGGGGGGAGTGCCCTCCGTGGGGGTCTTTCTAAGGGAACCTAATCCATATTTACACATGGAAAATCCACGGCTCGAAGAAAACCACGAAAACTCCGAACGATTAGGCCGACGGGCGCGATTGGGATCGAACCCAGCACTTCCCATCTACCAGCTTCGAACGCAGAACCTCTCGGCCACTGGTGGGGCCCCGGCTTGGAAACTTTTTCACTATGTTGGCCTTTGCGCCTTTTAAGCAATTACTTTGAAATTTGAAATTTGATTTTCATTTGAAATATTGTATGCAAGGCGAATGTTTCTCTCTGGAATAATTTCCATGTATTAATATAATTTCTATCGATGCTGGATTTAATTATGTTTCGTGTTTGTCCCAGGTCGGTGACTCACGATAAATATTCCATCTTGTGCTGCGTTTGTAGCCTTTCCAACATATAATAGTGAGAAATTTTCCGAGCTAGGTATCGTTCCAAGTGGTTTAGTCGGTAGAACGTCAGTGCGCTATACTGATGGCCCGGGTTCGAGTCCCGGCTTGGAATCTTTTTCACTATGTTGGCCTTTGCGCCTTTTAAGCAATTACTTTGAAATTTGAAATTTGATTTTCATTTGAAATATTGTATGCAAGGCGAATGTTTCTCTCTGGAATAATATCCATGTATTAATATAATTTTGTACTCTATCTGTTAATTTATTGTAATCATAAATAATCATATAACTATACTCCTCTCCCACAAAAATTGACGCTTGCTCTGACTCTACCCTTACCAAGAACACAAAATTTAGTCTTTTTTTGTCCTATTTCTTATTCTTTAGTAAGGTAAATAAATAAGTCATCAAATAAAATCCCCCCCCTTTTTTTTCTTTCCCTTATTTAAGTTTAAAATCTTTGAAAGTCTTTTTTTAATACATTTTCAGCTTTATCTGTTTCATATTGAACAATAAATAATCGATTATATAATTTCTTCCACCCCATATAAAATTGACGTTTTCTTTTCTCCCCCCATTATTTCCATGCTCATAAAATTTAAAGTCTCTAAAACTCCTAATTGCAATGTTTTTGCCCTATTTGTTAATCTTTAATAAGTTACATAATCGGTCATCTATTAAATCCCCCCCCCCCCCCCGCCAAAAAAAAAAAAAAAATCTGTTTCTTGATTTGTCTTACCCTCAACTCATGAAGCTAAAAAATCTAATTTACAGTCTTTAAAACTTTTTAATTTTTACTTTTTTTTCGTCCTAATTATAAATCTTTATTATCTATAATATTAACTAAATCATTTCAACTATGTACGAAAGTGTTAACAATAAAGCGATAGGTGTACATTTAATTGTGCATAAAAAACATTTTAACTGTATTTTTCAAAGGAAAATGTCTTTAGAGAGATATTTGTAAGGAAAATATTGTGGTTTCTCGTCAACGTGCAAGTAAATTCTCAAACCTTTCGAAATCAATTTATTCCGACTAGCTCAGAAAGAACCATCAAACGTAGATACCAAAGGTGCCTGAGTAATCGACTGAACCGAGTATGTCCATAAAGAAAAAACAAAAATCATGCGTCTACGTCGATACTTTCCAACACTTACAGAACACTGTAACAAAACTTCGCCGTTTAATAAAGTAAAGAAGATATCTAACTAAACATTTGTAATACCTATGACACGTTTGAAAAGCAGATTTCAACAATTGCACCCATAACCTGGAAGGTACTCAAATTCTTTTGTGCAGCTCATATGATATATGCAGCTCATATGAGGCAGTGTATATGATATATTTGTACTGCATATATTTGTACGGATTCTACATACTATGTTAAAGTTTAGTTTTGTAAGAAAATACATAAAACAGTTGAAAATTCACCCTCGGCAATTTCTACTTATAGACGGAAACATACTTGAATTCTTTTGTGCATTTCTGTATATAGAAATTTTTATACACGTCAAACAGTATTAAGCTGAAATCTAATTCATGCAAAATCATGCTCAAAATTACTGAAATCACACTTGCAGGAATTATTTTCTATCGGCGGCCCATGTATCCAGTTTTTTGAATATCCCTGTATAGGATTTTATTTGTATGATACAAACATCTCTAAGCATATTAAATGAGGTTGAGCTTGTACATTTATAACTAAAAAAAACCTAACACCTTTAAGAAATTCATACTCATTCTCAGCAATGGTTACGAATTCTTTTGTGTGGTCCTGTATAGGGTTTGTAAAATATGTGCACACCACGTAGTGCGCAAAAATTTAGTTAAACTTAAAAACGCATTCTGTAATTGAAAATGTACTTTCAGCATTAATTTTTAATAGCTATATCGGATACAGTATTGTATCAAAATATTTTATGTTTCCCTGTAAATGAACGCTAAATGAAATGCAGACCATATTCGAATGTAAGCATCTTGTAGTAAATCAAAGTAATGTGTATCTATTTCGTCATGTTTGAAATAGTGTAACGTGATCAAAATACGCTACAAACAGTTTTTCTCGTAGACCATATTGAACCAAGTTCTTTTGTCTGACCCCGTAAATAATTGTTAAATGCTCATGTTGTACAGAAAGTAGGCTTAGGACACCTCAGAAATTCACATCAATTTCATTATCTTTGTGACAGAGTAATATCAATCAAATACGCCGCAAACGATATTTCTTCATGGGCTATAACATAACGGAATACTTTTGAGTCCCCTATACTCGTACTTTAAGCATTACACATAACATAGTCTATAGTAACAATTTTAAAGTGTGTCTCAATGTACATAAATTTAACTGTGTTTAACATTGTGTAACACTATTAAAATACATCCTAAATAATCCCTCCCCCCCCCCCCACATAGACCATAATGTAGCGAATACTTTTGAGTGCATCTGTAAATGAACCATGAATGGTGCACCGAACATACCATGATGATTTTCAATATCGTATATCAATTACATGGCAATCCGACTATATTTACGCTAGTTAGAGCACGGATAGACAGACAGACGGACGGACAAACTCAATCCATAAACACTTTTCAACTTTCTTGGGAAGTGTTAAAAATGGAAAAATGTAATGAAAATAAAAGTATTTTAGTATTATTTAGATTACGAACCGCTACAAAAAACATTCTTATTTGACCGCATCATTTAAAAAATACTTAGTGCTCAGAAATCCCCCCCCCCCCACACACACACCTGAATTTACTCCTGTGCACTTAAAATTTCAAATTGTTAAAACTCCTTTATGTTTTATAACATTCTTGTAAAAATAATCCATAATCTAAATTTTCTTCTGCCTGAAAATTTCACTAAAATTTTTGCCATCCTTCTTTCTGCTAACATCACACAAAGTTTTTAATATTTGGAAAACTTTATTTTTTCTGTCGCATATTTTAGTGCTAACAACAATAAATTGTGTACTATATCTATAAATGACTACGCTGGGATTTAGATTTATACCCCCTCTACAGATGTACAGTACAAAATATACAGTTTATTTGTTTAACTTTTCCTCTCCTAATTTTATGAACATCTTATTTTTAACCTTCAATGTTATTTAGCTTTTATAAATCTCATAAATTTTATGTTCTAAAAAGAATTCGCACAAAAGATAGTTATTTTAGAATATTTGTACCTGATATATTTCCCCCCTCATTCAATATCTCCCCCTTGATTTTAAATGTAATTGCCTTATGTGAAATAAAATAGTTTTTATACTGCACTAATTTCAATTTTATGTTTGTAAAAGCTGTAAAATAAACCTAAAAAAAAAAAAAAAGAAAAAAATTGAAAGTCAAATCGTTTTAATTTTTGCACTTTTATCATAAACAGATTAAAATTCTTTTTACGGCTTTTGCCGTTATCGAGTCTCCACAAAACAGTGGGCTTTGATCTACGCTTGTAAAGCGAAGACAATTGAAAAAAAAATCCTTTACACCTGAAACCTACTGGAAATTATCACATGTAGCGCTCAGCCGAAGTGGGGTGGGGGTTGGAATCGTGCCAGATAATTGGCCATTTGCTGATTGGAAGAGCTCGCTTGTCAATCATTTGAATTTAGACCATCCTTTCAATTCAGCTAAAATGCCAGCGGCCATCTTTATTTCTTTTTATCTGTGACTGCAGTGAGCTCTTAAGAGGCCACACTAGTCACGGCTTGAAGTTCGAACGCTAATGATAAGTCTATGGCAACAATGTTTTCAAATATCTTGCTTGATTTTTAATATTTTTAAATGATTTTTTTTGCACAGGATAGCTGAGGACTATCTGTTTACGGGCTATTTTTTACTTTTCCGATTTTCGTTGTAGTTTAATTCTCAGGATCCTGTCAATTTAGGATCCAGTGAAATTCGAGGTATTGTGTCCTTTTTAGTCTTATAACATTCATATCAGCAAAATTCAGGAAAATTTTTTTAATAACAACGAAAATATAGAGTTTAAGCTTTCCAATAACATGCTTTCAATAGTTCTACTACAATTAGGCTGAGCAAAATATGCAAAGATTTTGATGAAAAATGTGTCAAAAATGGCCTCGTAATGTTATGCTCTCCGCCTCTACCAAGACGATGAAATCCACGCCTATTAAAAATATGATTGGCTAGTATCCAAACACTTTAGCAAATGGAAACGATTTAATTGTGATTGGATTATTGTATCGTGTTAAAATAGATCACTCCTATTTCAAACCTTGGATTTATTTTTTTCTAAAATTATTGTTTAATTTCAACAAAAGACTCTTGAAAGAATGAAATATTTTAAATTCTATATTTCTATGAATAACGAAGGAAATTATACATTTCGTTTATATAAACAATTTCAGAACCACACAGAGGGAGTTACAACAAGAGGGAGTTACAGTTATTAAGGAATCAAATTTCAGTCCTAGTTTATTAAGTAAAATGGTAAAAAAATAGACGAGTATTTTTTAAATTATTTTTTAAGTTAAAATAGTTAACAAATAATTACGAAGTCATAATTTGTTAGAACATATTTGTGGCCTGGCCAGGAGACTGGTTTTCAAGCCTCCTATTCTTGTATATGTATAAAATATTCGACAATTTAACATTTTACGTTCGAAAAACAGTTTTTTAATTAAAAATCAGCAGAATTTAAAGTTAATAAGTTTTAAAGATTGTTAACTTTAAAATTGTAAATCAACTTGTTCAAAATTTTAAAGAAATATTTTTATAGTTCATTACTTCATTACTTCATTCAGACAGTACACCTTTAACAGTCGGAGAACGAAATTTGTCCTGTGTAACAGATATATTTTTTAAAGAGCCCACTTCAGACACGGAGAGAAAGTAAAACGAAGTCTATGGGGGCGTTAATTTAAAATTTCTCGCATTGTTTTAATATGATGTTTTTTACATAGGATAGCTGAGCACGATCTTCAACCAGGCTAGATTTTACTTTTTAGATTTTTATTTATATATATATATATATATATATATATATATATATTGCATGTTTCCATTGAATGTTTTCTTTTCGTTCATGGTTTTGTTAGTAAGTTTTTTCCATGGTTATTTTGTTAATTTTCTCTGTAGTTCAGTAGTTTTGGGACTGGATGAGTAGTGTGTGTTTTTTGGTATATTATATATATATATATATATATATATATATATATATATAAAGCCCAGTGATGTAGTGGTCAGGGCATCTGACTGCCGCACCGCAGGTCGAGAGTTCGACTCCCGACTGGGCAAGGTTCACTCAGCCTTTCATCCCTTTGGGGTCGATAAAATGAGTACCAAGCTTGCTTGGGAACTAAACACCGAGGGTCTCGCGTTAGGCTGACCACCTGGCCGGGACGCATGCTGTATAGCACCTCGGGCCTAGGGTCAAGAAAACAGAGATGGGCACTGTCGGCCCTGATCCTCATGGATTGTATAGCCGCAGAGTTTAGTTTAGTATATATATATATATATTAGGAAAGTTTCAATTTCAGAAACGATTCACCCCTGTTCCGAAATTAAAAGTATTTTTTTTTTAAATATCTGAAACCAAAATCGAAAGAGTAAAAACTAGCCCGGTTGTAGATCGTCTTCAGCTATCCTATACAAAAAAAAAAAATCATTTTAAAATGTTAAAAAGGAAGTGAGATAAAAAGGAAGTGAGATTTGAAAATAACGCTCCCATATATTTAACATTAGCGTTTACATTTTTTCCCCGTAACCTGCGTGGGTTCTCAAATGTAACGCAAAGATATTTTTTTTGCAACGGTTAGGAAACGCGAAAATTTATCATTAACTTTAATAATGTAAAACTAAAAGTTATGAAACTGTAAGATAAAATATAGCATTTTATAAAATATACTAGCTAGCAATTTTTTTTTCTAATACGTATTACCTTTTAATATTTTATACTTCACTTACATGGACATTCAAAAGTATTTTATATTATGGTCTATGTAGGAAAATACATTTGCGTGTATTTTAATGACATAAAACAACTTTAAACATACAATTTATTCGCATTATTGAAGAGCATAGGTACTTGTACAGGGGAATTAAAAAGTATATTTCGTTACATTATGGACTACGAAGAAAAAACGTTTGCGGGGTATTTTAATAACGTTTTCTGTTACAACATAATGAAATTGATATGAATTTATGAGGCGCAGTAAAACATGCTTTCTGAAGGGATAGCAAAGCATTTATCATTCATTTACAGGGTCACAGAAAAGGGTTCAGTTTTATTACAGAAAAAACTGCTTGCAAAGTGTGTTTTAGTTATGTTTCACGATTTCAAACAAGATGGAATTCATATACGTTACTGAGGTTTACAATATGATGCTTACATTATAATATGATGTGCATCACATTTTATTTAATTTACAGGGGCACATAAAAGATATTGGATACAATATTGCATATGAAGTATTGTCTATTAGGGATGATTGCTGAAAGTGAGATTTCAGCTATGATATACGTTTTTAACTAAATTTCTGCATACTAGATTATATATATAAATTCGATAGACTACGTATAGGGCTACGCAAAAGAACTAGGAAGAATTGTTGAGAAATTGATTAATTTTATTTTCAAATTCAACTACATTTAGAAAGATATGTTTGGAAAATAAAAATGTAATAATATACAAGGCTATTCAAAGAATTGGATGCATGCACACCTATTTCAGACACGGGAAGGAATGAAAACGCTAATTTTAAGTCTATTGGGGGGGGGGGGGGTCATTTTCATATTTCTCGCTTTGATTTTAATATTTTTGAATGACTTTTTCTTTTTGTTTTTTTTTTCTTTTTTTTTTTTGCATAGGATATCTGGTGACTATCGACAGTGAGGCTAGCTTTTACTTTTCGATTTTGGCTATAGTTTTTTTTTTATATATAATAGGATAGTTTAAATTTTAGGGCGGATATGAAAGTAAAAGTAATTTTAAAGAAAAATATCTGAAACAAAAATCGAAAAAGTAATAACTAGCCCGGTTATAGAGCGTCCTCAGCTATCCTAACAGTTTCTTAGCAACAACGAATGATAGCTTAACACTGTCATGATCGGTAAGGTCAAGTAAAGACTATAAACTAAAAGCACTGCTAATTTACCAAATTCCGATATAGGACACAGATTGGTAAAGGATATTACGGCAACTCCTCCTGATTATTAACTGGGAAGTAGAGGAAGAAGATGGAGAATCTCTGGAGATATTTGACTGTGAGCTTTCAACTGACAAGGTAAAAAAAAAACCTCTATCAGCAATGCGGGGAAAATAAAATTGTAACTTAGTCTAAAGATAAAGATGCAGAAAAATAAATTTATTTTCACTGATTTCTGATAAAGAAAAAGAATGCTTTGGTAAAATTGGAAGAAATTCGAAATATTGCTTTGAAATGGAATTCTATGAAATTCATTATCAGAATTGCATATCGATGTAATGAAAAATCCAAGCAGTTTTCAGAGAAAATAAAAACAAAGTCTTTCTCAAACAATTGTAAAAAAAAAAAAAATAAATACAGCTGTATTTGTTACAAAAATCTCCAAATTCAGAGTAATGAATTAAAAAAGGTTTTTATACACAATCTAGGTATAAAAACACAGATAGGATGATTTTGTGCCTGTCCACAGATTCCTAAAGAGTGATACAAGATTTCACAGGAAGGGATTTGTTCGACGGGTGGCAATTGCACAGACCATCAGTTCATCAAGTTGAAGGCTGAAATTTTAGGATTAGATAGAACTCAATTAGCATATTAAAATGCAAATGGTCTGCTAAGTCATATCTTGATAGAAAACACCTGCACACCGGAGTTTAGTTTTTGATCGATTGGTTTATCATTGTATTTTGCAGCACCCAAATGTATGAAAATATTGAAGTTTGGGTGCATGAAAACACAATGGTAAACCTGCGGATCAACCACTAAATTGATGTTCTGCAGATGGTTTCCACCAAGATACGACTTGGCAGACCAATGCATATAGCTTGTATATAAAATAAACGGTCAAGTACGAGTATTACTCGCGCTCAGAGAGTTCCGTACAATAAATATATGAATTATTAACTGTATTATTTAAAAGAATAATGAAACTTTGTAAAAACCTATACAACGTAGAGTTGGGTATAGCTGTATATATTAGAAAAGTATGATTGAGTATACCACAAAGGTTCAAAGAGATATGAAGCCGAAATAAAATTAAATATTGCTATTTTGTATAATTCTTTTTTTAAACGTATCTTAATCTGGATATGGTGAACTTAATTTGGTACTAACAATAAAAGTACTGCATATTTAAATTTCATTTGGCATTTCATAAAACTAAATTCAACATAGAAATATTTTTCTTTTTACAGTGTAGATGAAATAAAATCCTTGTTCAAAGTTTAAACTTGGCGTTGTACTACGCGCGTTTCGAAAGGAGGTCGCAAAGATGCAACTCGACTTTGTCCGTGCCGCGTTTTTTCAAATAGGTCTTTAATTATCATTTAAAGACACGGGAGGCGTATTGAGAGATCCACTCAACGCAAACTAGTCGCGAATCCCATAGTATTTATGCGATTAATTATAATTAAATTGGTCTGTTTTTAACAATTTGATGTTTACTGCTTTTATGCTGCTACTGGGTATTGCATTACACATATATATCATTAAAAGTTGTTATCTAGTATTTAAAAACCGATGGTATATAGAGTACGCCGCCTCTGCCATTATGTATGTCCAAACCAACCGTGTCTTTAAGGGTTAAGGCTCCTGCCCCTTCCAGCGAAGACAATCACGAGCTAATGCTAATCGTATAGGGAAGGATTTTTCTAATATCTATTTTGTATTTCGATATTTTAAATTTTTTTTTGGCATTATATAGCCGAGATCCGTCTCTACATCGCACCTTTCTTTACTTTTTCCTCCCCATCGGATTAGCATTAGCTTGTTAGTGTCTTCGCCGGCAGGGACAGGAGTCTTAATATCTCGGCGAATTACCGACGATTTTTTTTCGAAAATCATTATAAACAATGCTTTTATACTTTTGATACGATAGGTACCTTTAGCGCTCTTCGATACCTTTGCTGAATGCCCGCAAATAGAAATCTGTATGTAACAGAAAAATGCGATTTTATGAAAAACTATGCCACCTAGGGCAATCGCTATAATTTTCCTGCGAGTATTAAATTAACCTCTACTACCTCTAATTTTTTTCATAATTTTAGTTTCAGTAGATTTGAAAATAGATTGGGGGGGGGGGGGCACATTTTTGCACTACATTTTCGACGATATCTCTGAAAATATAATATCTAAAATTAAAAGAAATGTATTTTTGAGTTATGCGTTACGGAATCTTTTAACCGATACCCCAAACGATACACAAAGAAAATATATTTCTTCTTTAAATAACCTAATTATCCCCTCTACGTTTTTCCCACATATATTTGTGAATGTTTAATAATCTGTAAATATGTGGGTCAATAGTCTTTATTACATCTCCCAATTTGAACTTCCCACGTTCCGTAGTTTACGAGTAAAATGGCTGTGACAGACAGACACAGGAGTGATCTTATAATGATTCCGTTTTCACTTTTTAAGTACGGAACCCTAAAAATCATGATTATTGCAACTGAGAAATATAAAAACATAAGAAGATGAATTATTGAAAATAAATAAAACAAGAAAGGAAAACCATGTGTCAAGTATGGATTATGAACCCTTTCCTACATTTTTAGTTCAGTTAGAAAAACACATAACACATTTGAATATACACATTTATTAATTCCTAACAATAGACGGAAACGTACTTCAATTGTTTTGTGAAGCTCTGTATGTTCCTTATAAATTTTTATACACGCCACATACTGAGCTGAAATTTAATTCAGAAATAAATACGCTGAAAATTACTGATATCACACTTCTAAGGCTAACATTAGCTTAAGAATTGCTATCCATGGACGGCCATGTATCCAGTTTTTTGTCATATCCCTATTTATTTATATGCTACAATGTCACTTAGCCGACGGGACATTTAGCAGACAGCAATTAGACGACAGGATGTTTAGCCGACAGCGACTGTTAGCCGACAGGATGTTTAGCCGACAGCGACTGTTAGCCGACAAGACAGTTAGCCAACAGAGGACAATTATTCGACATGGACATTCATCCGACAGGATATTCATCCGACTTAACTGTAACGTAACTGTAACCTGATCTTAACCTAATTATAACCTAAGCATAAACTAACTGTAGCGTAACTGTAACCTAACCAATACCAAACTGTAACGTAACTATAATCTATCTGTAACCTAAACGTAACCTAAGTGTAAGATAACCGTAACCTAACTGAAACCTAACAGTAACCTAATTGTAGCCTAAATGTAACCTAACTGAAACCTAACAGTAACCTAATTGTAGCCTAAATGTAACCTAACTGGGACGTAACCGTAATCTAACTGTAACTAACGTTTACCTAGTTATAACCTAATCGTATGCTAACTGTAATGTAACTGAAACATAACTTTACCATGACCAAGCTCTAACCTAAGCGTATTCTAATTATCACCTAAACGTAACCTAACAGTTATTTAACCGTAATCTAAACGTAACCTAACGGTAACCTAATTATAAAGTAACCGTAACCTAATTGAAACCTAACAGTAACCTAATTGTAGCCTAAATATAATCTAACTGGGACGTAACCGTAATCTAACTGTAACTAACGTTTATCTAATTATAACCTAATCGTATGCTAGCAGTAATGTAACTGTAACACAACTTTACCATGACCAAGCTGTAACCTAAGCGTAATCTAATTATCACCTAAACGTAACCTAATTATAACCGAACAGTTACCTAACCATAATCTAAACGTAACCTAAGTGTAACCTAATTATGAAGTAACCGTAACCAAACTAAAACCTAACAGTAACCTAATTGTAGCCTAAATGTAACCTAACTGGGACTTAACCATAATCTAACTGTAAATAACGTTTACCTAGTTATAACCTAATCATATGCTAAATGTTATGTAACTGTAACATAACTTTACCATGACCAAGCTGTAACTTAAGTGTAATCTAATTATCACCTAAACGTAACTTAATTATAACCTAACCGTAATCTAAGAGTAACTAATCGCAATTGTAACCAAACTGCAAATTAACTGTAACCTAGCGGGAGGTGCATAATATGAAAGAGTGATCAAAGGGCTGCCCAGTCCAATGATATATCACTTGAGGGATGTCGGAAAAGTCAGAAAAATGCTCCCGGTGATACAAATTGGGGGAGGGGGAACGGGAGGTACATAATATGAAAGAGTGATCAAAGGGCTCCAATGCGATGTATCTCATGAGGGGTGTCGAAAAATGTTAGAAAAGTACCGGCTAATTATACTATCAGCTAAATGTCCTGTCGGTTAATCGCCTTTTCGGCTAAATGTCCTCCCGGCTAATTGCCACGTTCGGCCAGTTGCCTGTCGGTCAATTGTCTGTATTGCTAAAATTATTACTATATGTCCGTTTCGATCAATTGTCCTGTATGCTGTATGTAAATTTCAGCTAATTGTGTTGTCGGCTATATGTACGTATCGGCTAAATGCACGTCTCAGCTAACTGCAATCTGCTAAATGTCTTGAAGGCTATTTGGTTGTCGGCTAAATGTCTGCGACCGGCTACGGGTCAAACATCTATACTAAAAGTAGTTGAGCTTGAAAATGCATAAATCAAATTAAAAAACATCTTTAAGTAATTCATAGTCATTCTCGGTACTACTGATGAAATCTTTTGTGTAGTGTCTATGCAACGGAATAGCAATAATTTCAGCAATACAGACAATTGGCCGACAGACAACTGGCCGAACGTGGCAATTAGCCGGGAGGACATTTAGCCGAAAAGACGATTAGCCGACAGGACATTTAGCTGATAGTATAATATGCCGGTACTTTTCTAACATTTTTCGACAACCCTCATGAGATACATCACATTGGAGCCCTTTGATCACTCTTTATATTCTATGCAATTCATATACACCACCAATGTGCCTGTGCAAAAATATTAGTTTAACTTAACTTATACCATAACTTATCATAAATCAAACATATCATAATTTAAAACTCACTATCAGCAATCATCCCTAATGTTTCCCTGTAAATGAACAATAAATTCGATGCACACCATATTCTTATCCAAACATCTTGCACTCTTTGTCTCCCCTTCTTCCGAAATTTCGTTTCCCGTTTTGCTCCCCTTACAGTATCAAGGTTTAAAATCTTTAAAATTCCTTAATATTTTCTTTAATTTTCTGTTTTATTTGTTACTTTAAACTAACAATAAATAGTCAGTCATAAATTTCGTTATCAATTTATTTCACCATATTCATTTCATTAAAAGTTCTTGTAAATTGCCTCCATCGAAAATGTCATTTCTCCCTTTTGCTCCCTCATCCACGGTACCCATATTTTAAAATAAAAACCCTTTAAAACGCTTTAATTTTTTTAAATCTTTTCTGCTCAATTTGCCACTTTATTTTAACAATAAACAAACGATCATAAAAATTTCTCCTCCCCCCCCCCCAACCCCAACTGAAATTGGTATTTCCTCCTCGCCTCTCCCTCTTACCAAGCATCTGAAATTTAAAGTCCTTAATTTTTTTTCGTTTATTATTTTTTTTAACTTATTTGTAAATATTTTTTAAGGTAAGTAAATAATAAGTCGCCGATAAACTTCCGCCCCCCCCTCCCCCCGCAAAAAAGAACTAATTCTGCTTATTCCTCTTTTTTTTCCCTCAGATCACAAAATTTTAACCTTAAAAATCATTGCTTTTTTAAAAACATTTTGTACTCTATTTCAAATGAAAATCAAATTTCAAATTTCAAAATAATTGCTTAAAAGGCGCAAAGGCCAACATAGTGAAAAAGATTCCAACCCGGGACTCGAACCCGGGCCATCAGTATAGCGCACTGACGTTCTACCGACTAAACCACTTGGAACGATACCTAGCTCGGAAAATTTCTCACTATTATATGTTGGAAAGGCTACAAACGCAGCACAAGATGGAATATTTATCGTGAGTCACCGACCTGGGACAAACACGAAACATAATTAAATCCAGCATCGATAGAAATTATATTAATACATGGAAATTATTCCAGAGAGAAACATTCGCCTTGCATACAATATTTCACCGACCTGGGACAAACACGAAACACAATTAAATCCAGCATCGATAGAAATTATATTAATACATGGAAATTATTCCAGAGAGAAACATTCGCCTTGCATACAATATTTGAAATATTGTATGCAAGGCGAATGTTTCTCTCTGGAATAATTTCCATGTATTAATATAATTTCTATCGATGCTGGATTTAATTATGTTTCGTGTTTGTCCCAGGTCGGTGACTCACGATAAATATTCCATCTTGTGCTGCGTTTGTAGCCTTTCCAACATATAATAGTGAGAAATTTTCCGAGCTAGGTATCGTTCCAAGTGGTTTAGTCGGTAGAACGTCAGTGCGCTATACTGATGGCCCGGGTTCGAGTCCCGGCTTGGAATCTTTTTCACTATGTTGGCCTTTGCGCCTTTTAAGCAATTACTTTGAAATTTGAAATTTGATTTTCATTTGAAATATTGTATGCAAGGCGAATGTTTCTCTCTGGAATAATTTCCATGTATTAATATAATTTTGTACTCTATCTGTTAATTTATTGTAATCATAAATAATCATATAACTATACTCCTCCCCCACAAAAATTGACGCTTGCTCTGACTCTACCCTTACCAAGAACACAAAATTTAGTCTTTTTTTGTCCTATTTCTTATTCTTTAGTAAGGTAAATAAATAAGTCATCAAGTAAAATCCCCCCTTTTTTTTTCTTTCCCTTATTTAAGTTTAAAATCTTTGAAAGTCTTTTTTTAATACATTTTCAGCTTTATCTGTTTCATATATAACAATAAATAATCGATTATATAATTTCTTCCACCCCATATAAAATTGACGTTTTCTTTTCTCCCCCCATTATTTCCATGCTCATACAATTTAAAGTCTCTAAAACTCCTAATTGCAATGTTTTTGCCCTATTTGTAAATCTTTAATAAGTTACATAATCGGTCATCTATTAAATCCCCCCCCCCCCCCCCGCCAAAAAAAAAAAAAAAATCTGTTTCTTGATTTGTCTTACCCTCAACTCATGAAGCTAAAAAATCTAATTTACAGTCTTTAAAACTTTTTAATTTTTACCTTTTTTTTCGTCCTAATTATAAATCTTTATTATCTATAATATTAACTAAATCATTTCAACTATGTACGAAAGTGTTAACAATAAAGCGATAGGTGTACATTTAATTGTGCATAAAAAACATTTTAACTGTATTTTTCAAAGGAAAATGTCTTTAGAGAGATATTTGTAAGGAAAATATTGTGGTTTCTCGTCAACGTGCAAGTAAATTCTCAAACCTTTCGAAATCATTTTATTCCGACTAGCTCAGAAAGAACCATCAAACGTAGATACCAAAGGTGCCTGAGTAATCGACTGAACCGAGTATGTCCATAAAGAAAAAAGAAAAATCATGCGTCTACGTCGATACTTTCCAACACTTACAGAACACTGTAACAAAACTTCGCCGTTTAATAAAGTAAAGAAGATATCTAACTAAACATTTGTAATACCTATGACACTTTTGAAAAGCAGATTTCAACAATTGCACCCATAACCTGGAAGGTACTCAAATTCTTTTGTGCAGCTCATATGATATATGCAGCTCATATGAGGCAGTGTATATGATATATTTGTACTGCATATATTTGTACGGATTCTACATACTATGTTAAAATTTAGTTTTGTAAGAAAATACATAAAACAGTTGAAAATTCACCCTCGGCAATTTCTACTTATAGACGGAAACATACTTGAATTTTTTTGTGCATTTCTGTATATAGAAATTTTTATACACGTCAAACAGTATTAAGCTGAAATCTAATTCATGCAAAATCATGCTCAAAATTACTGAAATCACACTTGCAGGAATTATTTTCTATCGGCGGCCCATGTATCCAGTTTTTTGAATATCCCTGTATAGGATTTTATTTGTATGATACAAACATCTCTAAGCATATTAAATGTAGTTGAGCTTGTACATTTATAACTAAAAAAAACCTAACATCTTTAAGAAATTCATACTCATTCTCAGCAATGGTTACGAATTCTTTTGTGTGGTCCTGTATAGTGTTTGTAAAATATGTGCACACCACGTAGTGCGCAAAAATTTAGTTAAACTTAAAAACGCATTCTGTAATTGAAAATGTACTTTCAGCATTAATTTTTAATAGCTATATCGGATACAGTATTGTATCAAAATATTTTATGTTTCCCTGTAAATGAACGCTAAATGAAATGCAGACCATATTCGAATGTAAGCATCTTGTAGTAAATCAAAGTAATGTGTATCTATTTCGTCATGTTTGAAATAGTGTAACGTGATCAAAATACGCTACAAACAGTTTTTCTCGTAGACCATATTGAACCAAGTTCTTTTGTCTGACACCGTAAATAATTGTTAAATGCTCATGTTGTACAGAAAGTAGGCTTAGGACACCTCAGAAAGTCATATCAATTTCATTATCTTTGTGACAGAGTAATATCAATCAAATACGCCGCAAACGATATTTCTTCATGGGCTATAACATAACGGAATACTTTTGAGTCCCCTATACTCGTACTTTAAGCATTACACATAACATAGTCTATAGTAACAATTTTAAAGTGTGTCTCAATGTACATAAATTTAACTGTGTTTAACATTGTGTAACACTATTAAAATACATCCTAAATAATCCACCCCCCCCCCCCCCCACATAGACCATAATGTAGCGAATACTTTTGAGTGCATCTGTAAATGAACCATGAATGGTGCACCGAACATACCATGATGATTTTCAATATCGTATATCAATTACATGGCAATCCGACTATATTTACGCTAGTTAGAGCACGGATAGACAGACAGACGGACGGACAAACTCAATCCATAAACACTTTTCAACTTTCTTGGGAAGTGTTAAAAATGGAAAAATGTAATGAAAATAAAAGTATTTTAGTTTTATTTAGATTACGAACCGCTACAAAAAACATTCTTATTTGACCGCATCATTTAAAAAATATTTAGTGCTCAGAAATCCCCCCCCCCCCACACACACACACACCTGAATTTACTCCTGTGCACTTAAAATTTCAAATTGTTAAAACTCCTTTATGTTTTATAACATTCTTGTAAAAATAATCCATAATCTAAATTTTCTTCTGCCTGAAAATTTCACTAAAATTTTTGCCATCCTTCTTTCTGCTAACATCACACAAAGTTTTTAATATTTGGAAAACTTTATTTTTTCTGTCGCATATTTTAGTGCTAACAACAATAAATTGTGTACTATATCTATAAATGACTACGCTGGGATTTAGATTTATACCCCCTCTACAGATGTACAGTACAAAATATACAGTTTATTTGTTTAACTTTTCCTCTCCTAATTTTATGAACATCTTATTTTTAACCTTCAATGTTATTTAGCTTTTATAAATCTCATAAATTTTATGTTCTAAAAAGAATTCGCACAAAAGATAGTTATTTTAGAATATTTGTACCTGATATATTTCCCCCCTCATTCAATATCTCCCCCTTGATTTTAAATGTAATTGCCGTATGTGAAATAAAATAGTTTTTATACTGCACTAATTTCAATTTTATGTTTGTAAAAGCTGTAAAAAAAAAAAAAAAAAAAAAAAAAAAAAAAAAAAAAAAAAAAAAAAATTGAAAGTCAAATCGTTTTAATTTTTGCACTTTTATCATAAACAGATTAAAATTCTTTTTACGGCTTTTACCGTTATCGAGTCTCCACAAAACAGTGGGCTTTGATCTACGCTTGTAAAGCGAAGACAATTGAAAAAAAAATCCTTTACACCTGAAACCTACTGGAAATTATCACATGTAGCGCTCAGCCGAAGTGGGGTGGGGGTTGGAATCGTGCCAGATAATTGGCCATTTGCTGATTGGAAGAGCTCGCTTGTCAATCATTTGAATTTAGACCATCCTTTCAATTCAGCTAAAATGCCAGCGGCCATCTTTATTTCTTTTTATCTGTGACTGCAGTGAGCTCTTAAGCGAGTGAAATGGTCATATTGGCAAGAAATAACATGTAAGGTCGTGGGGAAAAAAAAGTAAACACCCCTACTAACTCTGCAACAAATCATTGTACAATAAAGTTACTGGTACCAAACTATTGGAAATAAAGTCTAATTTTAAATTATGTATAGAAAATTTGCTTAGGGGGCCATCTAGATATCAAAACAAACCAAAACTTTGTTTTTTTCAATAGCAAGACCCAATTTTGACACCATAAATAAATTCTACACACTTCAAGTAGCCTAAATATAAATTTGCATGAAATTCGTACGATTAGTTTACGAGAAATTAATTATTTTAAAATGGAATTATTTTAGGGGTTGTATCCATATTGAAGTTCGGTTATCGAAGGTTGTTGAAAAGCTACAGATTGACTAAGTCACTTCTATTAATGTATTATTTCTTGCCAATATGACCATTTCACTCACTTAGTATGCTTCGGCTATTGTTATATACCGTAAAATCCTCTTCAATATTAATTTTATAAAGCTTACAAGCAGGATTTTGTGATATATATCAATGGATATATATCTTGATATATATCCGATATTTATTTTCAAAATATCATGAAGTTTGATATTTTCATAAATTTGATACCAATTTTTTAAATATTGTGTATGATATTTTGATATTGTCAGTCAAAATAAGTGTAAATGAATTTTTTAACTTTTATTGATTGTGTCGTTCTTTAAATAAGAATTTTTACTTCAGCTGGCCGTTTTTAGCTACCCGACCCCCACACCACTCCCCCTCCATAAAAAACGTTTCCAAGTTTTACACTTGAAGCTGAATTTTTAAAAGTAAAATGTGGAACCGATAAATATTTGCTTAAAACAGCTATTACGAGATAAACTGTTTAATTTAGAGAAGTTATTTACTGCTTCATTAGAATCGTTTATGGTTTTGGATTTCTCATTTTAAACTACACAATAGGTTAGAGATGTTCAATTTTTTCAATAAAAACAAAATATTTTGCATATAATTTTGTTGTATATAACACAAAATTTTCTAAACGCTTGATAATTAATCCCATATTTTTGTTCTTTGTGAGTGTAAAAATCAAATTGTGTCTGTTTTCAATTAGTTTATCTTCAATTTTGTTACATAAGTGGAAAAAAATACATTTAGAATATTGTTTTATTAAGTTTTCATGCTAAATGCAATATGTTTTAGTTTCTAATTTATAGTAGGTCTGAAAATATTTATAATTATCAATAAGTTGACTATTTTGAAAATATCGGATACATATCGAAAATATCAGATATTTTTAATATTTTTGAAAATATCATACTATTTACGAACCTGCTTACAAGTGTGGAATTATCCGATTTAAAAAATATATACAGTGAAACCCCGATTTAACATAACCCGTATTTAACGATTTCCCGCATATAACGTCATTATTCATTAGTCCCAATGAATTTCCTATACTCGTAATGTTAAAAAATCCCGGATTTAACATTATCACTTCCGAAAATTTCCCGCATTTAACGTATTTTCAGCCGGAAATAAATGCATAAAAATTTCTTAAAATAGAAGTTCTGTTGGGGAAAAAAAAGCGCATTCAAAATCAATACATACTATTTCGTTGAATTTCTGCATTGCTCTTTGTACTGGTGTGTTTAACAGAAATGTCTTGTGTGGGAAATTCTGATAAAAAAAATTAATGCACGCTTAGAAAACGGAAAGCTCGAAATCCAGTTCGTAGCACGGAACTGGAGTTTTTCTTTCCGGCGCGTTGGCGTAGCCTCTGCGTTGGATCAGTATGATTGGTTGCTTGCGAGTAGAGCTTTCCAGTTACTAACGTCTAGTTATAAAGAAACTGATAGCATTCGTTAAAAGAATTTATGTTGTTAGCTTGACAGTGGAAATATGGTGTCAAAAAGCAAGCGATTTTCTTTACAGGAAAAAGCGGAAATCATAAAAAAAAGCCAAAGATTACAATGGAAGTAAAACTGATTTTGCTAATTTAATTGCAATTTCATATTCAACTTTGCAAACAATTTTAAAACAAGCAGATTTAATGGAGAAAAATTTGGAAAAGATGGGTAAAATGGCAAAAAAAAAAAAAAAGTGAAATCATCACCTTTTGAGGAATTAGAAACTTTACTTTTTCAATGGTTCAACGAAGTTCGTGCAACAAACATTCCTATAAATGGCCCTATTTTAAAAGAGAAAGCAATAGGAATTGCTTCTAAATTAGAAATTGAAGGATTTACAGCTTCAAACGGATGGATTGACCGCTTCAAAAAGAGGCACAATTTATCCTATAAGTCCGTTTGTGGCGAATCTGCTGGCGTCGATCCTGAGACTGTCCAAGAGTGGATCGAGAACACATTGCCGTCTTTGATACAAGAATATTCTAGAAAAGACATTTTCAATGCTGACGAGACAGGACAGGATTGTTTTACAATCTTCTTCCTGATAAGACTTTTGCAGTAAAAGGCGAAAACTGCCATGGTGGGAAACTATCCAAACTACGACTGACCGTACTGTTATGCACGAATTCAGACGGGAGTGAAAAGATAACACCATTAGTTGTTGGAAAATCTAAAAAACCTAGGTGCTTCAAGAATGTAAAGAGCTTTCCTATTGAATATGACTCAAACCTAAAATCTTGGATGACAAGGACAATTTTTGAAAAATTCCTTCGCAAATTGGACTGACAAATGCACTTATAGAAACGTAAGATTCTTTTATTTGTTGATCAATGTTCAGCTCATCTTTTACATTTAAAGTTACAAAATGTGCGAATAGAATTGTTCCCTGCCAATTGCACTAGTAAAGTTCAACCGTGTGACTTGGGGATCATACGATCGTTTAAAGTACACTACAGAAACCAACATTTGAAAAAATCTCTTCTTAGTGTAGAATCTGGAGGCAGGAAAAAATCTATAAACATCCTAGAATCTCTTCATATGATTTCTTCAACATGGGAGAGAGTCGGGAGAAAATGTATCTCAGGTTCTTTTGCAAAAGGTGGTTTTCCGGAGAATAAAGATGATGAACAGTACGAGAAGAGAGAAAATGAAGATTCTCATGAAATAGATGAATTTTTTTCTTACACAGATATAGATCGCGAGGATTATCTTGCTTGTGATTCAAACATCGTGGCGTCAGAGATCCTGACTCTACGTGATATGATAGACTCAGAATCGGATAGTTCCGATAATGATGACGATGATGATCAGGAACATGGAATTCTTTCTGCTACGGAAGCCATTCAAGCTTTGAAAACAGTGAAAGCGTTCCTTTCAAATAGTGAAGGCCAGGAAAAAAGCTTGCAAAAACTTATATATGTTGAGACTGCGATTTGTGATGTAGCTGCTAAAAAGATGACGCAGAATAAAATAACCGATTTCTTTAAAACATAATTTAGAAAACTGATGTCAAAACGACTATGTAAATGAAGAAATAAAAAGTATGTCACCTAAATTAACCTTTATTTTATGCTCAGGGTTTTGTTTTATCTTACCCCGATTTAACGTTTTCCCGCATATAACGTCATTTCTTTGTGGTCCCTTGAAAAACGTTAAATCGGGGTTTCACTGTATCTGTAATTATATTAGTTTTTGAATGTGTGAATGTGATTGGAATTTTATAAGTGTTTTTATAATGCTTTTTCTCAGATTTTGAATTAATTGAACTCACAGGATTTTTTTGTTATTATTTATTGGCAGAAATGCAAAAAAATATCGGTCAAAGAAAATTTAGAATACAAAATAGTATAAAGCAGTATAAGGAATCGATGTAGAAAAAAACAGACAAATTTCTTGCTTGCCTCAAAATATAAATCCCACGACGATTAATAATACCATATTTTGAAAAAAAAAAGTTTTTGAAGAGGGGGGTGGGAGGGATTGATTCTTGTTAGATCTTTTCAAATATGTTCGCATGGTGTATATTCAGATTTATTTGAAGAACTAAAACTAAATGTACTTTAAAAAGATATCAGAATAACTTTACATTCGTTATTCTGATTTGAAATAGGGTTAGTAATTCTATGATTAAACTTATTCTGCTATTTCATTTGAAATTTTGCAATTAACTCATTAATGTTAGTTGGCAAAAAAACTTGCCATTCGAAATTTCTTGTTCTTCATACTTTCGATTTTTTTGCACACTACTTTCGATTGTCAAGAAAACTTGCCTATCTGAAAGTCATAAAAAATAACTTTAAAAATGTTTTAAAATTATCCTGTGTACTCCAGTAGATCTAAATTTTAAGCTATGGAAGAAAAGTTTTAGTTATTTAAAGTTCTTTTTTAATGGGGTAAAACTTATTTGTAAAGATTACAATTTTTGATTGATATACAAAAGTTAGTAAAAGACTAAATTATCAGTTTTAAATAACAATAAAATACTTTCGTGAGAGTATTTATCGAATAGATATTCAGTGTAATACAGGGAATAATTTAGCAAGATTTGAGTAAATTAAATCAATAAGTATAAATATATCAATGACTACATTATGAATATAATAATGGTTTAAATGATGTAAAATCTTTTTGACAACAGTTCTGTAGATGTCAAATGCAAGAATTAGATTAATCATTTGCTGTAAATACATCGGCTTCTATTTAAAAAGAAAAAAAAATATTTCACGTGTTCTTTCATTTTGTGGAAAGCATTGAAATGTATAATTTCGTGTTTACACTACCAATTAAGCTTTGATCTGTGAAATTTCATGTTAATATGATCATCACAGTTTCTTTCATTAAAATTAAACAAAAAACTAAACGTAAACATGTATACAAGGACAAACTGGTCCGCATAATGAAACTTAAAAAGCAGTAATTGCGCAACTTGCTCCCAAAATTTCAAAATACTGAAACTTATCTAAATAAAAAAAAATATGATTACGCCAAATAAGAAAAATTATTTTTAATGTTAGAACTTTAACAAAAGAGGAGCAGAAAATTATGGGTAGATTAGTACACAAAGAATGAGGGGGCAAATATCCCCCCCCCTCAATAAAAGCCGCATTTATTTGCTTAAATTTAAAAGAGAGGATTTGTTAATATTATGTACAGAAACCATTTTTATCAAGAGTTTCTTGTAATCTCCATGTCATTGATTCAAAGAGATTGTTAGCAATAGCAGGATTTCTTTTGATAATTTGCATAGCACATGAACGTAGAAAAGATTCAGGTTAACGTAAGGTCCTCAAATACTGAAATAAGTTTTACGCTTTGCTTACATCGTAAGACAGACTTATGCTCTAAATTGATCTTAAGCGACGCACCATAATCCCAGCCCAAATGCTTCAATAACATGAGTAATATATATATATATATATATATATATTTCAAATTATGCGTTTCTGCACATCATAGACGGCCCCTCAAACCAGCATTTTAAAGTTTTTTAAGCACATAACTTGAAAACTACTTCGAATAAAATTACAATTTTGGATTTGCATAAAGAAGGACATAACAAATATAAATCGATAAAAAAAATTGTAGGCTGCAATTCATATTTTTTTCGAATATTAATTTCATAATTCATAATACATATCATAATTTTTTTTAAATTTGAAAATCCAATGTATTTATGTTTGGTTTTTTTCAGTGCTATAACCACATAAAAAAATTTCACAATAGAATTATATTTTCAGGAGATATTAATAAAAATATGGAAATGTAAATTAACATTAGAAGCTCTAAATTTTGAATGTTTATAATTGAAAAACTTATTATCCAAATGACATGAAATTTCGTTTTTAGGCATAGTTTGAACCAAAGATTTAAAACATCTTGTCAAAATTGGGTGTTGTTATTGAAAAAAATAAAAGTTTGTGCTGGTTTTAATTTGTAGATGGCTCCCTAAACCAATTTTATATACACCATTTAAAAGTAGACCTAATTGCCAATCGTGTTCACTTTCTTTTTTCCACGACTGTAGATTAATAGAAGCGACATAGTCATTCTGTAGCATTTCAACAATCGAGTACTGAACTTCAATTTGGATACAGCCCTTAAATTATGCTCATTTTAAAATATTTAATTTTTCTGAAACTAATCGTACGAATTTCATTAAAATTTGTTTATAGGGTAATTGCAAGGTGTAGAATTTCTTTATGATGTCAAACTTGGGCATTGCTATTTAAAAAAAAAAACTTTGGTTTCGTTTTGATATGTAGATCAAAATATGATGTCAAAATTTGGTGTTCTTATTTAAAATTTCAGCGTTTGGTGTAATTTCAGTATGCAAACGACCCCTTAAGCGTATTTCTTTTATCATAAACAGAAAAAGACAATTTCCAGTTGAAGGGCTATTTCCTTTTTTTCTGGGACAATTTGGAAATTAATATGTATTGGGTGTTTTCTCTCTCTCTCTCCTTTTTCCCGCCTCTACAAGCTTTATTTATTACTCCATATATGCCATCATAATCAAAGATAAATTATAGATAAATGCAATGAACTTTTCAATAAAAAGTTAAAATTTCAGTGCAAAATTCACCTTGATTAATAATAAACATACATAAGATACAAATAAATGTAAATACATTGCTTTAAGGTGCGTCAAATTTAATAAAATCCTTTAAAAACACATTAAAGTCATTTTAAAAAACCAAAACGTTTTCAACCGACACTTACTCGGCCCTCATCAGTGAAAAACTGATGAGGTTGATTATTGAGTTTTTCACTGATGAGGGCCGAGTAAGTGTTGGTTGAAAACGTTTTGGTTTTTTAAAATGACTTTAATGTGTTTTTAAAGGATTTTGTTAAATTGGACGAACCTTAAAGCAATGTATTTACATTTATTTGTATCTTATGCAATAAACTTTTGTAATTAAAATTCAATGAACGCAATAAAATAAAATCCCTTAGGCAAAAAATGTTGCCCATAGTTAACTGAATATCCATTCTTAACAAACTAGCTCTTTAGAGGAAGCTGTTGCGAAGATAATCGATTCAATTCTTTATATCGATTTCTTCACACCATTAAGATTTCATCTCCATTCACTCTTAACTCCATGGTTCATTTCATTTATGTCTATTTTTAATAATCGGTTTATTTACTTTCATCATATTTCTAAACTCATACTCCATGTATTATCATTTTTCATATTTTGCATATCCAGTATTTATTTTATTATTTCAATCATTACTGTCGAGAAAAAGCACTTCTACTTCAAGGCGAAATAAATTTATTTCCCGCCTCCCTTCTCATTGGTCAGTGGTAGTTATTCGAGATGTTTCGAGAGTGTTCTACCCAATGACATTGGTAGGTGTACAGGTTTACCAATTTTGGCATCCTCGCTATATTTAATTTATTTTAATAACTTCAGTTTTTTTTAAATAGAGTAATGGCCTTTCCTTTTTGGCATGATTTCGTCGCGTACTTGGCGAATTAGATATTCTAAGGTAACCCCTCTCTGGCTTAGTTTTTCCCCTCGTGTTTTTCTCAGCCTAGTCTGGACTCTGAGTGGCAGCAGTAAGAAACGATGTTGTATCTCTTCTTCATGAATTAGTGATGGGAAATCATGGCGTGTGTGTTTAGCCATTTTCGCGTATATTAAGAAGATGAAGGTCCTGACAACTGAATTTCAAGGAAGGTCTTGGTGATTCATCCCAGCTCCGAAAAATGCTGCAGATAAGTAACTCTTAAGTTAAGTTGCCTTTTCCATTATAAAAAAAATATAGTAAAAAAAATTCCACTTCAGAATATCGGAATAGGACTCTTTATTTTAAGCGGTCAAATCAAAAAATTTGAGATGTCAAATTACAAGATATCTACCCAAAATAAACATAATTTCATAATGAAGGGAACGAATATTTTTTCCAACTGGATTAAATTATATTCGAGGATGGAGTACCACAGTTGACATTTATTCCAACAGAGCGAAAAATGTCCAGACCAGGAATCGAACCTGGATACTTGGCGTGCCGTGCCAATGCCTTGCCTGTTAGGCTATCCGGACGATAACTGGCTGACATAATTCACTCTTATTTGTTGGACTTAGCTGCGAACTGCAGCGCTAGTTTCATTCATCCGAGCTATAACTATAGCATTTACATGATGAAAGTGTGTTTTAACACGGAAACTCCTGTATACCATGTATTAGGTCATAATGAAAGACCAATTATCATTTTTGTCAGCTGCAACTCATCCACCTCATCTTAGTATACGGAGAAAGGTCTAGGATCCAACCTCAATCCTCAACTTTGATAGTTCCATGATGTTTGAAGTCTGCAATTTTTTCTGCCGGTGGAATGCTTTTGTCCTCTTCTTACCTTATTTGGAACAGATGTGATGCAGATGACAACCCATCAACTATAAATTATGTTGAAGATAAGTTTTTCCTTTTGTTAATCATTATATGCTTATTCACCTGCTGTTGTTATACTTAGTCGATACCTTAATTAGTTGCAATATTCAATAACTCTTGTCATATTGTGTAATTTATCTGCATATAATGATTTCAGCCTCAGTGCTTCTCTACTATGAAAATACCTTGATTTAATGCAGATTTTCATAAAGTCTTGTTTGTTCAATTCTGTTATTAAAAAAAATCTCTACTTTGTCATTATAAAATCTCGAATTATGTCCTCTCTCAGTTTCTTGGTACTTTAGAACTTGACTTTTCTAAATTGTTTTGTGATGCTGTGTAATACACATCACATTTTTTTATGCGAATAATCTTTCTTCCCTTCGACATTGTGTTGCAGTTCTAAATTATTGCCCAGTATGCAACACATGTCACTGTACCAGAAACTATCTCTTTGTTGGTCTTACCAACATGTTTTCAAATCATTAAATTTTCTTGGAAGTCTAATCGACTCCTCAAATGGGTTAAGAAAAATCAATGTGGAGGAGTAGGGCTTGTATAGTTCATTCCGAACAAGTCCTCTTACTACCCTCTCCCCCTAGGACTTAGACCATAAGTCGAAGTCAGCCCTCTTGTATTTTTTTTTCTCATATGCAAGTTTAAGGTATGAGTGAACGTCTGTGACCGGATGGGCAGACAATGTTCCTCATCCCTGTGTGTATACACAAAACCTTTTTTCAAACTCTTTGAAATTCCTTTGGAATTTTGTAAATAATTTTTTCTTGTGTTTCATGTGTTCAATTTTTCTTTAATTTGTATTTTTTCGTCAAATTTTGTGTATATGTTGTATTAATTTGTGTTATATATTATCTTTTTCAACCTTTTTTAAGCAATTAAAATGCACGATATTTCTGGAAATACTAAATATAAAGCTTTGATTAGAATTTTCTCTTAAATGACAAGACAAATCTTGCATAACAGTACATATTGTAATGTTTGCTTTTGTAAAAAAAAAAAAAAAAAAAAAAAAAAGATCTTAGTGAAATCATTTAAATAGAAAATAGAATCAAAATCTAACAAATTTTGTTTACTTTAATATGCAATTAAAATTAAGATTTTGTTTACTCAAATTTCTTTTAGTATTGAGTTTATATATATATATATATATATATATATAACCATTAATTAAACATAACCTACCACCATCAAATATTATGAATTAAAGCTGTAAGTATAAAAAAAAAAAAAATTAATTTATTATAAGAATTATTATGGAAGAAAAAGAAAAAAGTGGACACCGACAAAAAATAAATATATATATATATATATATATATATATATATACAGGGTGTTCCGTTAAAGGGGTCCAATATTAATAGGGGTAATAGAGGAGATCACATGGAGCATAAATCAGTATATAAAGCCTGGTCGGATCTCAATAGTTTTCAAGTTACAGCAAATAGAATGAAAATTTGGAAAATTGTAAAAGAACCCTCATTGCTAAACTATCGATAATGCTACATAAAAACGAAGCACATACCGTAATTTCGGGTGTATAGCCCGCAGATCAAACAATTCAGTTTGGACCCAGAAATTTTATTCAGTATTTGAAGATCAATATTTACCGCGATCTACGAAGTTACATTTTATTTTAAAGAATTTCTGGGTCGAAACACGATTGTTTGATCCGCGGGCTATACACCCGAAATTACGGTATTTAGAAAGAGCAGAAAAAAACCTACAAAATGACATCAATTGTATTAAAATAGCAATATTTATTGACGAGTTACAAGCCCTGAAACAGTAGAAAAAGTACGAAATCCAATATACATCAAAATAGTTAATCGTTAATTCCAAAAAGACAACTCTAGCTACAACAAGGAAAATGTAGTAAAATTTGGTCCATTCCAAAAACTTTCGAAAAAGCTTACAATGAACCATATCGGTTTAATTGTGTGAGAGAAATTAATCAGTTTCTTAGTTACAACTCCGCTTTCTTTGACACTAGCAAAGGTTAAACTCCGCCCATCACGATTGGAAACACCGCCTTTTTAATTACTCTCAACTATACATTTTCGATCATGCTTCTTCTGAGATGCAACATTTTTAATTATTCAAGAGTTGAATGAACCAAAATAACTTTACAATAATAATCTACATTTTAAAGTGGTCTTTTATTGATATAAAGCTTAAGTTAAATTCTTTGAAATTAAACTGGTGGTGAAAATTCGGAAATAATTAAAAATATTGCGATTTGTAACTATGCAAGAAGTTTCAGTACATGTTTTACATGGACAATTATTGTATGTATATCTGCATCATAATTTATGATAGGAAATAATAATAACAAATAGCATAATAATTTTATTAATTATAAATTTAAAAAAGACACTAAATTTTAAATTAATTCATACAAACTTTGTAATTTACAATTTGAGTACACCACAGTCTGTGACTTACAAAATACTGTGCCAAAAAGTGTTGAAAATAAAAGAAAAATGACAAATAAAGAATTACATTCCACGTACTTTATGACATATGTGAAGCATAGTCTTCTGGCCTGCGCTGCACAGTTCAATGTCGGAAGGCACGCGAACGGACATTATTATAATAGGTGTTCGAAGTTGCGCCCATTAACAGAATCGCACAGCCGACAGCGACGTTGTAAAGATTGGCGAACACGCCGAAAAACTCCGACGGAGTTGGGAATGTCTCCTGCAGCGACAACGATTCGCGCTAGTAAATCCTCCGGTGTATCCACAGGCGTTTCATACACCAGCGATTTAAGGTGTCCCCAAACAAAAAAGTCTAACGGATTGAGGTCTGGAGAGCGTGCAGGCCAAGCAACAGGTCCACTGCGTCCAATCCATTTCCCAGGATATGTTGAATTGAGGTGATTGCGAACACCTATGAAAAAATGTGCCGGTGCGCCATCGTGCATAAACCACATATTGTGGCGCAATGTTGCTGGCATATTTTGCAGTAACTGCGGTAAGATATCCCATAGGAAAACCAAGTACGTACTGCCATTGAGTACATCTGGGAGTAAATATGGTCCTATGAGATAATCGCCGAGGACACCTGCCCATATGTTCACACTGAACTTTTGTTGTGCGCTCGACGGGAAAACAGTGTGCGGATTTGTATATGACCATGTGTGCATATTGTGCGTGTTTACCACGCCCTCTCTCGTAAATGTTGCTTCATCAGTAAATAAAATATTTTCCAGAAATTGTGGATTATTTTCTGTTACATTAAGCAACCAGCGTACGAATTCTGTCCGCTGAGCACAATCTGTTACTGATAACAGTTGTACCCGCTGCACATGAAAGGGGTGCATGTTTTCTGCACGCAGAACACGCCACACACTTTGGTGAGAAACACCGACTTCAGACGCAGCAGCTCGTGTACTCGTGGAGGGGTTATCTTTAAAAATATTCAGTACATCTTCTTCCATTGCAGGTGTTCGTACATGTCGAGGTTTCCCTGCATCAGTGCTTGCTGTATTAAACGATCCAGTCTCCCGTAATCGTCTATCGATTTTTATGAAGAGTTTCGAACTTGGGCAACGTCTCCTTGGAAATTGCTCACGGTACATGCGCTGTGCTAGACATGCATTTCCATGAGCTTGCCCGTACATCAGATGCATGTCCGCATATTCTTCGTTAGAGTATTCCGGCATAATTATTATACATCAACTTACTACAATCCGACTTATAACAGCCTTCCTTTAACATAACGCCCACTGATGACTGCTGTTTTATTACACTTTTCTTCCTATACACATAGAAAATGTGCATAAAAAGTACTTCTTCTTCATCATCCTGAAATTTCATGGAGGAAACGCAGCAGTCACGGAGTTTGCTTTAAGACAAGGCGAGAGCTGCACAATATGTCATTCACTTGACCAGATTGAATAATGAAAGGGTATTGATGGAGGTTGATCAGAAATGTATAATTGAAAGATATTAAAACGGGGTGTTTACAATCGTCATGGGCGGAGTTTCGCCCTTTCCGAGCGTGCAACAGTACAGAGTTGTAACTAGGGAACTGCTTGATTTCTCCCATACAATTAAACTGATATGGTTTATTGTCAGCTTCTTCGAAAGCTTTCGGAATGGACCAAATTTTATAACATTTTCCTTGATGTAGGTAGAGTTGCATTTTTGGAATTAACGATTAACTATTTTGCTAAATATTTGATTTTGTATTTTTTCACTGTTTCAGAGCTTGTAACTCGCCATTAATTCTCAATATTCTAAAACAACTTATGTCATTTCGTAGGATTTTTTTTTGCTCTTTCTAAATATGTGCTTCGTTTTTATGTAGCATTATTGATAGTTTAGCAATGAGGGTTCTTTTACAAATTTCCGATTTTTCATTCTATTTGCTGTAACTTGAAAATTATTGAGATCCGGCCAGGCATTATATACTGATTTATGCTCCGTGTGATCTCCTCTATTACCCCTATTAATATTGGACCCCTTTAACGGAACACCCTGTATATATATATATTTTTTTTTTTAAATGTAAAAATATCACTTAACTTATAAGTTTTTTTTAAATAAAAGTTAATTTTGTTTACCTTGTGCTTGACACAATATAAAGTTTTGTGTCATATGGCTATTTAAGGAAATAAATGTGAAAATAACTACAAATTATAATTTAGTTACTCTTTCAAACTTAAAATAAATTCTTCATTGTGTTCTATTAAAGTTGCTTTTGAATTCATTTGGTAGTTACCAAAAGATATATTATCTTGCAAATTGTTCCCGCTTGGATAACTGTAACTTAAGAACACATAAGGTACTTGTACCTAATATGGACAGTGCTCTCAATATGGACAACCCCAATATCTTTAAAAGTAGCAATTTTGATCAAGAGATGGCTCTACATATCCGTGAAGAAAAGCAGTTGAAAAGATAATTAAGCCTGGAAAGTGCAAAAAAGCGCGCTGTTCGCCATTTGGAAGGAAACTTGTTGTTTCGTGGTGTGCTGATCGTAATTACAGGTAAGTTTAAATTCTTATTAGATATGGTAAAATTACTTTAAATATTGAAAAGTGGAGTGTTTTAGAAAGCTGATAAAACATATTTTCGATTGTTATTGCATATATTGCTTAAAAATGTTTTCTTTGTTTACTTATTACAAGATTTAGTAAAACTATGACCGATTCCCAATATGGACACCTTATGTCCAGATTGGAAATACAGCAAGTGGATCTTCAGATTCACAAATTTGTAAAATATCTGTTTAATGTCATCTGAACACTCCTCCAAGAAACCTCTCCAAAAAGCCCTTGCAGAAAAATCAAAAGAAGCATCACCTCAGTACGATATCTGTTGGCGAAATCGCAGGTACCAGCGGTAAGACTTCCTCAACAAAGGAGAGCTGGTACTGCTTCTTATGCAGTATCGATGCTGTTACAGACATGGGGCTATGCATCACATGCGGCAGATATGTCCATGAGGACAGTGTGGGGCTTAACGCCCATGATGAAGAAGTTTCTATTTGTCCATCCTGTGAGGGCTGGGTAATAACAGATGTAAATTCTGCAGACAGATACAAAAAAGCTAAGCAAAACCAACTATATTATTTCATATTTTGTAGTAACTGAGGTGCTTTGCATGGGTCTTCGAAGAACCACAACCGAAAATGACCCCCCTTCTAAAGTGCATGTTCTGAAGATATTTACAGTGCCCCCCCTCCCCCGCAATACTTTAAGATATATTTCTTCTATCCCCTCTCCTCTAAAATTTCTTGGAAGAGTGGCTCTTCCATACACTCTGTGTAGTAGGTCAATAAGGAGCCACCTGTCCCTAATATGTACATGCATGTCCATAATAGGGACAGGTGGTTCCTTATATGGACACTTGTAAACATTTTTTGTTTTTATCATTAAAATTAAATCAGAATAATTACAAGGTCGCTGATTTTAATAATGATAGTCAACAGTCCAGGGATAGTGGTCATATATTTTTTGAGTCCAATGACGTGTACACGGGGGTGCAAAAAATCAATTTTCCTTAGGGTGTCCATATTGGGTACAGGTACCTTATATATAAAATATATATATATATTTCTCTTATTCATTTACATTGTACATTGCTGATTTGACCAGTTACTTATACAGTCATTTTATGTTTTAGTGTAACTGACAGACTGCTGATGTTAAGGTCCTTCATACCTCAAGACTTTTGGACTAAATAACAATGTACTGATGGCAGTTGAAGCCAATCTGTAACTATGACAAGTTTTGTTTTTATTATTTGTAATGACCACAGTTTTTTATGTATTAGGGAAAATTGTATATTTGTCCTATTCTTGATATTCTTGAGTCCTTCGGTATTTGTTTTGCAAGAGTAGGTCATTCTTAGGATATTTGTTTATTCATCTCTGTTTGAGATTTGTTTTCTTATAAAATAAAAAAATCCTTTTCATTCCATTCTGAAGTCCAGCAATTAATGCTTTCGTTCATCTTGTTCATTCAAATGAATTTTTTTCTCCGACAGCAAGGAATATGTTGTGGAGATAATCGATTCAACCCTTTATATCGATATCTTCACACAATTATGATTTCATCTCCATTCACTCTTAACTCCATGGTTCATTTATGTCTATTTTTTTTATAATCGGTTTATTTACTTTCATTGTATTTCTAAACTCATACTTTATCAGTACCGATATTTCTCCATATTTATTTTAATTGTTATTTTCATAATCATTTAACTCCATGTATTATTCCTTTTCATATTTTACATATCCAGTATTTATTTTATTATTTCATTCATTGCTGTCGAAAAAAGCACTTGTACTTCAAGGCGAAATAAATTTATTTCCCGCCTCCCTTCTCATTGGTCAGTGGTAGTTATTCGAGATGTTTCGAGAATGTTCTACCCAATAACATTGGTAGGTGTACAGGTTTACCAATTTTGGCATCCTCGCTATATTTAATTTATTGTAATAACTTCAGTTTTTTTAAATAGCGTATTGCTAGCCTTTCCTTTTTGGCATGATTTCGTCACGTACTTGGAGAGTTAGATATTCTAAGGTAACCCTTCTCTGGCTTAATTTTTCCCCTCGTGTTTTTCTCAGCCTAGTCTGGACTCTGAGTGGCAGCAGTAAGAAACGATGTTGTATCTCTTCTTCATAAATTAGTGATGGGAAATCATGGCGTGTGTGTTTAGCCATTTTCGCGTATATTAAGAAGATGAAGGTCCTGACAACTGAATTTCAAGGAAGGTCTTGGTGATTCATCTCAGCTCCGAAAAATGCTGCAGATAAGTAACTCTTAAGTTAAGTTGCCTTTTCCATTATAAAAAAAAATATAGTTAAAAAAATTCCACTTCAGAATATCGGAATAGGACTCTTATTTGTAAGTGGTCAAATAAAAAAAAATTGAGATGTCAGATTACAAGATATCTACCCAAAATAAACATAATTTGTTTAGAACTATTTTATTTGTATGTGATATTTTCAACTGTTTATCTCTATAGTTTTTTTTGGACATTTCAGAAGTGAAGTAAAATTTATGTATAAAAAAACTTTATCCTCGAACCATATAATCTTTTCAGTCTAATTGCTCAGTTTGCTTAATATTACTTAACATTTTTGCCAATAATATGCATAATATAATATAATAATTATTTTTTTTAACCACAACAGAAGCAATCATAATACACTGCTCAAAACAATTAAAGGATATTTGAAGTTTTATGTAAAATAAAGATATAAACGAAATTTTTTTTGCCGAAAATAGAAGAAGAGAA